>OW240919.1:250353-271395 GCA_933207985.1 Pelobates cultripes
TCCAATCTTCTGGGACTACTCCTGTTAACAATGATTGGTTAAATAAATCTGTTAATGGTTTTGCTAGTACACCACTAAGCTCTTTTAATAGCTTTGGGTGTACTCCATCAGGTCCCATTGACTTATTTGTCTTTACTTTTGACAGTTGAAATAGAACCTCTTCCTCTGTAAACTCACGTGTAATAAATGACTCATTTATCCTTTTTCTCAACTGAGGTCCTTTCCTTCATTTTCTACTGTAAATACAGAACAAAAATATTCATTGAGGCAGTCAGCCTGACCTTTATCCTCTTCTACATACCTTCCTTCTTTTGTTTTTAATCTAACTAATCCTTGTTTTACTTTTCTTTTCTCATTTATGTATCTAAAAAATGTTTTATTCCCCTTTTTTACTGACTGTGCTATTTTCTCTTCTGTGTGTGATTTGGAAGCTCTAACTTGCTTAGCCTCTTTCTGCCTAATCTTATAGATCATTTTGTCTCCCTCACTCTGGGTTTTTTTATAATTCCTAAATGCTAACTTTTTGTTTTTAACTATTTTGGCCACATCTGCGGAGTACCACAGTGGTTTCTTGAATTTTTTGCTTTTAATGACAAGCCTAATGCAATTTTCTGTTGCCTTCAATAGTGCAACTTTTAAATAATCCCATTTCTCTTGGACTCCATTTAAATTGCTCCAGTCTGATAATGACTCCTCTACCCATATTCTAATTTTAGAAAAGTCTGTTTTTCTAAAGTCTAAAACTTTTGTTTTTGTGTGGTGTGACTCAGTCACTGTTCTTATATTAACCCTATGATCCTAACTGTAATGTACACTTGGCAATCTACCAAAAAAGCAGACCATAGTGGGACACGATAGACAGTATAATCATTGCATCTAATTGAAGTGGTTATAGTGTCTGGAGTCCCCTTACACAGTCCCTCTCCTTAGTGTTAAACTATTTCAACTCTTTGAAGTGGTTATAGTTCCTGGAGTCTCCTGGCTCTGTCCCTCCAGTGTTAAACAATTCTATCTCATTGAAGTTTATAGTGCCTGGAGTCTAACTTTAAAATTTATGAACCAACCACAATGTTTTAAAATGTATTTAGCACTAAGCAGTGTTTGTGTTTTTGAATGTAAGCACGTTAATGTAGGGGGTGTGTTTGTATGTGGTGTTGGCGTTTGAAAGCAGACATGCATTTGTATGTAGTGGGGTTTTTGAATACAGTGGTATGGTATATATAATCGCGGGGTTTGTATGTAGTGTTGATGTTGAAATGCAGGGGTGTATGTGTGTAGTGTTGGTGAGATTATGAGATGTCTGCACATATACACATACACAGACATATATACACACATGCAGATACATAGACACACAGTCATACACAGATACACTGACACACATGCAGACACGGTGGTTACTCTAGGAACAATATATAGGGGAGTGTACCAAACATACACATTTATATACACACACACACAATAACAAAATAGGTGTATGTATAGGTGTGACTACGTTGTATTATGTTCTTTTTCAATAAATGTATTTTGAGCATGTTATGTTTCCTTTTTGCCCACTTTTATTGCTGGCCTACAGCATACGTCAGTTTAGGTAAAACCTCAACCGACTTTTTCCTATCTCAAGTTCTGTAACAACAATCTTACTTCAGTCACAACCGATGTAGCCCTGAACACAAATATATATATATATATATATATATGGAAGGCTAGGCCTGTAGTTGTTGGAGGGGCATGATTTACCTACTTAAGACCCCTCCTCTTTATCGTTGTTGGTCTGGCAATTTGCATACCTGGACTTCCGCCCGCAGCAGATCGCCATTTTGCTTACCTTTCCTCGTGGATACCTTACCTGCTCTTAGAGTGTTTGCCTGTTTCTGGTTTGTATTTTTCAACCGTCCAAGGCCTCCGGGATACTTTTCCTCTCCCCCGGTCTCTACCGCTACCTGTCTGGAAGCTGCTGTAACAGTGAGTTGGTTGACCTTCGCGACCCTGTCGCGGGCACGCAGCGTCATCACGGGCCAACTCTATTCTCATACTTATCTCTATTTCATATGCCAATTCGAACAAAAAAGAAAAAAATAAGCCTAATGAAATATAGTACTGGTAGATAATGGAAAAGAATGGGGGGTAACCCCTAAATAGTTAATTGTACAAAGGGAAAAAAAAAGGAAAAAGAAAAAAACTACCAGTAGGTATCTAAATAGTGTCAATTGTCACAAATGGATACAATTTAACTTTTAATAAATCTATATAAAATAATAGAACAAAAAAATAAATGGTATAAAATAATCATTACTTATAACAAATCTTGTATAAGAATGTTTTAGAACGAAAAATAATAATCAAAAAATAATAATAATCAAAAAAATAATAATAATAAACGAAGACCGAGATATTCCGTCCATATTGGATTAGTGGGTATTACTAGAACAGCACAAAGAGAAGAAATAAAAAAATGAATAATCAATACACTTATTTCTAATTGTAGTGTCCAAATAATGAAGACTGAATGGTGAGCGGAATATGTATATCGATTGCACAATGCTGTAGGACAGTTGTCGTCACAGTTAGATAAGTCGACTCTTCTGCAGAGAGAGATTAGTGTAGAGAGTGAAAATGTTTCTATTATGCAGGATCTTTTATAGATCACCTAATCACTAGTGATGTCCCGAACGGTTCGCTGAACGGTTCACCATGGTTTGCCACAGACTCCAGTCAGCAGACACATTCCAGCCAATCAGCAGCAGACCCTTCCTCCCAGATCCTCCCACCTCCTGGACAGCTCACTAAGAATGCAGCTTCGAAATGGATGATGTCCAGGATGTGGGAGGGTCTGCTGCTGATTGGCTGGAATGTGTCTGCTGACTGGAGTCAGCGGCGAACCGTTCGCAAACCGTTCAGCGAACCGTTCAGCGAACCGTTCGGGACATCATCTTACAGTCTTAGCGAAATTATTTGGAACAAGAATGCTATAAAGGTAGAAGACAGAGTGTAAAAAGTATCTATGATAGGGTGTAACAGGTAAATCTAACGTGCCTTCGTGGGCACCCCTCATCGAATGCCTACACTGATACTAGTCACCCCTGTAATAGTAGCAATTGAACAGAGCTTATGATAGATAAATAAGTGAAAATGTAGAGTAAATAGTCGACTGTCACTGAGTCGCAGGATGCCCATAAAGAGTAAGATGACTTGCAAAGTACCGGCAATACTGATTGAGAGAAATGAGTATTGGCGAATAGGCGTCCTAAACCCCTGACATGTGCATTTCGCCCGGGTTGCTCATCAGAGGGGAACTGGAAGCCGGTGGGTATCAGATTTAAATATGTGAAGCTTGTACCTTATTGGTCAGAGGAGATTTCATATTGTCAAACAGTTAAACACTCCCATTCATTCCCACAAAATCCTCCCCTCTGTCTGTGATATAATTACTGAGCACAATGGGTTAAAGTAATTATCACAGGCAGGAAAAATAAAGTTTTTACACATATACTATAACTTAAAAAATATACATCCAATCTCCATAAATTACATATTCAAACTCAGCACACTTCAAATACAAACGTATCCAAAATTCAGGCAATTACACCCAGGGGTTAAAAAGTTAGTCGGGCTGTGCGGTCGGTCACAAGTCCAAATGGAACCAGAAAAAAATTTCAGTTCCATGAATATGGCTGCACACACCACTGACCACGTTCGAATGAACAAAGATGGCCACCCAGCGGTTGGCAATTAACATTGCGGTTAACCACCAGCCTGGGAGGTAAATTGACTAGCAATGGAGCTAAGCCAAAAGGCGACTGCCAGGCGTGGTTGGGCCCCTGCGAGAGTGGTCTCTAGACCTGTTCCACAACACTCCTCTGACAAGGACCTGGACAACCCACACTCTCTCTCTGTATTAGACGAGTGGCAGGTGGCCACCTCTGTCTCAAACGACAAAGAATGAAACTACATCTTTCCTCCTCTAAGGAGGCCTACCCGATGAGCCCCAGGGTACGTTGGACAACGCGGTGGTTGGGGACTCCACCACTCAAGCTGATCCAGAAGTGTTCTGGATGCCTTGGGTCTTGCAAACCGGACACTGTTTTCAGATCTAATTTGTGGACTCGCCGGCGCAGTCGATTCCACTGCATCCTTTCCAGTTTGCGGACGCATACTTCCATAGACCTGAAACTCAGGGATCTCAGGGAACACCATTCAACCTGCACCCAGAACGGGTGGATTCTTCAGCAATATCTTCATGGTCCGGAAGAAGACGGGAGACTATTGCTTGGGTATCGACCTGAAGGTCCTCAATTCACATGTTGTTTACTGACATTTCATAATAGAGTGAATCCACTTACTTACTTCAAGACCTCCTTCGGGGACCTGGACCTGAAGGATGCATACATCTCGGTTCCCATTCACATCTGGAGCAGAGCCTTCCTCAAACTCCTTTGGCATGTGGCCGCTTGGCAATTCACATGTCTTCCATTTGGACTGAGCTCTGCTCCATGGTACTTCACAAAATTCCTGTAGCTGGTGGTCACTCACCTCAGGGCATGGGAAATCCGATGCATCATCTACCTGGATGGACAATGTCTCAGCGGTGCGTTATATAAATCACCTTAGGGGCACTCGCTCCCATACGCTGACGACCCTGTGCTATCGGACCTTTATTTCCATCGAATTTCGAACACTGCATTGATACTTGTTGCACAGCATTAAAATTGCAAAATAAATCCTCCTGTCATGTTGTAAAATTGAAGATTAAGTTGGCTTTACTATACTAATAATCATAAATTTTAAAAATGACAGGAGGCAAGTATTTCCGCCCCCTTATGTTACCCCCTTATGTTACCATGTTTTGCTTCCCTTGGTTTCCGTATTCTATTCATGATTGTCTTTTGTCCTCAATATAAAAAAAATTATCTTGCTTCGAATGCAGATAGTTCAGTTTTAGTTAGGGCTATAGTCTTGTACTGGGGGGGTGGGGGAGATTACCTTTGTTTCTCTTTTTATGAGTTTATGTCATTATGTTTTAGTAAACGTATTGGTATACTGCAAGTAAAACCTGGTTGCCTTTTGCCACTCTTTTCAACTCGATGTACTCCTTTGGTGGATGTATGCCAATTGTCTTCATTGGATTGTTTGTTCCACGGGATGTTTAGGATTCTGGCATTCTGTTGTTGTTTTTTTTGGACTTGTGATGTTTGAAGAGGAAGTAACACACACACACACACACACACACACACACACACACACACCCCCACACACACACACACACCCACACACACACACCCACACACACACACACACGCCCCTCTCTTATTACCTTTAATTGGTAATAATTGGTCAGTTTTTTTGCTCTGTTTCTTTGCTGCTGTGGAGTTCAGTAAAGAATGTTAATACAAAATATTCCCGCCTGTCATTAATAAAATTAAGATTATTAGTACACTAAAGCCAACATAATCTTCAGTTTTGGAAACATTTTCTAAAAAAAAAGGTGCACATTTGATTCGAGTCAATACAGTATGTCTATTTTTTCTGTAAAGCAGCAGAATCTGTGTTTCTGACACAGGTTATCCCTTTTGAGATTTAAATGCTCCTTTTTTTCCTGAGGACTTTATCATTGATCACATACACAAGATAAGACAAATGGTTCAATGGTTTATTTTACAGTAAAAAAAAAAGTATTTTGGGATAAAAATCAATTTTTTGCATACTAATCTTTAAATAGAACGGAAGGTCTAAAACCTGGCCACCTGTCACAGAAAACCACCACTCTGACAGTGGTGAAAAAAATTGTCACACACATCACAGCGCCACTATTTAAAGTGACAAAAAGAGGTGCAGGACAAAATTTGTCAGGAAGTGTACAAACAGGAAACATGAAGGAAACTAATGGTTCAAATACAAAGTTTTGGCATAAAAACAGCTGCACCACTTTGTATGTATAAACCCCAGTGCCTTTATGCTGATTTGCATTTTGAGCTAGGAATTCTGGGGATAACATTTTAACACTTGATTTCTCAGAATTTTGTGGCTAATGAGATATGCAGGTGATGCACAGCTGTAATTTTTCTTTCTGCATTGCATTGTGGGTTCTGTAAATATAACCATTTTTGACCTCTTTTCACAAGGTAATTTACATGTTGGTTACAGTATAAGTCAACCACGTGTTCCCTATACCTATGTGTAATGGGACACCGGCGAACGGTCCCCAGTCAGCACAGCGTGAGTGCATCATTAGACCCGCTTACGCTGATGGCACTAGAACCTACAAAGAAGAATCCAGAAGTGCTTTCTGCGTGTTCTCCTTTGTATAGTGCTGGCTGGGAGGCTGTTAATCAGCCTGCCACAAAGCTCACAAGCCCCCTCTGTAAGAGGGCCCGTGTTACAGATCCCCTATACTCCGGCTAAGTGTATCCGTGAAGAATCTCCTGAAATCCAAGCATAGAAGACGTTGTAGTGATTAAAACTCCCAATCCCCCAAACATGAGCCAAGACTTCATGAATGGGTAATGGGTACACTTCAGTTGCTGTAACTAAGCCATTTCATGAAATAACTGGCAAAAAGCTAGATCCATTTGTTGATAAGAACTAATATTTTGACTCAAACCAAAAAAAAAAGTATTTTAAGTACTTAATCAGATGATACAGGCAATTAAACCATGGGGCAAATACGTCCCTTGATCCTCAAAGGGTTAATGGAAACCACAGCTTTCCTTTTATGCAAGTCCCCATGCAAGGGGCACTCCCTCCTGGACCTGAGTGGGGACAGTAACACAAAACAATCACCCAATGACAATGGCACCCAGGTCCAGGACACTCCCAATTATCTCCCAGGTACAGAGGAGGAATTATGCTGTTTACTGTTTATGTGGGTTAAGTTGCTGTCTTAAACTCCATTATCTCCAGGTAAAGAAAATATTCACGCTTTTATAAACGCACAAAAACATGTTAAAATACATAAAGTCATATTTCTTACAACCAAAACCCCATAGGCTATACATCCCCAGATAGCTTGGATCTGAGCGCACAACATCCGAAAATCGCTCATATCCCACGAACATAGTCGAATCTCCACTGGGGTGAAGAATAGACAGACCGCTCTGGAAAGGTCTGCCCAGAAATAGTTCCATATTTTCAGGCATAGCGGTCAGTTTAGTTAGAGAGCTTTCATACAAAATAAAAAGTGAATGCATCAAAAGGGAGAACGGGTCCTCTGGCTCATAGTGTGGGGTTTGTTCGGGAGAGCTCGTTGAACAATCTGTCGAATAGCCCTCTCCTGGCTTGCCGTGAACAGAAGCAGGCGTTCGTACTTTTTCAACGGTGTTCGGGGTGTTGAGTGGCCACCTCGACGACCAAGTCCCGATACGTTCTTTTTTGATGTAAAAAAGATGGCCGCCTTTTTCTCCACCAAGTGGCGTTCGGTTATACAAACGGCGGCCACACAAAGAGAGTTATGGCTTTACTGGCCTTTTCTACTTACCTGGTTGGTGGACAGGAGGCTGTTAGCCTAAGTCACTATTCCTAACATACTAACTCTAAGTCAGGCCTTGTTCATTTTTTTCCTTGTGTATTACTTTTTGTACATATTATTTAGCATTTTACCTGCTTAAGTGTCACATTAAATGAGTCAAACAATTATTAATTCTTAGAATATACAACAAAAAGTATGCACAACGTGGAAGTGAATGTAATGCACTAGCTCGAAAAACACCTGTAAAGTGGTATCCCCTACACCACTTAAAACATAGAATTATACATACATAAAACAAGTGGAGCTTTTAAACATCAGCAGGCTTTCTGTGAAAATAAAATACAAACAGAAAATAGTGCAATATGTCTGTAACACACTATATTGAAAATAGATTGGAAGATATGTCAAACTCACAAGCCTGGAGTCATACCCTCATATGACTCTGGTGGTATAAGCTTCTGGACCATTTGGGGGTTGTCCAGACCCTTCTTTGGCAGCGTGTTAAATGTTGATTGGTTCCTTTTGTGCCCTTCCAACTTGTTTCAAAATAGGGATAAATACCCAGTGTGTCAGGGTTCTTTAAAAAACAATTTATTCCAAAAAATTGTACAAACAAGATATATATAGTAAAAAAGAATACTTATCCCAGGTAGTACTGGGTAGACTTAATAGTCCCAAGTTCAAAGTGATAGTCCAAGAACCCTGACACACTGGGTATTTATCCCTATTTTGAAACAAGTTGGAAGGGCACAAAAGGAACCAATCAACATTTAACACGCTGCCAAAGAAGGGTCTGGACAACCCCCAAATGGTCCAGAAGCTTATACCACCAGAGTCATATGAGGGTATGACTCCAGGCTTGTGAGTTTGACATATCTTCCAATCTATTTTCGATATAGTGTGTTACAGACATATTGCACTATTTTCTGTTTGTATTTTATTTTCACAGAAAACCTGCTGATGTTTAAAAGCTCCACTTGTTTTATGTATGTATAATTATTAATTCTTGACTTATTCATTTAATACATTTTAGCAAACCCTTACCTGAAATGAATGTTTCAGCAAAATACAGCAGAACTGTAAGTCCAGATAACCTAGGAGACATGGTTTCTGAAAGGAAGGTATCACTGCACTTTCACTGTCACTAAAAAAAGCTCTCTTATTTATTTTTAAGGGTTTTATTGGAATAGCTGGCGTGCCGGGGCCTCCTGGGCCGGAGGGGGAGAGAGTAAGTACAATCAATTCCTAAAATACTGCGTGACTAATGGAATTAATATCTAGAACGAATTAATCTTTAATCATCTATGTGTTCACTCAGGGGATACCAGGACCTGCTGGGAAGAAAGGAATCAAAGGTAGAACGGTAAGAAATACATTGTATTATAAAATTTGTATTTTATTGTTTTATATAAAGTAATTCGGGATACAGAAAAGAAGGGGGAGTGGGTTAGTTAGGGTAACATGTCATCTGTATATCATCAATGGCTGACTTGCTACACAACATTGGATAATCATGTTTCAGCATTTATATCAATACAGCAATATTCAAGTGTGTTCATGAGTGTGTTGCTTACATTCACCTCTGCTGTGTTGCTCTCGATAGTAAATGGTGGTGCTAGTCACAAGTAGCCAACTAATCAAGATACTCTTAGTCTCTATGAGTATGTCATTAGCTTGTCCTGTTATTACAAGTACCCATGCGTGGGGTTGAAATATGGAAGGGACATCTCCGTGGGTAATGTTAGGCTGCGGTATTGGGCCGGTGGTGAATCTGACTTTGTCCTTACCCACACTGCCCAAATTCACTCTCCCATCCCCTCCAGGCATCTGCAAACTCCCGCATTTTTTGGGAGGACATTATGGTCATTTTTTCATACATATGGAACTGATCCAATTTAACCAATAACTGGGCCACTGAAGGGCAGTCCTGTGATTTCCAATGTAGTGCTATGAGATTTCAGCACCGCTAGCCTAGTCAGTGCTGTGACGTGTTTCTGTCCTGGAGACAAGTGAGCAGGGAGTAGCAGTAACAGGCAGGTAGTTTTTGTTAGCGGGAATCTAGGACTAAGCGCACCATGGTCCACAGGGATTGGACATCTCTACAGGACCTCCACAGGTGTATTAATGTTCCTATGGTCGAGTTGCACCTCCAGGAAGTCGGGGATGTGGTGGGAAATATTCGGTGGAGCCTTTGTGGGGTCATGTCCCAACAGTACAGGAGCTTCTTGTGGGCTTCAATATGTGAGTAGCACTTTGTCCATTTGGACAGGTCATTGAGAGCATGAAGCCAGTCTCCCTCTGCCAGCGTCACACCACAGTCCGTCTCCCATTGGGCCTTATGTGGATGTGGTTTGCTTGGTGACAGTTCCTGCCATGGTTATCAAAAGAAAATAGAGAGAGTACCTATCAATACAGAACGAAGAAAGAGAGGAAACTATCACTAAATATAAACTGTACAAATAAAGTACATATTGTGATGAAGCAAATGTAAAATGAAAATAACAAATAACTTTATTAAATGTAGGTATAAAAAAGAAAAAGAATGGAACACTAATAAGCTAATAAAATCAAACATACAAAACGATATCCCAAAATGAGAGGATATAACTGATGTCTCGGATTGCAAAAATACTACACTGCACACGTCTGAGCAGAGTGAAAAAAAGAGAGGAGAGAAGGGAGGGGCTAAGGAAAGGACGCCAAAAGTAATAATATGGAAACTAAAATAGTAAGGAACTAATCCAAATATATGGGTATAGTTGCAAGGAGCTAATTTAAGGAAAAAATAATAATAATATATATATATATATATATATAAGAGTGAAATTTGTATGTCAAGATCGACAATAAACGAAAAGAGCTAAATAGCTATATCGTAAAATAATGTCAGAATGCGAAGAAAACACTGAAGATAGAGTGCCCAATGACAGTAAATAAAGTATTAACTAGAAGATATCCGATATCGGACAGCTAATGTCTGCATCTAAATCTAAAAGAACAGTGATGGTCCTAGCAATACACGGCTGAGCTGGTATAAAACTATTGCTACAGAATTGGAATGCAGCGTCCAGTTCTGCATACAGCACCAAAACTAACGTTGTTGAAATAGTCAGCAATATATTATGAGCACAGATGTTACCAGATAGATACAAAGTTATCAAGTAAGAGATTCTGACAGCTATGAAGTACTGGATAGTACATAGTAGCGTTTACTAGAAAGCCTAGATTACGATGAAAGCTCCTGCTAAAGTATTGAACAGCCTATAATGCCGTATTGAATGAGCTAAATGAGTATAGTACTAATTGCCAAAAAAAGAAAGAAAAATAAATAAGCAGAAAACTGATTTTAATAAATAGCGTCCTAGAACCTAAGAGCCCCCCATGTGCCTTCATGGGCACCAGGACTAACCCCCACTAGTGATCTCCTAAATGAGACAGCAGATAAAGAGAAGATACAAAATATGAAGGAAATATGATAAATGATGGCGATAAAGTAGCGCGTGCGTTTTGCCAAAGCTCGTCATGTTCCTGCCATGGTTTTTTCACGTATTCATCCGCTTACAGAAATGTGGTTAATGACATTTACTGTCCACACAGGAAAAGTTGTGCCGAGCAGCAACCTAATCCACAGAAGGGTTAATGCTGAGCAGCAATTATGCAAATGAAACTTGGTAACTGACTTTGGGGTCAAAGGCCGGTTACAGCCTATCAGAACTAAAGGAGGGGTATTTAAGCCCAGTTCTCAGCCTGCTCAGTGCCCTGTCGTGGTTTCCCTTATGGTTGTCCGAGAGCACGTTCCTGTTACATAGAAACATAGAAACATAGAATGTGACGGCAGATAAGAACCATTCGGCCCATCTAGTCTGCCCAATTTTCTAAAACTTTCATTAGTCCTAGCCTTATCTTATAGTTAGGATAGCCTTATGCCTATCCCATGCATGCTTAAACTCCTTTACTGTGTTAACCTCTACCACTTCAGCTGGAAGGCTATTCCATGCATCCACTACCCTCTCAGTAAAGTAATACTTCCTGATATTATTTTTAAACCTTTGCCCCTCTAATTTAAGACTATGTCCTCTTGTTGTGGTAGTTTTTTTTCTTCTTTTAAATATGGTCTCCTTTACTGTGTTGATTCCCTTTATGTATTTAAATGTTTCTATCATATCCCCCCGTCTCGTCTTTCCTCCAAGCTATAAATGTTAAGATCCTTTAACTTAGCACCATGGTAAGTTTCCTCCCTCCACTAGACCAGTTTAGTAGCCCTTCTCTGAACCCTCTCTAAGGTATCAATATCCTTCTGAAGATACGGTCTCCAGTACTGTGTACAATACTCCAAGTGAGGTCTCACCAGTGTTCTGTACAATGGCATGGCACTTCCCTCTTTCTACTGCTAATACCTCTCCCTATACAACCAAGCATTCTGCTAGCATTTCCTGCTGCTTTATTACATTGTCTGCCTACCTTTAAGTCATCAAATAATCACTAATCCCTTTTCCTCCATATATTTGAGAGTTTAGAGAACTCCTATCAAAATATTGCTCTGCCAGGACTTCACGTCCAGGTGCATTTATCTTGCACTATCCACATTAAATGTCAGTTGCCACAATTCTGAGGCAGAGCTTTTCTGGATTTACCTAAATCATTTTGTCATTTGACTTATCCTCTGGAACATCAACTTGTTACATATCTTTGTATCCATCAGCAAAACACTACTTACCATCAAGACCTTCTGCAGTATCACTAATAAAAATATTAAAGAGAATGGGTCAAGAATTTGAATCACAATTTTGCTGGTCAGAAAGCTTCGAATATGTTCATTAACTACAACCCCTCTGTTGCCTGTTACTCCAGCCACTTTCTTGCTTACCCATTCAACAATATTTGAATCCAAACTGTTTATAGTTTTTACCTGGTTTTTGACTTTGGCTTTGTTTATTGACTTCTCTATATTCTGGTATCCTGACTCCTGGCTTTCCTCATCGCTGTGTCCCTTTCTGTGTTCCCTGACCTCGGCTAGTATTTTTGACTATTCTTTGTACGTTAAATCCGGCCATTCTAAGGACCGGTAATACGTTACTTATTTGTCATCCGTGCTGTACAGTTCTACGTGCTGGATCAAACAGTAATCCTGACAGGTTTATAGCATAGAGCAAGTGCCTTAGGTTTAGTAGGTGATGCCCAACATCTTTCTATAAGTTAGTGTGGGGTGACCCAGGCTGAGCAACGCATCTCTTGTGAGAGTGTCGTGTGTGCATTTAGAACACTTTTCAATTGGAGGTAGGAAAAGATAATGTGGTGTGGGATCTGCCACTGTGTTTGTAGATCTTGGAACGGGATTATTCCCGATATTCTTGTGATCCCTGTTTAAGCGGGGTGTCTGGCACTACCGCTCTGAGAGCCGAGATAGGCGATTTAGGGTGAAAGGTGTTCCGATACCCTACGGCCCCCAAAAATTCATCCCACACTGCCATTATGAGTTGTGTAGTTGGGAATAGATCAGTTTTTTTTTTTGTTCTAAACTATCTGGGCGTCCACAAGTAGTCAATTAAGGATTGTTCTTGTAAATGTGCTTTCTCCATGTCCACCCATTGGATTGTGTCAGGTTGGGTATGAAGAAGAATACCTGTGGACAGTATCGCTGGCCTGTGGTACTGTTTGATATTTGGAAGGCCTATGCACCCGAGTTGGGGTGCATCCTGCAGAAGTGTGAAGGACACTCTGGGTCTCCTACCTCCCCAAACAAATGTGCCACATAGTTCCTGTAGTGTTTTACAGTATTGTTTGGGAACCCCAAGTGGGAGCATCCTAAAAACATAAAGAATGCGGGGAAGAATCATCATTTTATAAGAGTTAGTTTTCCCTAACCAGGAAAGCAACGTATGTTTCCACTTATTCATTTCAGTTTTGCAAAGTGTCAGCAAGGGGTTTTGTTTGAAGGTAGCTGATAAGGAGGGTGCTATTTTTACCCCTAAGTATGGAGGGAGGTTGATCTCCAGTCAAATGGATAGGAGGTGCAGAGGGAGTCCATTAAAGTTTTCGGTAGATTAATGGGGAGAGCCTCGGTCTTGTCCTGGTTTAATCGATAGTATAAAAAAACTTCACTAAAGTTTCGTAGGAGGTCAAGGGGGAGTGTGCTGGGTCTGATAGTGCTATAAAGATGTCATCCACGAATAGTGCTAGACTGTACGTTTTGCCATGTATGGGGATGCCTTGTATGTTGGGGTGTGAACAGATTTTGCAGGACAAAGGTTCGAGGGCTAGTATGTACAAAAGGGGAGATAGGGGGCAACCCTGGCGAGTCCCATTAGTGATGGAGAATGGCGTGGACAGAAAGCCCCCATGGGAGACCCTTGCCGCTGGGTTGCTGTATAGTGCTAGGATACTCCTTATAGTGGGTGTAGGAAGCCAAATTTTGACTTTGGCCCTTCGACTCTCTGGTCTCTAGTTCCGACAAGATGTTCAAGATTTTTCTAGTGTTGTCAGAGCCTTGGCGGCCCCGTATGAACCCTGATTGGTCATTATAAACCATTTTGTGGAGAAGGGGGGGCGAGTCGGTTGCTAATGAGTTTAGCGTAAATCTTGGCATCTCCATGCTGAATAGCATGTGTGGAAGTTGTGGGGGAACCACTTGGAAGTGAATTTAGGCCTGTTATTCCATTTAAAATGCGTCTCTTGAAAAAACGCTACTAGGGCAACCTTTTCTTATTTGGGGAGTTAAGCCCTATAGCATTTAGGGACATCATTTTAGCCACCATCTGGTCGGTGTGATTTTTGCTGTGTTACCTGTGGGGGGTCTCTATACACCGCATCAATTAGGGGTTTCTGTGGTTGTCCCAGTAAATGTATTAAAATTCTTGTGGTCATAGGCGTCAAGGGCCCTGGTCTCTGTTTTAAGTCAGGTAGAGCTTGAGTTATAAGCATACTCATAAGGGGGAAAAGGGGGATAACAGGGAAGAAACTATGTACAATTTTCCGTGTGTCACTCTGTGGTGGCAGTGGTTGCATAAAGCAACGGACAGCTAGGGCTACGTGTGAGCCTTGGGGGTAGTCTATTTAAGGTAGGAGCACTGAGATCCAGAAAATATAAAGATCTACAGCAGTTTGGGCATGAGCAGGGGGAGTCCGGGTATTAACTCACCCGATTACGGCCTAGGGTTTGGGTCTTTTGACCGACAATCCTGGAGTGCCAGTGGACAACTAGGTAAGCATAAACATAAAACCTGTGTGTCTAGTCCATTTGTTGGTGATCAAGGCGTTTTATAGTTCATCTGTCATCTCAGGTTGGGAAGGCTCCTTGGTCAGTTGCTGCATGTGTGGCTCGGGGTATCTGGGTCCAGTCTCTGGATAGCGATTTCGGTGCTTAGGGTGTTGGCATCTTCTTCCTAGGGCTAATGGTCGGTAGTGGTATATTCCATTCTTGGAGAACTCGTTTGCAGTCTTCTGCATAGTCTAGTATAGACTAGTCTATGCCATTTCTCTTGATTAGTAATTTTGCAGGGAATCCCCATTTATCAGGGATATAAGCGGCTCTCAGAGCCTCTGTTACTGGTTAAATGTGTGGCGTTTAAACATGGTCGCTGAGGAGAGGTCCGTAAACAATTTGACATTTGTATATGGCTCAAGCCACTGATCGGTTGTTCTGTCCGTTTGCATAATTCGGTCCTTGACAGTAAAGTGGTGGACCGTTGTGATGATGTCCCTTGCGGTGTCTGGAGGAAGATGATTGGGTTTGGGAAGTCGGTGTGTTCTGTCTAGGATCAAGTCAGATTCAGTCAGAGAAGGTATAAGGGCCTTGAACAAGTCCTGGACATACCGAGGCAGATCCGCTTGTGAGACGGATTCTGGAACACCCCTTATACGGATGTTGTTCCTCCTGCTCTTGTCTTCTTGATCCACCACCTTTTCTTCCAGCAGTTTTAATTTCTGTGCCAGCAAGGTGTAGGCCTCAGCCATAGAATTGTGTGCTTCCACCAGTTCCTCTGTACGATCCTCTAGGTGAGCCGTAAGTTCTACCATGCTGTGGAAGTCATCTGTTGCAGGTCTGCTTTAAAACAGGCTTGTAACTCCTGCATAATTAGTCTTATGGAAGTATTAGTTGCTGGGCTGTGTTGATCATGGTGGCGGTCTCCTGCGTCTGAGCTGCATGCCGGCGACCTGGGGCCGTCGGCGCCATCTTGTCCTCCAAGCTCTGCGGTCCGGTGCCTTTCTAGGTGAGTGCCGAGTTTTCTGCTTCAATTTCTTTAGCGATTTCATCACCATTTGGTGACGGGTGGTTTCGTCCTGTAGTATAGTTGTTTTCTGCTAGTTTTGTCGGTGATAACTCACTGTGAAAGCCGTGTTTCGGGAGAGCACCCGTCTCACACGTCTGCTCACATGCGTGGTTAGGACACGCCCCCGAAATACATTGTATTATTATTGTAACGGCACCCCCAGGCATAAAGCGGTTAAACCAACCCACACCATAACGCAAGCTGCATCCGTACCAACTCCAATCATACGAACCACAAGCAGGGGAATACTCCAATCTCCTGAATGGGACCCGTACGGGTACTTCACTTCCTAATCAGTAAACTCACGAATCGCCGCTAACAGCCGAAACCATATATCTCCCAAGCGGCTAATAATTCCATCCGGCAGTCGCTATTTGTGTAGTAAATTCCCCTCCAATAACGATACCAAGCTCCGCATTGAGGGTAAAACATGAACTGGGTTTACTGTGGGCTACCTGCCCGTATTTATGCAGGTCTCCCACTTGGTGGACACTCCCCTAGGGGACCAAATGGGAGACTCTAATGGCAGATGGACATACAGCATTTCAGGACACACAGGCACATAATATTCCCAGCATGCATCATGGTTTCCTCCCCTCTGCCCTGGAGATAATTGAGAAGTAATTCAATTATCTCCCAGGACAGAGGCAAATCGCCATTTTAGATGCGACCCAAAAAACACATAAAAATATATAACTTGACAACTACCGAACATTTCCCATTCATGTAACGTATCCCCAGATAACCTGGATCTGAGTGCATATTATTGGTGAATAGCGCTCAGATCCCATACGCACAGTTCAGTCGCCATGGAGTCAAAGTCTTGTACAGTCTTTCGGTATGCGATTGACTCCATGGGAAGGCTATCTGGGTTAAGTCCATTCGTGCGGTTCAAACTCCTGAACGGCCGGTGTTCGTATGCCTCGGTCGATGGAGAAGGGAGGTCGGTGGTTTTAGTGGTGTTCGGCAGAAAAAGTGTCCGTTTTCAGTTCCATAGAATCCGTGCCGAACACTGCTGGTCTTTCGCCTGATTTAAAATGGCCGCCGCCTCGTGGTCGACATACGAACGACGACCACCCTGTATTCGGTTATAATTGAGAGGTGTCTGCGGTAACCGTTCTAATTTGGATCAAGAGGTTAACCAGCAGCACACTTCTCTTCTGGGTGGCCGTCCGTTCGGTAAGTTCATTCGGTAGTAAAGTCAAATAAACGAACAGGGGCATACGGACAGGAAATTCCACGAAAGGAGGCAAAACAGACGAACCAGCAATCTTAGTCTATACAGATGGATCTGTCACAATTATATCTACACTTACCGATTACAGATACAGAACATTATGGTAGATAATTATACCAATTCCACATGTTATATAATAACATGTCACCTGTCATACACGTTCTATAATAGCGTCACATCTACCAGGTATTATATAATAGCTTATCAATCATCCCACACTATTATATAACATATAACCTGTCCCACACATTATTTAATAACATGCCACCTGTCCCACACACTATATTTATTTATAAAATATATTTTACCAGGAGGGATACATTGAGAGTTCTATCATTTTCAAGTATGTCCTGGGTCCACAAAACATTGCATTGTTACAATAGGATACAATATTACTGTAACGGCACCCCGGGCATAAAAGGGGTTAACTGACGTTTAGAGGATATTCCCCTTCCAGATACACAGGCAGCTACCAAAGACACCAATCTGCCGAACAGGAAACCATATGAATGCCGTAAACAGCCGCATAGGAAAAACCATACGAATAGGTTTACACTCCTAGCAGTCGAACTGGAACAGCATACAATAAATACCCCCCAAGAACGAGTCAAGGCTCCGTGTTGAGGGTCAAGTAGTGAACAGACAGAGCTGTGGGTTTATTGTTCTTATATACATATTAGTACCACCCACAGGGTTTTGGAAAACAACCAATAAACACGTACAATACACTCAGACACTCCCACACAAAATCCTCCCCTCTGCCTGTGATACAATTACCTTACACAATGGGTAACGTAATTATCACACCCAGAGAAATACAGTTTTTCCACATTATTCATAACTTGAAAAGTATGCATCACGTTCACATAATTACATTTTCAGAATCAGCATTCTCCAAATACAAACATATGCCAAAATCATCCAAATTGGACCATTGGTTCAAAAGATAGATCGAAGTCCTTTGTGACCAAATGAAGCATGGCTTTTCTGCCCAAAACTAGTTCCACAGAGTCTTCTATCCTGGAGATAATTGGGAAGTAATCCAATTATCTCCAAGGACAGAGGCAAAACTCCATTAAGCACATGGCAGTAAAAAGACAGTAAAATACATTAAAATACACAAGGTTACATTTATTACATAAAATAAAGACATGCAACATATCCCTAGATAGCTTAGGTCTGAGCGCACATTATTACTGAATGGCGTTCAGACCACACATATACAGTTCAATCGCCATGGAGCCAAAGTCTTTTATTACACGAATAGGCTCCATGGCATAGCTATCTGGGTTAAATGAGTTCATTCAGTAAAGCCGAGAATCCACCAAATACATGAATAGACCTTTCTGCATAAGAAAATAAAGTATTTAAAATGCTGGTCCATAGTCAAAAGGCAGCAGGCAGGCAACCAGGCTCCTCAAATGCACAGTGGCGAGATTGGTCTTGTCACAATTACAAAATACAATACAATACTATATATATATCTTGATAAAGACCGCGAGACAGTCGAAACGTTGATTGGTATGTTCACTATTTAAATACAAATAATTTGCGTTAAATCCAGTGAGTGCTCTCATTTTTCAATATATATATATATATATATATATATATATATATATATATATATATATATATGTGTGTGTGTGTGTTAGGGGAACATAGCCGTAAAAGGAGCAAGGACCAAGTATAAGCGTAGGATAATATAAAAGATCAAGTCGGTTGTGGTGTGCCGAAACCAACAATGTGGTAGACCTGTAAACAAAGAGGGCAAAAAGTGAATAATCAAAGATTTAATACAGTCAACAACACATACAAATTTAACCAGACATTTCCTTAAATACATTGCGTATCTCTTGTACTGGTTTGGGTATGTGCCGTGTATAAGCAGAGGATTTCCTCCGCCTCAGTGATTTGATAATGGGTATGTTGGCAATGGAGGCCGCCCCTAAACAGAAAGAGTGACCTGAGTAGTTAGAAGGGTTGCGGCCAGCATGTTTCATGAAGGTAGAGGTAGTAAGTATTTAGCCTTGTGATACAAATAATGGCTGTAAAGGTTGTAAGTTGGGGTTTTGAAGGTAGGAGTCTAGACCCGCAACCAGGCACCATTTGTTTTGCGTAGGATAGTATGCTATCTCTACTGGTGGCGTGTGTTGACTCGTTTTTGAATGTGGTAGAGCCAGTAGTGATCCATGTATTTTTGGAGGTGAGATCGTTTAAGACAATGAGTTGTCTGAGTTGTGGTGATAGTGGTAAACTCTCTTGGCCTTAGGGAACCGTAGAAAGCTACGTCCATGGCTGTTTTAATTACTTTGTTGGTACTGGAATTAAACTGTCTTAAATCTAATAGGTCGGATAAGGACTGGAAAATGTGATTGTCTATTGGTAATCTCTGAGAAGAACGTGGAACTGATTTCTGAATACCTTGGAGCATAGGCGTGCGCAGCCTATTGTATAAGGGTGTGCACCCTAAAGCAGAAAAACACACGCCGCGTATATATATATATATATATACACACACACACACATATATACACATACATACACACACACTGCTGTGTGTGTGAGGGTGCTGTGTGTAGGTGCTGTGTGTGAAGGCGCTGTGTGTGTGTGTGAAGGTGCTGTGTGTGTAAGGGTGCTGTTAGTGTGTGTGAAGGTGCTGTGTGTGTAAAGGTGCTGTTAGTGTGTGCTGTGTGTGTGTATGTGTAAGGGTGTTGTTAGTGTGTGTGTGTGAGGGTGCTGTGTGTGTAAGGGTGCTGATAGTGTGGGTGAGGGTGCTGTGTTTGTAAGGGTGCTGTGTGTGTAAGGGTGCTGTGTGTGTGTATGTGTAAGGGTGTTGTTAGTGTGTGTGTGTGAGGGTGCTGTGTGTGTAAGGGTGCTGATAGTGTGGGTGAGGGTGCTGTGTTTGTAAGGGTGCTGTGTGTGTAAGGGTGCTGTTAGTGTGTGCTGTGTGTGTGAGGGTGCTGTGTGTGTGAGGGTGCTGTGTGTAAGGGTGCTGTTAGTGTGTGTATGTGTGAGGGTGCTGTGTGTGTAAGGGTGTTGTTAGTGTGAGGGTGCTGTTAGTGTGTGTGTGTAAGGGTGTTGTTAGTGTGTGCTGTGTGTGTGTAAGGGTGCTGTGTGTAAGGGTGCTGTTAGTGTGTGCTGTGTGTGTGTATGTGTGAGGGTGCTGTGTGTGTAAGGGTGTGTAGTGTGAGGGTGCTGTTAGTGTGTGTGTGTAAGGGTGATGCATGTGTGTGTGCTGTATGTTTGTGTGTAATGTGTGGGGGAGTGGGGGCTGTTTAGTTAATAACCCCCCTCCCTTCTTACCTTATGTAGGGAGGGAGGACCTTCCCTGGTGGTCCAGTGGAGAGTGAACTCTAGCTCCCTGTGGGGCTAGAGTTCACTCTCGCGAGATCTGAGCGTTGCCGCAGTAATCGCGGCAACACTCCGACCGCACGAGAGGAACCCGGCGGAGCTGCTGACAAGAGCTCCCCGGGTCCTCTCCTGCCTCCCTCCTTGCCTGTGAGTTGGTGAGGGAGATCTTTGATCTCCTTCACCGGCCCACGGAGGGAGGCACATAGCGCATGCCGCAGGGATTAGGGTGTGCCCAGGCACACCCGGCACACCCCGTGCGCACGCCTATGCCTCAGAGTATGTTTTTTTTATCTGGTATGATGACATGAAACTATGGTTTTTAAGCCATAGGGTGTTGTAGCGGAGGCCTGGTATTTCACAGGTTAACTCCACTAAGATCCCAGTGAGGCTCAGGAACAAGTGATGAAAAATCCCATAAAGTAATAATTCCAGCAAGCAAGGTAATCCACGAATATCCCCATACAGATCCCAATGACTGGACGACACACAGCTGATTCGCCTTCCCGTTCGGGAGTTACGGAGCTCACAGTCTGATCCAACACGGATCACCTTTGGGATGTCCGGGGATGCTCACGGATCATTTCTCCATGTCTGTTTGTCTTGACAACCTGTCAGCGTTCCCATTCTGTTTGCCCGGGCGGTACTGAATATTAAAGTCAAAGGGCTGCAGCACCAAACTCCAACGCAGCAGCCTGGTATTGTCCCCAGCCACCCGGTTC
>OW240919.1:271495-320442 GCA_933207985.1 Pelobates cultripes
AGCTATACTAACGGGTTGTGATCCGTGAGCAAGGAAAAGGGCTGTCCATACAAATACTGCTGCAATTTCTTCAGGGCCCACACCACAGCCAGGCATTCCTTCTCGATGGTGGCGTAGCTTACTTCTCTGGGTAACAACTTGCGACTGATGTAAGCCACGGGATGTTCTCCGCCATCGGCCCAGACTTGGCTCAGTACTGCTCTCAATCCAAACATAGAAGCTTCTGTGTGAACAAGAAAACGTTTAGTTGGATTGGGAGCTGCCAAAACAGGGACATTTATCAGTGCATTTTTCAGGTGCTGGAATGCCTGTTCACACTCCGGGGTCCAGGTTACTTGGGGGGGAAGGTTCTTACGGGTCAGGTCGGTCAGGGGTTTGGCCAGGGCGCTATAGTTGTGGACGAATTTCCGATAATACCCTGCTATCCCTAAAAACGCCAATACCTGAGTCTTAGTCCTAGGGTTGGGCCATTGGGCTAAGACCTCTACTTTGGCTGGTTCTGGTTTCTGCTTCCCACAGCCCACCCGATGGCCCAGATATTGTACCTCGGCCATCCCTATACTACATTTGGCTGGCTTCAGACCTGCTTCCCTAATTCTGTCTAGGACCGCTCCTAAATGGGCCAAGTGCTCCTGCCAGGTATTGCTAAAGATAGCAATATCATCTAGATATGCACAGGTATAGTCTTGGAACCCATCTAGGAGGCGGTCCACCATCGGCTGAAAGGTAGCCGGGGCGTTTTTCATCCCAAATGACATGACCTTAAATTGGTACAAGCCGAATGGGGTGACAAAAGCCAACTTAGGGATGGCGTCCGGGGCCAAGGGAATCTGCCAATACCCCTTACACAAGTCAATGGTAGTGAGGTAGTGGCCTCTGGCCATCCTATCCAACAGTTCGTCTATCCTGGGCATGGGATAGGCGTCAGACACGGTCTTCTCGTTCAGCCTCCGGTAGTCCACACAAAAACGGGTCATATCATCCCGCTTTGGTACAAGAACTACCGGAGAAGCCCAGGGGCTGTCTGAGGGTTCAATCACCCCCAGCTGGAGCATCTCCTCGATTTCCTTGCGCAAATTTTCCCGCACCGCTTTCGGGATGCGGTAGGGGGTCTGGCGCATGGGAAGTTGTCCTGGGGTTTCTTCCCGGTGAGTGGCCAGAGGACTGTATCCAGGTACATTAGAGAAGGTGTCTTGCTTCTCCCTTAACAGTTGTACCTCGATACGCTCCTGAGGACTCAACTGGTCTCCCAGTGCAACCTCCCCTAAATCTCCTGACAGCTGACCGTCACCCAGCAGGTCTGGGAGAGGAAGGCTGTCAAACTCATCCAAGTTGGGCACACATATAGCGGTCACCTCCTCGGAGCACTCCTGGTAGTGTTTAATCTTTTTTTCATATGTTCACATGGAGCATGCGGCGCCCTCCAGTTCCAACGCAAGAGCCGATTATATAAGTGGTGTCACATCTCTGTTCCACCACCCTATAAGGGCCCTGCCAGGCGGCCTGCAACTTATCATGACGGACAGGTTTTGCGTTGGCGGGTCTGAGCCGCCTGAAGGTTTTCCCTTACAGTCCTAGTCAATGCTTCTAGACGGTCTCGGAATGCCAACACATATGGCATGATGGGGGTGCCGTCGGCGCTCTGGTCTCCCTCCCAATGTTCTCTAATCAAGTCTAGTCGCCCTCGTACCCTCCTCCCGAATAACAATTCGAACAGGGAAAACCCGGTGGACTCCTGCGGCACCTCCCAGTAAGCAAAGAGGAGGTGTGGCAGGAATCGCTCCCAGTCCTTGTGGGTCTCTGCGAAGGTTCGGAGCATTTGTTTCAATGTACCGTTGAACCGTTTGCAGAGCCCATTAGTCTGGGGGTGGTAAGGGGCACTAATGAAGGCTTAATGTCACAGAACTTCCAGAGGCGTTGGGTGACTTCCGCGGTGAATTGAGTACCCTGACCAGAGATGATCTCCTTGGGTAATCCCATCCTGGAGAAGATCTGCATGAGGGCCTCAGCTACTGTTTCAGCGTGAATATTAGTCAGAGCCACCGCCTCTGGATATCTAGTGGCATGTCCACAACAGTCAGGATATATTTCTTTCCTGAAGGGCTAGCTTTCTGGAGAGGTCCTATTAAATCCACAGCTACTCGGCTAAACCGCTCCTCAATTATGGGTAGGGGGTGTAGCTTGGCCTTGCGCCGGTCACCCCTTTTTCCTACCCTCTGGCACATATCGCAAGTGCTGCAATATCTGCATACTTCCTGCCTGATTCCTGGCCAAAAGAAACGTGGGGTCAGTTATCACCTCTGCTGCAAATTCATTAGGAGGGGCCCAGGGGACAGAATCTAATGTAGGTGAAGGATCTCTTACCTGAACCTCTGGCAGTGTGTGTTGGACCTGGGTGCGGGCCTGTTGTCTGGTGACCACAGGATGGGCTTCTCCTGTGATTGGGGTCTGGGGCTCAAAAGCGGACATGTGCCTTCCCTGATCATTTCCCAGCTAAACTTCCGCTGGCAATTGTGGCATCAACCCCACCTCCACCTCTCCTGACCCCGCTCCCCAATGTAGGTGAACACTTGCTGTAGGTAGCCGGTATACTGCTCCCCCGGCTACCCTGACGGCTACGGTCTTGCTGGTCTTAGCTTTATCCGAGACCAGGTGGCTTTTGACCAAAGTTATAGTGGCTCCTGAGTCGCGGAGCCCTTGCACATCTTTACCCTCTAGGTATACGGTCACATCTTTACCCTCTAGGTATACAGTCTGTCTGTGATGCTGGCGGTTATCCGCGTTGGCCTGTACAGGGTCCGCCTCATGTAGTACTTCCCACTGTTCCACTGTGGTAATGGGAACTGCTGAACCATAGGGTGTCGGGATTACGTCCTGGTAGTAGTGGGCTGCGGCTGTTCTCGGTGGCGGTGGTGGTCCTGGTCGGATCCAGGTGGATCAGTCCCGGAGTTGTGGGCATTCTCATTTATAGTGCCCCCATTTCTGGCAGTGGTGACATTGCACAGAGCTAGGCTGGCGGAATCGTGGTTGTGCAGCAGGTGGTGGTGGTGGTAGTTGTCGTGGTGGAACTGTGGGGTAGTTTGTCCCCCCAAAGGTTTTTAATGTGGTCTTTGGGACTACTGGTTTCTGTTGCCTGCGAGCATCCAGGTAGTCGTCTTCTTTCCTAGCAGCCTCTGTGAGTGATGTAGGGTTACGGTCCCTTACCCATTCTTGTACATCGGCCGATACCCCATCATAAAATTGTTCCATCAGCAACATTTGTATTACGTCCTCCATGGGCTGTGCTTTGCTAGCTTGCACCTATCCGAGGGCCGCCCGCTGTAATCTGCAAGCCCACTCAGCATGCGAGTCTTTCTCGGCTTTCTTTAAGTCTTTCAAAATCCTGAAGGAATGCATACTTCCTCTGCCTCTTCCTCTACATACATTTTGAATGCTTGATAAGGTATTTTTGGCTTACCCTCTTGTACCATGGTTACTGCAGTGCTGCGTTCTGGGTTTGCCGTTATCCTTTGCCTCAGTATAAACACCTGGACCTCCGTCCTTGTCATGAAAATAATCTCCGCTGGTGGATTTTCTCCATAAAAAGACAGCCTAAATTGTATCTGTCTCTGGAACTCCATTTGTTCCTGTCTTTCTGACGAATCCCCCTGTTCGGGAACCGCCATTAGTTTGGTAATAAGTACAGCTTTCTTTTTATTACTGGCTTGCTTCCAGGAGGTCTTTTAGCGTGGAGTGTTTTAATGTGGAATAGTCAATCTCCATCCGTACTCCATTGGTACTTGTTCCTCTGTTAGTCTGGATCCCAGCGCTGCCAACCAATGTAGCGGAGGCCTGGTATTTCACAGGTTAACTCCACTAAGATCCCAGTGAGACTCAGGAACAAGTGATGAAAAATCCCATAAAGTAATAATTCCAGCAAGCAAGGTAATCCACGAATATCCCCATACAGATCCCAATGACTGGACGACACACAGCATCAGGAGCAGAACTAACTTTTATTCCACACAACCTCCTTTTAAGCATTCTCCCATGCAAGGGAGGGATTCACATTAATTAGTACAGTATCCAATGGAATAGCAGTTACCTCCCACACATCTCATCCCCTCAGTATGACACTTAATCCTATTATACAGGTTATAGTTTTCCCCAAGTTCTGGATGTACCCTAAGATCAGCAGATACACCAATACTTTGCGTACCCCCTGGTAGCCCTGATCTGGGTGATGAACATATCCAAAATTCACCCAGATCAGACCAGGGGTATAATTTGACCGACCGTACACGAGGTGGTATCCGAAAAGGGTTCCATGTGTTTTGGCCCTGCGGTCGGTCTCTGTTCGGGAGTTGAAATACATATAAAAAGCTGCCATCCACGAATACTATTACATTTGTATGACTCCCCTCATTCGGTACTTTAAACTTACCGAACGGGGGGCTGATTCGCCTTCCCGTTCGGGAGTTACGGAGCTCTGGAGGTGTCAGCGGTGTTCGGGTAATTGAGTGTCTGATTTGAGTTCCAGACACTCGAGGACCAAACACCGCTGAGCCTTTCGTGCGTAAGATGGCCGCCACCACGTCTTCATATGCTGAATGGCGGCCACCCAGCTACATACATAAAACACCTATTAGTCTGCGGTTAGCGAGAAGTGTGCAGCCTAACGAGGGACACACTTCACTCTGGGCTGGTCTATTGGTTCGGTAGTTTCCATTCGTATGGAATACGAATGGAAACTACCGAACAATCACAAGAATTCTACTTACAGCAGAAATAACACACGAATTGCAGGATTCTCATAGTCTTTAAGGACAGCCATAGTACCATCCGCTACAGTTAGCATGTGGTGTTGAATGCCTGTCAGATATAATTTTATGGTGTTGTGGGACAGTTTAAGTTTAAGATGGCAAAAAGAAGCAAAACTTAGTAGAGTTGACATGATAAAAGGTTGAGATATATTGTGTTCCAACAGGAATCTTTTAAACAAGGTGAAGGCTCTGTTATACGTCCTACGAGTGTTGGACGAGAGTGCTAATTGAGATAATTCCCTGCTCTGTTGCATGAGTATATCTAATCCATGATTAGACTCTGGAAAGATGGGGTGGCTGTGGCTGCCTGAGCGGCTGTAGGGAGCGCTTGATGAAATGCCTGGAATTTAAATTGAGACAAACTGTAAGCAGTGATGTTACAAACACCAGATACACGAAAACAAACTAAAAAGAATTGGTGACATGTCGCCAACCAAGTTAGTTTCCTGAGAAATCTCATGAGCAGCCCTTGTTGATGATATGACACATGGCTTGGTTGTCTGAGTAACAATGAACCGACGAGCCTGACCATAAATGACCCCAAGCCACAGCAGCCGCCACAATGGGGTATATCTCAAAAAAGAGCTGAGGTAGTGGAAAAACCTTCCAACTCATGGACTTCCACAGGCCACCTACCCCAAAGCCCTTCATTCCCATAGATTGCTGCAAAACCCGTGGTACCATATGGTTGGTGAAGTCTCAGACAACACTGGGAGGAACATGCTTTTACCATTCCATGTGGTTAAGAAATTCCGCCACATGAGCAGGTCTGCTGCGGCTTGGGTATCTAGGGTCAATCTATGATTGTCATGTATGAAGTATGGGAAAATGGGAAAAGGCATAGTAGTCTTGAGATAAAAGCGCGGCCTTGTGGCATGATGCGCATTCCAAAATTTAAGGAGCCTAGTAGGGATTGTAACTCCTTGCGGTTGCATGAACCAAGCCAAAGGTAGTGATTGATGTAGGTGAGAATGTTCCCTATTTTAAGCTTGCTTGCATGGAAGCAGAGTCAAGTTGGATGCCCAGGAATGTGAGGATAGTGTCCGGGCCTTCTGTTTTCTGCCAGCGTTACGTCACAGGGGATGTGACGTAACGCTGGCACTCCGACTGAGTACCTCCGCCAATCGATGCTCCTAGTGCTCGCTGAGGACTCCAAGCACTCCAACCGACACCATCAGCACTGCAGACCCCACTTCCAGCGATGCAACTGCGCCGGGGTCTCTGCTGTTTCCACCCACCCTGGACCCAAGGCCAGGATCCAGCTTCCAGTGGGTGAACCTCTCTTTCCCCAGAGAGCAGGAACAGGAACAAATCAAGCTATTGCAAGAGCTTCCTCTGGGGAGTAAGTGATTATAGCAATCCCCAGAGTGTAGGTATCCCTTCCCCCAAACATGAGCCAAGGCTTAATGCTGGAACAAGACTGATTTACTGGCACACAGAACTCACAATTTATGCAACACAAAACTCCTCCTCTGGGCCAGGCTAGATAATTGAGTTTTTACAATACACAAAGCTCAATTATCTGCTGGCCAGAAACATTACAATTTTTACAGCATTCATAACTTCTAAAATATACATCACAGGGACCCCAAAACATGCAATAACCCCATAAAAAGTATATCCTTGGAACCGGGGGATCTGGGTGAACCACATATCCAAAATTCACCCAGATCCGTTCAGTACTTTGGAAAATACAGTTTAATGCAGATTCTGCAGAACATATACAGGCTAAATGAAAAACAATCACTTTATAATGTGTCCCCTGCTGTATAGTCCAAAACCACTGCACAATGTCTCTGTGCACCAAATACTGGCGAGATGGCACCGTGTTGAAAAGTCCAAACAGTGTCTGTGAGTTAAAATGGCCGCCATCCATTGTTCTCACCATGTGCTTCTGATACAGGAAATGGTGGCCACCCAGTAACTCCACAGTATGTCCCCAGATGGTTCTTAAAGGGCCAGCAGCAGCACAACACAAATCCATTATGCCCAAATCATGTCTTTAAAGGGCAATACATCCCAGGGGCCATAGTCACAGGGCAAGAGGCGGGCAAGCAGTCCTCTCCAGGCACAAGTGGCGAAGGGCACTTCGTCACAGGGGATACCCAAGTGGTCAAAAAGACTAATGGCTTCTAGGGGTAAAGGTGTTTTCTTTGACCATCAAGAAGTCATCTAGGTAGTGGATGACTGTGGGGCATCTGGATATGTTTAATAACAACCAGCAAAGAGTTTCTGCGAACATATCAAAATTTTGGGCCTACTCTTTGACCCAAAGGTTAAGCGTCCCATTTGATGCCATGTAGGTGCCAAAGTGTGGGGTGGATTGGTAGTAGTTTTAATGTGTTGATAATATCGGTCTTACTTAACCAAGCTCCTACCCCTGCTTGAATGATAGCTGTAATGGCATGATCAATGGTGGCGTACGGTAATGAAAGCTCGTCAGAGGGTATGAGGGAGTTGAGACTTGGGGTGGCAGAGGTGTGGGGTGCTGATAAGTCAATGATCAGTTTTTGTTTGAGTGAGGATTTCCCAGTGACAATCCCGATGGGGTTTGTTCTCCATGCAGTAAATGGTGACGATTGGAAAGGCCCAAGTAGAAACCCCTCTGCAATTTCTTGGGCTAGGAGTGTGTTTACAGCCGTGGGATTCTGTTGTGCTGACTGCAAGTTTGGGCACTCTAAATTTCCTGAAGGCATGTGTACAAAACCTATATGGAAACCCTCAGAAAAAACAAACAGAGATTAGGAAATCCACTAGATGACTAGAAGGGTGGTTAGTCAGTAACGCAGCTAATGCATTGATGTTTACAGACATTAAGTAAGGTTTTGGGTACATTTTATTGGGACACATGGTTTTAGCATGTGCCGGAAACATTTTTAACAAATATACAACAATCTGTATGTACTGAAACTGCACGTACCGACATTAAGATTGTTAAAAATCTGTGATTTGCCCAAAAAGATAATGGGAGAACCCAATTTGTCCCTGGTAGTTTTCTCTGTTCTACCAGAGGTGCTAGGAACTGGAGCATAAGAGTGATCCTCCGCTGCGTTTTGAAAAAAAGTTAGTTGTGTGGGTAGTGGAAGAGCAGGATGCACAAGCCAGTGTCTTTAGACCTGCAAAGTGTCTGCAGAATATATCTGTATCCAGTTTGCTCCAATGGGTTCTGTTCCCGAATTGGGAGAGAGCACCAGACACTTTGACTGAAAATGCTGTACCACCATTCTTGTTGTCTAGGTCTACCAGCTTGTGCATGTACATTTCAAATTTTTCCCTTCTATTTGGGTAGACAGTACAAACCACATCTCTATAAATGCCAAAGGCTAACACAAACTCAGGGATGGTCAGTTTCCGGTTTAACCTTGAATCCCTGGATCTGTCCACCACAGATACATCATCATAAGTATAAGTTTTATTCTCGACAATATCCTGGGAGGCAATTAGCAGTGATGCTAAGCTGACATCATTAACTTCCAGGATATCTTTCTTAATATGAGCTGGAATCATGTGGGCAGGGTTAAAGTCATGATCATCAGAAGTGGTGACTGAACCACCTAATTGGGATTCAGTTGATGCAGGTTGTAGTGTAGCAGGAGGCCCCGCTTTAGTAAGGCTGTTGTAACGGACTCAAGATGCTCCAGCCTGTCGTTCACTTTACTCATGGAAGTCATGAGTGAGGATAACATGGCATGAATGTCACCTGAATTGGTGTTGCTGGTGCCTTCCCCTTCCTCTAGGTTATCTGTTGATGTGCGGAGTAGCTTAAATAGTTCCACTTTCCTTGCTGTAGCTGGGTAGGGGATTTGTCGCCTCCTTAGCTCGGTAGTAATGCAGGGGATTGTCCAGGATCTGATCGATGCAGGACTAGCAACATCCCCTACTGAAGGTGTGCCTGATCTAGCCGGAGTGCTAGGTAGAGAAAGAAAATTCCTTGCCACCTTCTTGAGACATACTAAATAACATGAAGATTTCCATTATTACTTGTACAACAGGGATCTCGTACTGGCTCGCTAGCTAAAGCCGAGTGGCGAAATAATTATTCTTGGTTCTGGTGACTGGTGAGGCCCTGCTAGTTGCTGACAGCCTTATCTTATAGTTATGATAAGAACCAAGAGAGTGGTTATGATAAGAACCATTCTCTTGGTTCTTATCATAACTATAAGATAAGGCTAGGGACTAATGAAAGTATTTAAAAAATTGGGCAGACTAGATGGGCAGAATGGTTCTTATCTGCCGTCACATTCTATGTTTCTATGTAAGCAGAAAATAGGAAAGGGAGTGACAGGTGAGGCCCTCTCTATGTTACTATGTGAGGTGGCTAGCTAACGAGTGTCCCGATGGGTGTATACCTCCGAGTGTAAGGCGGGGTGTTGGCCTCACGGGACCACTAACTGAAGGCGTGAAAGCCAAGGAAATATCTATTGGACACTAGAGTTCCTAATTGCCAGTATGCTAGTATTTAAACCTGGGGGAAACTATATATATATATTTGTGCTCGGAATTTCAATATGTTATGGATTGTGGAAGATGTAAAAGTTGATTGAGGTGTGCCGAAACCAATGTATGTGTAGGCCTGTAATAAAAAAAGAGGGCAATAAGAGGATACAAGAAAACACACTTTATTGCAGGTTACAAGGCTAAATTTCTGAAAGTTTGTTGAAGCGCTTTCTCGGGCCGTGGTATGTACGTATTATAAATGGATGATTTCCAGCGGCCAAGTCTCTTAATGATGTGGACTGGTGTATTTGAGCTGGATGCGGAAGACTCTGCGCCAATACGGAATGTGTGACCTGAGAAGGAAGCCGGGTTGTAGCCCAACCTAGACAGTAGAGTCCTAACGAGAAAGTGAATTAAGTAGTGGTGAGTGGGTACTCCTTGGAGTAGCAATAGTGGAGTGTCCGGTGAGTGTGTGTGGTGAGATACCAAAATAAGTCAGGTACTTTGACTGGACACCAGTCATCTTCAGAAACTAGGAAAGTTATTGAGGACATGGTGATAGTGTTATGGGATAATTTAAAGGTGTAGGTGATAGAAGGAGGCAAAAGCCACCATGGTTTTGATGGAGAAGTCTCATAGGAAGTGAAAACTCTGTAGTGCATTTATTCGAAAGAAAAGTCAGTGCCCTAGCACAAGCGGTAGTGGTATTGGGTGAGAGTGCGTGATGCGTAAGTGCCTGAGCATAGCAGCTCAGTTAGTCCATGATTAGTTCGTGAAAAGGTGGTATCCGGGATGGTAGTGGGCAGTGGGGAGTGACTGGAGGAATACCTGAAAATTAGAGCGTGAAAGAGCATCAGCAGCTGTGTTACGGATACCAGGAATGTGGATGCAGACAAGGTGGAACTGAGTGGTTGCTGCCAGCCAAGTCAGTCTGCGTATCAGCCTCATGATGGTAAGAGAGGAGGACTGCCCTTTGTTGATAATATCGCAGGCTGCCGAGTCTGAGTAGCATTTTACTGCCTTGCCGGTCCAGAGGTAACCCCACGTATGGGCGGTCGCCTCTATGGGGTAAATCTCGAATAAAGAGGATGTTTCTCTAAAGGCCGGCAAGGCATCCGACTCAGTGGGCCAGTTATCCCTAAACCAGTGGTTGCCGAAAATGGCCGCAAACCCTGTGTGTGCTGCTGTGTCAGTGTAAATGGTAGGTGAAAGATCAGATAATGGAGGTATAAACATGGATACTCCGTTCCATTCAGCCAAGAAGTTGTACCACAGGTGAGGATCAGCTCTGGTTGGACCGTCCAAAGGAATAGGGCAGGAGTCGGGCGCCTTATGAAGTAAACACAGTAACCTAGAGAAGAATGATCTGCCCTGTGGGATGATCCGCATCGCAAAGTTAAGGGACCCCAATAAGGACTGGAGTCCCTTTCTTGTGCATTTATCACTCCCCAGGAACATACCGATTTTGTCTCTAATGCGGGTCAATTTTTCGGGGGGGTAGGCTGGCTTGGAAGGATACTGTGTCCAAAACAATGCCCAAGAAAACCAGCTTGGTAGAGGGGCCGAGTGTTTTGCTTGGTGACAGGGATACCCCTAGTATAGTGAAGAGGGCTGTGGTGTTGTGAATGCTACTTGGTGCGTGTGACTCCGTTTCTACCAACAAAAAATCGTCTAAATAGTGGATGACAGATGGACACCTAACAATGTTTAGGAGCAGCCAATAGAGCGTTTCAGCGAAAATGTCAAACAGCTTATGGCTGCTCCTTGACCCAAAAGTAAGCCGTGTAGAAAAATAGTACATGTCCCACCATTTAACACTGTGTAAGTGCCAATGTGAGGGGTGAATGGGTAGGAGCTTGAAGGCATTGCTAATGTCGGTCTTACTCAACCAAGCCTTGCTGCCTGCTGTGATGATGGCTTGCATAGCGTCGTCAATTATTGTGTAGTGTAGTGAAAACTCCTCAGTGGGTATGAGCGAGTTTATGCTGGGGATGGCCGAAGAATGAGGTGCAGAAAGGTCGATAATTAATCTTTTCTTATTAGAGTATTTATGCCTGGCTATGCCAATGGGGTTGGTTCGCCAGGATGAGAAAGGAGATGCAGTGAAGGGCCAATCATGAAGCCCGCTTTAATTTCAGTGGACAGAAGGTGATCCACCGTAATAGGGTCATTGTCAGCTGAGGGTAGGTTAGGGCATTCGAACGTGCCTGTGGGGATGGTGATGAGTCCCGTGTGAAAACCCTGTGAGAAACCAGCCACCAAATACTCCACCAAGTGCCTTGCTGGGTGGGAGCGTAAGTAGAAATCAATAATATCAATATTAACCTCAGTCAGTCGTTTTTTTAGGAGACAGTCTGGCCGGGCACATGATCTTAGTATGTGCTCTGAAGCAAATGGAGCAAATGTGCAACAACCGACATGCGCCGAAGCAGCATGCACCAGTGTTAAAGTTGTTGCACACCTGCGCCCTGCACAGAAACACAATGGGTCTACCCAGCTTGTCCCTCTGCCCGCTTTCCTGTCTGGTGAAGGAGTGGTGGGAAGTGGGTGGGTTCGTTTCACAAGGGCACAAGTCAGTGGAGTGGAATGTTGAGCTATAGGTGGCACAGGACAGTGGCCTCAAAGCGGAAAAGTGTCGTTAGAAAAGTTCCATGTCCATCTGGCACCAGTCAATTTTTATATTAAATTGGGCCAGATGAGTTGCCGGCTTGGCTGACACGGATTTGTGGAACGCGTAGAAAGAGGACCCCCCCGTACTTAATGCCTAGATCAACCACCTTGTGCATATAAAGGTCAAGTTCTTCTCTCCTGTGAGGATACACCATGCAAATTATATCCCCATAAATTCCGAAAGCTATGACAAATTGTGGAATGGATAGCTCCGTGTTCAGGTGTGGGTCTCTAGTTTTAGACACCAATGAGATTTCCCCATAGTTGTAAGTACGGTTTTGTAGGATACCTTGTGAAGCCATAAGCAGGGAGACTAAGTTCACGTCCTTTCCATCCAGTATGTCCTTTTTAATGGATGCTGGGACGGAGTGGGCAGGTGAAACATATGGGTTGGTTGTGGATGGTGGAGGAGGGTGGGGGGGGCAGGTCGGAAAAAAGGGGGTTATCAAAGGAGGATCTGCATGGCCTGGTATGTCACCTGGAGTAGCCATAGCAGATTCCACCTTCAACAGTCTACTATTCATAGTTTGAAGGTTGGCAAAAATAGTAGCCAGGGTTTCTAGCGTGGACTTAGAGGTGCCGGTAGACGGCCCTTGGGAGCTAGTGCCAGGTCTAGGTTCGCTGGCCTAAGGCAACAGGAATCTGTAAAGTTCTGCTTTCCTGGCAGTTGCTGGAAAGGGGATGCCCCTGAGTCTAAGTTCGGCAGCAATTTTTGGGATAGTCCAAGATCTCAGGGACATGGGGGATAAGGGATTCTTCAGGCGAACCGGGCTTAGCTGGCGTGATGAGTACTTCATCTGAAGGCGAATCTTTGATGGGAATAGATTCCTGTGACATTCTGAAAAAGGAATAATGATGAGATTAGATAGGGGAGTGTGGAGGAATAGCAAGGCCTTCATAGAACTGGCTTGCTGACTAGTGCCGAGGCGAAGAACTTAACTATAACCAAGTGACAGGTGAGGCCCTGCTAATGCCAAGTAGCGGTGAGTGGCTCTGCCTATGATTTGGGCCGAGGGAAGTCGTGGCCACTGACGTGGTGGCAGGATGTAGGCCTCTCGATGACCATAAGAGATTTAAAGACATGTGGCCGTGACATGGGAGGCCCTAACTGTAGCCCTGTAGAAGGGCGAGTGAGGCAGCTAACTATGATTTTGGCCATGGGGCTGAACCTCCATGTTGAGGTGGGGAGTTGGCCTTGTGGGACCGGTAAAACTACTTTGGGTCAGCTAAGGCTAGCGCCTAACCCTGAATGCCAGTTCTCTAAACCTGCTGGAGCTTGTCTCTTAAAAGGTGTACCAACCACATGTGGATACTAACCTTGTAACAGATCACCTGGCACCTCGACTGGGTACCTCCATTGAATCATGCTCCTAGCGCTTCCTGAGGGCTCCAAGCACTCCAGCAGACACCTCCAGGCACTGGACGCTACTCAGTCCTGGGAACTCTGGAACTAAATGGGGAATTAGCTCTAGTCCTTACAAGGACTTTCCCTGTTGAATCAGTGGTGTCTCTAGGATTCATTTGTAGGGGTGGCACATGGTGGGCCAGGGACAAAAGTAGGGGGGCACATTTAACCCCGCCCTTGCCGCAGTTTGACCCCGCCCCTGCCGCATGTTAAGCCCCTCCCCAATGTGTTGTGTTTTTTTTAATAATCCCTGGTGGAGGATTCATTATATTCCACCAGGGATTATTAAAAAAACAAACACATTATCCTTGATACAGTGCCATAGTTGCCAGCATTAGAAAAAAATTTCCAAGGACAATTTGCAGCACAGCTATCAATTACTGTCTGTGTATAATATCCCTGGACAGTCAGTGCTGTCTGTATAATACAGGGTTGTGTGTATAATATCCTGGGAGAGTCAGTGCTCCCTGTATAGTGCTGCTCTCTGTATAATAAAGGTCTGTTTGTGTATAATATCCTAAAACAGAGAGCAGCACTATACAGGAAGCACTGACTGTTCCAGGATATTATACAGACACAGACCAGTATTATACAAAGAGCAGCACTATACAGGAAGCACCGACTATGCCGGGATATTATACTCACACAGATCTGTATTATACAGAGAACAGCACTATAGTATTATACAGATAGCTGAGCATATATCCCATGTCCCAATCTCTAGATTACTAGTACCTGTCAACAGCAGCTCCCAGACGCGTGTAACAGGGCTAAAGTGTGCGGCAGCTCACACAGATGATTCAGCGGTAAAGCGCACTCGCTGGCAGAGCCAAACTAGGAATCCAAAGCAGCCCTGGAAAAAAATGTATGCCATTCCTACAAGCACCCACTGATATACCTTGATATGTCAAAATGAAATGTATAGATAGGTGTGTATCAGTGATACTGTAACGTAAGAACCCGTGTAAGATGAGGGACCTGAACGTTGGTCCATTTAACAGAGACACGCACCTGGTTACCAAATATTGGAATGTAACAGAGGAAGGCTGAGTGAGACCTTGGGGAGAAAACGTAATCGTAGTGAGTTAATTTAACAATACCTGGTAATTGAAACACAGGACACTAGGTTAGCAGCCGGTGGTAGAAGTGCAGGAAGTTTGCAGGGACTGTGGTATAACGCAGGTCTAGGTGGTAAGTGTAGAAATAACAAAACAAATGATGTACAGTCATTGTTGATCAAGAAGCAGTGATATTGGTTTGGAGTTTTATTAAGGGTGAGAACGTAGTGAATGGTTACAAGGTGTCCCATGCTTTAGTTTTGCCAACCCATCTTGGATTGGTGCTTATTCCCGTGGAGGCTGAATGAGGCCTCGGGGCAAGATAGCTGTAATTTGTAATGCTATACCTGATGCTGTTGGACAGGATACCGGGTTAGCAACTTCCTGGAGTTATAGGAGAAGTTGAGGAGCCTAAAAACATAACATGTAATTAAGTACTTTACTAAGTATAAAGGCTGAGAGAAATAGTGATTAAGTGATTTTTTTTTTTTTTAATTGTGATTGATCTAAATGAACCGTGGAAGTTAAATTGTATTATAGACGTGAAAGTTGCATGTGCAGTACTGAAGTGAAAAATGTATGACCTTGTAGCAGACAACTTGTCAATTTAGATGAAAGGTTTCATATATGCAGTCAAAAGAAAGTTTAAGTAAATTACAGTAGAAGCAGAGGGATGAATATTTATAATGCAGTGCTTTGTACGGTCGTATGAACGAATGGAATCATAGGCACAAAGCAATAAGTAATTAGTATAACAGGCTGACATTTGGCTAAATTTTATTATTACATGTAGCAACTGCATGAATACATAGAGACTGCGTTCGGCTGTTTTGCCACACTTAGAAAAATTAACAAACGTATGTATAATAAAATATAGTGATGTGTTCGTTCGTATCAACGAACAGTATGATCGGTTAACATACATGGAAAAAGGAGAATTATAGCAGTGAGACATGTTGGCGTTCGTCAAACTATACAAATGGTGAGACTGATAGCAAACATGTTTTCAGCGGACGGTAGTTTAACCGTGCAAATGACTTAAACGTAAGTATGCCTGTAGTCGACTGTTAAGCCGTATGAACTGCAGGAGTGCACGAATGGGTAAGTATACGAACAGGTAAGCATACGAACGTGTAAGCATATATGAATTGCATAGTTTAATAATGAAAGGGAGCCTACGTTTTTTAGGCTCAAACATGGGAAAGAGCCGAACGCTATTTCCCATGTTGTGCTTATGTGGATGCACCGGTCTTGTGACCGGAAGCCGGGTAGTGTAACCGGGGAGAAAACGGGTGGCAGGACCAGAGGTCGTAGGCAGTGAATACTGCAGCGACAGGACTCCTGCTAGCGTCGCTAATTTTTTTCTGGCGGGAACTCGGACCGGAAGTGCTGGTTGCCAAGGTGAGTCAATCAGCTTGAATGGCAGAGGTGAGTAGGGGCTAGGGGTTTAACCCCTTAAGGACACATGACATGTGTGACATGTCATGATTCCCTTTTATTCCAGAAGCTTGGTCCTTAACTCCTCCCACAAATTCAGGCCTAATGGCCTTTTAACAAATACACACACACACACGAGCAGGTGTACGTACCTGTTGAGTATGGTTTAATCAGTTCATAATCAGTTTAGGCTTTAGTAGTAGCTGTAACCTGAACGGATAAAACAACGTATGAAGTAATGAATATAGACATATACCATCCTTATGCTACTATGTGTAAAACCTACAAGTTAAAGAGCAAAGCGCTCTGTCAAACAAGTTACTTGTATGTTTAAAAATTCCCCCCCTTTTCTCATAGGGAGACTATTTATACTGTAAACCGTATGAATTATAATCAGAAATGAGAATTCTAACCATACACCTGGAGACATAAAATTGATAAAAACGTGATTGGCAAAAGTCAAATACAATATGCTGATAATTCAAAACACAAATTGTGTAACAGTAACATCCCTGTCATAAGTTCTGAACATGATGTATGATCAGTGACCGATAGGGTCAGTATATTGTATGTGTAACATTCTTCCTCACCTTGCGATCTCTGCACCCAGCTGCCATGCGTTTGCATGAATGACACTTGCGGCATGTTAATGGACGCCGGCCGCTGCGGATCCATGGCCAAATATACCCCACGTCCGTTCATGTGATTGACGACGTCGGCAGGCACATGACGTCACGCAAGCACGCGCACGTTTTAAGGTCAAAGACCGATTCCAGCCAATCGGAAGACTTTAAAAGGTATTTAAAGGACCACTATAGTGCCAGGAAAACAAACTCACTTTCCTGGCACTATAGTGCCCTGAGGGTGCCCCCACCCTCAGGGTCCCACTCCTGTAGCAATGAAGGGGGAGGAAGGGGTTAATCCCTTACCTTTCTCCAGCGCCGGATTTCCTCGGCGCTGGGACTCTCCTCCCTCTTCTGATGTCATTGTTTGAATGTGCATGCGGCATTCAACCAGTCTCATAGGAAAGCATTCTCAATGCTTTCCTATGGACGCTGGCGTCTTCTCACTGTGAAAATCACAGTGAGAAGCGGGGAAGCGCCTCTAGTGACTGTCAATGAGACAGCCACTAGAGGCTGGATTAACCCATGCCATAGAATTTCGTACCCTAGCTTCTGAGGTAGACTGGACTAATAGTGGGTTAATCTCTGCATTTAAAAAGGGACTATCTGAAACTATGCTAGATGAGATTGCCGCCAAAGACTTACCCAAAAAACTTAATGAATTTATCACTTTTGTCATGCAAATTGATAATAGATTGAGAACCAGAGAAGCTACTAGAAACAAGACCAGACACATGAATATGCCTTTAGCACCCCACTTCTCCAAACCTATTGTCCCTGAATTTCCTGTACAGTCCGAACCTGAACCCATGGAGTTGGGGGGTCACTAGACTGTCGGAAGCAGAAAGACAATATAGGAGAAAAGAAGCCCTATGTCTATACTGCGGTAGAAAAGGACATATGAGAAACAATTGTCCCATACGTCCGGAAAACTATCGCACCTTAAGGGGACAGGTCTTAGGTGTAATGGAAACGTCCTCTGGAATGGATAAAAATAGGTTTCTCCTTGATATTACTATTGCCTTTGAAAATAAGAACTTTTCATGCAAAGCCCTGATGGATTCAGGTGCCACTGGAAACTTCATTGACGTTCAATTTGTTAAAGGTAATACTATACCTATCAAGGAGAGACTATCACCCCTAGCTGTTGAAGCTATTGATGGGAGACCACTCTCACAACCATTGATTACACACAAAACCTTACCCATTAATGTGTCCATTGGTGCCTTACATAAGGAAGATATTACATTTCAGGTTATTGCATCCCCTTCCTGTCCGATCATATTAGGCTTTCCATGGCTTAACAAGCATAACCCTCATATTGACTGGGCTAATGGGGATATATTAGAATGGGGTAAGGATTGTTATAAAAGGTGTATATTGACTGTTGGCAAAAGAGTGGGCACTATTGGATTACCAACTAGTACACCTCAAAACCTGGAAATCCCTATACAGTACCAAGACATTAAAGAAGTATTCAGCAAAACTCAGTCGAATACTCTACCTCCTCACAGACCATATGACTGTTCCATTAATTTACTACCTGGCGCTATGCCACCTAAGGGAGCAGTCTATGCTCTGTCACCTCAGGAGAGTAGAGTAATGGAGGAATATATTAAGGATTCATTGAATAAAGGCCACATACGAAAATCATCCTCGCCTGCTGGGGCAGGATTCTTTTTTAGATCTAAAAGGACGGTGAGTTGCGCCCATGTATCGATTACAGGGCATTGGACAAAATCACCATTAAGAACGCCTACCCCATTCCTCTTATTGCTGAATTATTTGATAGACTCCAAGGTGCTAAAGTATTTACTAAGCTTGATCTTAGAAGTGCTTACAATTTAGTGAGAATCAAGGAAAACCACGAGTGGAAGACTGCATTTAATACCAGAAGTGGACACTATGAATATCTAGTGATGCCATTCGGGTTGTGCAATGCTCCAGCGGTTTTCCAAGATTTCATAAATGATGTACTCAGGGATTACATTTACTCGTTTGTCTTGGTCTATCTGGATGATATCCTTATTTATTCTCCTGACATTCAAACTCACCATGATCACGTTAGACAAGTTCTGCAGACATTGTTAAAGAATCAACTTTATTGTAAATTGGAAAAATGCATCTTTGACCAATCTGAAGTACAGTTTTTGGGATATAATATATCTGCCTTGGGGTTTCAGATGGATCCTAAAAATCGGTTCTACAATGGCCTTTACACACTGGGTTGAAAGCCATTCAAAGGTTTATTGGTTTTGCCAATTATTACAGAAGGTTTATAAAGGGATTTTCTTCAGTAATGGCCCCCATCACCAATATGACACGCAAGGGGGTTAGCAGTACGATATGGTCTAAGGAGGCTATAGAAGCCTTTGAAACTCTCAAACAGCGGTTTGCCTCTGCCGACATATTGATACATCCTGACACCAGTAAACCTTTCATACTAAAAGTTGATGCATCAGAGACAGGGGTAGGGGCAGTTCTCTCCCAGAGGGAGAGCCAGGATACTCCATTGCATCCTTGTGGTTACTTCTCTAGAAAGTTGTCGCCAGCCGAGCGCAATTATGATATTGGCAATAGGGAATTGTTGGCCATTATTCTAGCTCTCAAGGAGTGGCAACATCTTTTAGAGGGTTCCTAGGACCCCCTTTTGATCATTACTGATCACAAAAACCTGGCTAAACGATTGTCTTCTAGACAAGCTAGGTGGTCTTTGTTCCTTTCTCACTTTAATTTTCTTATTACTTATAGACCTGGTTCTAAAAATGTCAAGGCTGACGCCTTATCCAGACAGTTTGATACGGAGTCTATACAAGAGCAAGAAAAGTCCCATATCATTCCCCCGGAATGTATCATTGCTTCCACTATCCTTTCATTGTCCTCTCCGCTGCTTGGCTCCATCATGGAGGCTCAGTCTCAGGCGCCCTGTGGTAAACCTCAGGACAAATTGTTCGTTCCATTGGGGGAAAGGGTTAATATCATGAAGGTGTTTCACGACAATGTGTCTGCTGGTCACCCAGGTATTAATAAATCCACTTCTGCTATCATGAGGTCATTCTGGTGAGATTCCCTCAGGAAGGATGTTAAGGAGTATGTGCAGGCTTGTTCTGTTTGTGCGGTTTCCAAAGTACCTCATAACCTCCCTTGTGGCTTGTTACAACCTCTTCCCATTCCTGAGGTCCCATGGTCCCACTTGTCTATGGATTTCATTGTAGAACTTCCTAGTTCTAATGGTTATACCACTATTCTCATGGTTGTTGACCATTTTTCTAAAATGGCTCACTTCATCCCTCTCAAGAAATTACCGTCATCTCAAGACCTGGTACTGATCTTTGTTCGTCTGCATGGCATTCCTCACAATATTGTATCTGATAGAGGTTCTCAGTTTGTATCCCAGTTTTGGAAGGCTTTCAATAAGCAATTGGGGATTGAATTTTCTTTTTCATCCTCTTACCACCCCCAGACTAATGGTACAGCTGAGAGGGCTAACCAGTCTTTGGAGTTATACTTGCGTTGTTTCGTTAATAGCACTCAAGACAATTGGTCCGAATTATTACCATGGGCCAAGTTTGCTAGGAACAATGCTGACCATGACTCCTCTGGGCATAGTCCATTTTTTGTTAATAATGGCCGGCATCCTACTGTCCTACCGGCTGTTTTTTCTGACACAGCTATTCCTGCATTGGATGACCGTCTGGCTTCCATCCGTGATACCTGCGTTAAAGTTCAATCTGCTCTGTGTACTGCTGCTGACCGTTTCAAGCATTTTGCTGATAAACGTTGAGGTGCCAACCCTGTTTATCAAGTGGGTGAGAGGGTTTGGTTATCTTCTCGTAACATCAGGCTCAAAGTCCCTAGCATGAAATTTGCTCCTAGGTTCCTTGGATCTTTTCGTGTCCTTCGTAGGATCAATCCTGTTGCGTACTCTCTGGCCCTTCCGGCCTCCTTAAAAATTCCTAATACCTTTCATGTGTCCTTGCTCAAACCTCTTGTTTACAATAAATATACTGTCTCAAGTGTCCCACCTCCTCCCTTAGTTGTTTCTGGACAGGAAGAGTAATTGATTCCAGGTTTTCTCAGAGCACTTTACAGTACTTAGTGGATTGGAAAGGTTATGGACCAGCCGATCGTTCTTGGGTTCCGGCATCTGATATACATGCTGGCCGCAAGATTCGCTATTTTCACACCAAATTTCCTCTCAAACCTGGTCCTGCCCGCCCGGTGGGCGTTCTTCAGGTGGGGGGTAATGTCACATATTCATCCGCTTATAAAAATGTGGTAAATGACATTTACTGTCCACACAGGAAAAGTTGTGCCGAGCAACAACCAAATCCACAGAAGGGTTAATGCTGAGCAGCAATTATGCAAATGAGATCTGGTAACTGCCTTTGGGGTCAAAGGCCGGTTACAGCCTATCAGATCTAGAAGAGGGGTATTTAGGCCCAGTTCCCATCCTGCTCAGTGCCCTGTCATGGTTTCCCTTGTGGTTGTGTTATTGATTCTGGTTATTTGACTTTGGCATTGTTTTTAATTTCCCTGTTTTCTGGCATCCCTGACTCCTGGCTTTTCCTTATCGTTGTGTCTCTTTCTGTTTCCCTTGACCTCGGCTATTCCTGACTATTCTTTGGTACGTTAGTCCAGCCATTCTAAGGTCCGGTATACGTTACCTATCAGTCCTCTGTGTTACATAGTTCTACGTGCTGGATCATTCTGTAATCCTGACAATTCCTTAGTTGTGGTGCTCTGTAGGAAAATGAGGATTGAGCCACTTTATTTTTGTATATAATAATAGCTTACACTATATAATAACATATCACCTATCCCACACATTATATAACAACATGTTACTAGTCCCAAACATTATTTAGAACATATTTTATAAGGAAGGATGCATTGAGATTTCTCTCATTTTGAACTATGTCCTGCAAAACATTGCATTGTTACAGTAGGGTAAGTAGAATATTAGAAAAGTAATATTAAAGTACACCTATACATTTAACACAGAACAAGTAAGAAATTGAGGCATTACTTAACTCCAGCGAGCCACGCAGACCCCCTCCTGCTGCACAGGCTGGCCGAACTACACGGCCGCGCGGCAGGACGTCTATCTATAGATGCAGACGTGACATCACACCCACTCTTAAAGTGACCACATCATCATCAAACCTAATCTGTTTTGGATCGCAGTGATAACGTTGACCTTTTAGAAATTAGGTAAGCCTATTTAAGCCTTGTTGTAGTGATAACCTTGTGATTTCTTGTGTTTTACCTCAGCTTCGTATTTGACTCATCATTTCTGATATCCTGATCCCGGCTTCATATTTGACTCATGATTTCTGGTATCCCGACCCCGGCTTTGTCTTGACTCGGTTATTCCTGACCTTGATTTGTCTTGAACCAGTTTCTTGTTGTATTAATACGTTAAGTCTGGCCATTCTAAGGCTCGGTAATACGCCTTTCGGATCCACCTTTCGTGGGTTTCCTCTTTCCTGCATGTTAAAGTAGGACTCACGTGACAGAACTATAATTAGCCATGATTACAGGGGCATTCTGTATTGAAGTATGTTGGCGTAGAATTCTTAAAAGATATTGGATTAAATAAAGATTTGACTGTGTCTGTGAGGTTATTCCATAATTGCGGTGCTCTGTAGGAAAATTATGATCGATCCACTTTATTTTTGTATTGAGGTAGACTAAATATCGTGCTAGTACTGAATCGGAGGTTATAGGAGAGGAGACCAGTCTACTCAGGTAAGGTTGGAGCTTCCCAGAAATGCTCTTAAACACAAGGCTGGAAAGATGAAGGGTGTGCCTGGATTCCAGCGACAGCCAGTTTAGCTCTTTTAACATGTCAAAATGGTGGGAGTAATTATATTGTAGCACAACGCGGCAGAACAAGTTATACAATGCATTAGGTTTATGAAGGAGCATTTGCAGCACAGGTGCATACACTACATACCCATAATCAATTATATATATTAGCATACGTTTCCTTACCGCAGGGCTTAGGCAGAATTTGTTTCTGTACAGAGCATTTAGTTTAGGATAACGTTTCGATCATACTTTTTTCCATGTGGAGGCTAAAAGATAGATTGGGGTCAAGCAACATACCTAGATATTTCAAATAGTGAACTGCGATCAGTGTACTATTTTAATTTGTTTTGATGCATAGTTGTGAATTTTTTTAATGTATGTTATTCAGGCACCTTTGCAAAGACCATTGTGACAGTTTTGTCAGTGTTTACCAAAAGTTTTCTAAACTACCTCTGCAAACTGGACTTTGGCATTATATAATCACATGTCACCTATCCCTCACGTTATATAATGACATGCCACCTCATGTTACATAATAACGTGTCACCTATCCCACACGTCACATAACGCGTCACCTATCCCGCACGTTACATAATAACGCGTCACCTATCCCACAAGTTACATAACGTGTCACCTATCCCACACGTCACATAACGCGTCACCTATCCAGCACGTTACATAATAACGCATCACCTATCCCACAAGTTACATAATAACGCATCACCTATCCCGCACGTTACATAATAACGCGTCACCTATCCCGCACGTTACATAATAACGCGTCACTTATTCCATGCATTATGTAATAGCATGTCACCTCACACGTTATATAACAACACGTCACTTATTCCATGAATAATATAATGCAATGATGCCTATCCTGTGCATTAAGTAATAACATGTCACACAAAATAGGAATATCACTTTTTTTAATGTGTTTTGTCCTTATTGCTCTTTTTGTTTTTATCTTTCCATTAGGGTGTTCCTGGAGATGTTGGAGAAAGAGGCCCTCCTGGTCCTGATGGTAGTCCAGTGAGTAACAAATAATTCTCTAACAAAATTAGATGTGTGTGTGTGGGAGGGGGATACCAAAAATATACTCTTCCGTAATAAGGAACAGTCCTGATTCTCTCCAGTGATAGGGAAACAGTCCTGATTCTCTCCAGTGATAGGGAAACAGTCCTGATACTCTCCAGTGATAGGGAAACAGTCCTGATACTCTCCAGTGATAGGGAAACAGTCCTGATACTCTCCAGTGATAGGGAAACAGTCCTGATACTCTCCAGTGATAGGGAAACAGTCCTGATACTCTCCAGTGATAGGGAAACAGTCCGGATACTCTCCAGTGATAGGGAAACAGTCCGGATACTCTCCAGTAATAGGGAAACAGCGCTGATACTCTCCAGTAATAGGGAAACAGCGCTGATACTCTCCAGTAATAGGGAAACAGCGCTGATACTCTCCAGTGATTGGGGAACCGTCTTGATACTCTCCAGTAATAGGAAAACAGCCCTGATACTCTCCAGTAATAGGGAAACAGCGCTGATACTCTCCAGTGATTGGGGAACCGTCTTGATACTCTCCAGTAATAGGGAAACAGTCCGGATACCCTCCAGTAATAGTGAAACAGCCCTGATACTCTCCAGTAATAGGGAAACAGTCCGGATACTCTCCAGTAATAGGGAAACAGTCCTGATACTCTCCAGTAATAGGGGAACCGTCCTGATACCCTCCAGTAATAGGAAAACAGTCTGGATACTCTCCAGTGATCGGAAAACAGCGCTGATACTCTCCAGTAATAGGGAAACAGTCCGGATACTCTCCAGTAATAGGGAAACAGTCCGGATACCCTCCAGTAATAGTGAAACAGCCCTGATACTCTCCAGTAATAGGAAAACAGACCAGATTCTCTGCAGTAATAGGAAAACAGTCCTGATACTCTCCAGTAATAGGGAAACAGTCCTGATACTCTCCAGTAATAGGAAAACAGACCAGATTCTCTGCAGTAATAGGAAAACAGTCCTGATACTCTCCAGTAATAGGGAAACAGTCCTGATACTCTCCAGTAATAGGGGAACCGTCCTGATACTCTCCAGTGATCGGAAAACAGTCCATTTACTCTCCAGTGATCGGAAAACAGCGCTGATACTCTCCAGTAATAGGGAAACAGTCCGGATACTCTCCAGTAATAGGGAAACAGTCCGGATACCCTCCAGTAATAGTGAAACAGCCCTGATACTCTCCAGTAATAGGAAAACAGACCAGATTCTCTGCAGTAATAGGAAAACAGTCCTGATACTCTCCAGTAATAGGGAAACAGTCCTGATACTCTCCAGTAATAGGGAAACAGTCTGGATACTCTCCAGTGATCGGAAAACAGTCCATTTACTCTCCAGTGATCGGAAAACAGCGCTGATACTCTCCAGTAATAGGAAAACAGTCCTGATACCCTCCAGTAATAGGGAAACAGTCCGGATACTCTTCAGTGATAGGGGAACCGTCCTGATACCCTCCAGTTATAGGAAAACAGTCTGGATACTCTCCAGTGATCGGAAAACAGTCCATTTACTCTCCAGTGATCGGAAAACAGCGCTGATACTCTCCAGTAATAGGGAAACAGTCCGGATACTCTCCAGTAATAGGGAAACAGTCCGGATACCCTCCAGTAATAGTGAAACAGCCCTGATACTCTCCAGTAATAGGAAAACAGACCAGATTCTCTGCAGTAATAGGGAAACAGTCCTGATACTCTCCAGTAATAGGGAAACAGTCCTGATACTCTCCAGTAATAGGAAAACAGTCCTGATACTCTCCAGTAATAGGGAAACAGTCCTGATACTCTCCAGTAATAGGGAAACAGTCCTGATACTCTCCAGTAATAGGGAAACAGTCTGGATACTCTCCAGTGATCGGAAAACAGTCCATTTACTCTCCAGTGATCGGAAAACAGCGCTGATACTCTCCAGTAATAGGAAAACAGTCCTGATACCCTCCAGTAATAGTGAAACAGCCCTGATACTCTCCAGTGATCGGAAAACAGCGCTGATACTCTCCAGTGATCGGAAAACAGACCAGATTCTCTGCAGTAATAGGAAAACAGTCCTTATACTGTCCAGTAATAGGAAAACAGTCCTGATACTCTCCAGTAATAGGAAAACAGTCCTGATACTCTTCAGTGATAGGGAAACAGTCCGGATACTCTCCAGTAATAGGGGAACCGTCCTGATACCCTCCAGTGATAGGGAAACAGCCCTGATACTCTCCAGTAATAGGAAAACAGTCCTGATACTCTCCAGTGATAGGGAAACAGTCTGGTTACTCTCCAGTGATAGGGGAACCGTCCTGATACCCTCCAGTAATAGGGAAACAGTAATTTAAAAGTCATATATTCATATGGGTTTTTGGGTTATAATAGAAGTCCCCATGTATAGCGTGAGGACATCCAGTGTCATTTAGGCAACCAAAAGTTGCCTAACCATCCAGAAGTCCCTCTAGTGGCTGTCTGGTAAACAGCTACTAGAGCTGGAGTTAACACTAGCAGGTAATTATTGCAGTTTCTTAAATCTGCAGGGTTAAGTGAGTTTGGACACTGCACCCAAACCACTTTAATGAACTGAAGTGGTGTTGGTGCCTGTAGTGTACCTTTAAGGCTTAAAGTAGCCAAACTGGAAAAATGATCCAATTCAGCTAGGTTTCCAGGTCAGCCACATTTGGGCTTAAATTCACTTTGAATTCCTGACATTTCTCACTTTAGTAAATGACCCTCTTAGTGGAACAAATTATGTGAGACTGGAAAAACATTTAAGGTAAAGTGACAGACTAAAGAAAAATTGACCAAAATAAAAGACGGACGTGGATGACATTTAGGGAAGGGAAGGGAAAAACAAGGGAAAATATATACTGAGAAGAGACAGAACAAAGAGACATAAGAGTCACACTGTTCAATACACACATCCCAGTACCTACATACATCTACACACACACACACACACACACACACATATACATCTTCACACACACATACAAATACAAACACTGTCCAATACACACATACTGCCTAATAGCACATCTACACACATTGCCCGATAGATACATATACATTGACACACTCTGTCCAATACATAGAAACACACACACACACACACTCTTTATTAAATAAAGATACATCTATAAACACACACACACACACACACCGCATGTATTTGTATGTATGTATTGGGCAGTGTGTGAAGATGTATATATGTAATGGAGAGTGTATGTGTTTGTACGTATTGGGCTGTGTGTGTATTTGTATGTATGTATTGGGCAGTGTGTGAAGATGTATCTATGTAATGGAGAGTGTATGTATTTGTACGTATTGGGCTGTGTGTGTATTTGTATGTATGTATTGGTTAGTGTGTGTGTAGATGTATCTGTGTAATGTGTGTGTGTGCACGTTTGTATGGAATGAAGAGCGAGTATGTGTTTGTATGTCTTGGGCAGTGCGTGTGTAGATGTATCTGTCATGGAGAGTGTGTATGTGTTTTTCCAATACATGCACACACACACTGCTCAATACATACAAATATTATTTTATAAAGACAGAATATTGCACACATTATGTATCCTAGGAATACTTCCAGCAGGGTGTTCCAAACAGGGTGGACCGATATCCCATAAGAAAGTGGTCTGGGCGCATCTGGAGTTTTGTTTGATGGGCAGTCTTTATTTGGAGTGCAGAATAAAATACAACCATGTTTTGGCTCCCCTGAGCCTTTGTCAAGTCTAAAGTCAATAAGAAAAGTGCAGTAAACCCATATAAATATAGATTCTCATTAAACACATGACACATGATGAAATCTAAACATCAAAAACAATTCACAAGTTTAAAAACAAGCATCATATACAACTCAGTCTTACTTCAGGTTTGGGAGAGAATAGTGTGGAAAACACAAATGGCGCACGTCTTTGAGGTCACCATCACATGCGCAGATCGCAGCATCATAATAAGCCAATATAACTGTGGTCTGGTACCCCGACTGTGTACCTCTGCCAAGCACGCTCGCTAGCTATCCCCGGGACACCATCAGTATGTCTCGCTGTGGCTTCCCGCCCTGGAAGCAGCTTCTAGTGATTAAAGCTCTCCTGCAGATAGTATAGCTGGTACACCCAAACACTAGTCAAGCCTGAATGAAGGGTGTAAGGAACAGATTTATTATTATGGCAAAGTTGCCTACTTTTATTTACACTCCCCAGCATGGGGTCTCCATTCAATGCAAGACAAGTCCTTCCCATAAATATTTGTGCTGGGAGATAATTGAATTAAAGACATGTAAGATAATTATCTCCCAGGAACAGGGAGGCAAAGCTAAATATATAAAACATAAAAATACCCCAAGCCATCATAAAAACATAAAATAACCCCACAAATAACAAATCCCCAAATAGCCCTGATCTGAGCGTCCAAGTTTTTCAAATAGTGCTCAAATCCATGTAGTGTAGGGGAAACGCCACCGTGTTAAAGTTCTGACTGGGCCGTATCCAAAGACCCTGTTTGGAGTTAAACCTCCCCAGCCGCCATTAACAGCTTTCCCTTGGTGCCCCAGGTTCGGCACTTTCCCTTCATTTGAAGGGAACCAAACACTAGCTCCTTGGCGGCCGTTCACATGAAGAAACCCATGAATTGTCCTTAGCAGTACTTAGCTGCGATCGTTATGGAACTAAATTTGGCATGAGGACTTTGTGAGTTGCCGATCACCTCAGCGAGACTTAGCCGCGAATGCAGGAGGATAGCTAGCAGGCTCCTCCAGGAGCTCGTGGCATGGGCACATTTGTTATAATAATAAACTCTGAGTATACTAGGTAAACCCAGAACTTAAAAAACACAGCCCTAATTGTATTGGTGGATCATAGAAACATAGAATGTGACGTCAAATAAGAACGGTTTGGCCCATCTAGTCTGCCCAATTTTCAATAGTCCCTGGCCTTATCTTATAGTTAGGATAGCCTTAGGTCTATCCCACACATGCTTAAACTCCCTCACGGTGTTAACCTCCACCACTTCAGCTGCAAAGCAATTCCATGCACTACCCTCTCAGTAAAATAATACTTCCTGATATTACAAGTCATCCTTAGAAAACGATCCGGTTCTGTAGGCTGTCTCGGTCCTGATTGGTCACACACACAGAAATGACCCATACACACGCACACACACACTCACTCACTGATACAGACACTGACCCTTACTGGATTACTGACCCTTACTGGATTAAAAATCTACACAGACAAAATGGTAATTGAGATAAAAGATAAAAAAGGATTCAAAGGCACTATTAGTTATAGACACTGGTGCAGCTAAAATTACCCAAGTGTAGTGTCACCTAATACACTTACAAATGTGATAAGATAAAGAAAAAAGGGGGTGATTAGCGCACACAGAAAGAAGTGGATATTACCTTACATATACAATATCTCAGGTAACCACACAACAGGTTGTTCTTGTAACCTATATACAAGTAAATAAGACATACATAGTGTAACCTGTATATAAGAAATATAAAAGTGAGAAATGTATTACAAATATTTTAAAATAAAAAATTGTATATATTTTTGATATTTATATATATATATATATATATAAACAATAAACAAAAAGCCTTGCACTCCTACCAAAAAGGATTAGGACCCGGTGCTCGATTGCACAATAAATATAAAGCAAATAAATAATCAGCACTCCCAGAATTTGTAAATAAGCGAAAAAATACTTTACTCCATAAGTCTATGTTTCAGCTCCTCTTGGGAGCTTTCATCAGGACAGCATACAGGAAGAAAACAAATGGTATGATGTCACTGATGGTGCCTTCGGTGCGACTAGGTTTGTCACCTCCTCAAAAGGACGCATGAGCCTACAGGCATTGCGCATGAGCCTCCAGTAACGTGGAATCTCCTCCTTCTTCTGACGTCCCTGGCCGAATGCGCATGCATGGCACGAGCCGCGCGCGCATTCAGCCAGTCAATGAGACAGCCGCTAGAGGCTGGATTAACCCATAGGTAAACATAGCAGTTTCTCTGAAACTGCTATGTTTACAGCAAATAGGGTTAAACCTAGCTAGACCTGGCACCCAGACTACTTCATTAAGCTGAAGTGGTCTGGGTGCCTATAGTGGTCATTTAAGATAATCTTAATTTTCAATATATATATATATATATATATATATATATAGTGCCAAAAGGTAGCTGCTCACCGGTCTTTAAAATTCCAATACTTTATTCAGTTCAAGTTAAAATCAGAGACCAACGTTTCAGTCCCTACTCTGGACTTTTCTCAGGGTAACAGAACACGACATTTGCACAGTCGTTATTCGGCATGTGCTATAAACCTTAAATTTAAATAAGTCACAGACACAGATTATACTGTTGGAGTATAAAGTCCACAGCTTTGTTCTAATAAACATTATGTTACTATACCCCCGCACACAGTGGCGTACACATGACCCATGGGGCCCCGGTGCGAAAATTTATCCGTGGCCCCCCACGCGCGGGCCGGGCCGCGCCGCAACACATGGCGGTGGGCACCTGGTCGCGGGGGTTACAGGGCTGCGACCGCGGTATGTACGCCAGTGCATGCAGATGCACACACACATAAAGGACCACTACAGACACCCAGATCACATCAGCTCAATGAAGTTGTCTGGGTGTCAGGTCCCTCTAGTTTTAACCCTGCAGCTGAAAACATAACAGTTTCGGAGAAACTGCTATGTTTCACTGAGGGTTAATCCAGCCTCTAGTGGCTGTCTCACCGACAGCCGCTAGAGGAGCACACGGAACGTCCATAGGAAAGCATTGAGTAATGCTTTCCTATGGGCGGTTTGAATGCGTGCGCGGTCGCATTCTGAGCTGAGAGGCTGAGGGATCCCCAGCGCCAAGGGAGTCCGGCGCTGGAGAAAGGTAAGTGCTGAAGAGACACACACTCTCACTTACAGACGCATACACGCTAGCTAACAGACACACACATTTACTGACAGAGACACACTCAGCGACAGACATACATACACACTCACTTACAAAACATACACTCTCATTGACAAATACACACACTCACTAACAGACATCAAACAGACTCACTAAGACACACACACACTCACTAAGGACACACACAGTAACACAATCACTGACACTCACTAGCAGACACACACTCTAACACTCACACTCACTCTAACACACACACTCTCTCTAACACACACACACACTAACACTGACACTCACTCTAACACACACTAACACTCACACACATGTTTTTTTTAATGTAATCCCCCCAGCCTCCTTACCTTTTGGAGTGCTGGGGGGGATTCCCTGGGGTCCAGTGGTGCTGCTGGGCTGCTGGGCTCCTGGGCAGGTGGCCGGTCGGGCAGGCGGGCGCGCGAGGGAGCACTCAGTGCTTCCTCTTCAGCTCCCTCGCGCGCCGCGCAGGGATGCCGGCGCCGGAAGATGACGTCATCTTCCGGCTCCGGTATCAGTGCGGTGTGCGAGGGAGCTGAAGAGGAAACACTGAGTGCCCCCTCCGCGCCCGCCTGCCCGACCGGCCACCTGCCCGCCGGGGTCAGCAGGGCCAGCCTCGGGGGGCCCTGAGATGGCCGGCTCCTGGGAAGAGGCTGGCCTTGTGGGTACATACCGGGTCGCACAGTACCCTACCAAAGAGGCCCATATCATACACCCCTACACCCCCAGGTTCGTAGCCACCGAAGAGCTAGAACCTACCAATACTTAATTCTGTCTGGCCTACTACAGCCTAGACCTTGGCCTGTCTAGTTCAAATTCCACGCAAAATTCTAACTTAACTACTCTCTGTTCCTGCCGCTGTGACCAAACGGGAAAATGTCTCAAACCTAGGGAGGGTGGGTGGGACAATTAACAGGTAAGTGAGGCTCCGATTAAAATTGCCCCTATCTAACATGGCCGCTATTTATCTACCAACACCCCACCCCCAAGCGCCAATAACCTAATCCAGCCGCTAGACTCCTTGCACCTGCCCACTCTCTGCCTCGGTCAAGGCCCACTCCCCCACTACGTTGTTCCATGGGCTTCATGTTGTTCTGTTACCCTGAGGAAAGTCCCAAGTACTTGAACTGAATAAAGTATTGGAATTCTAAAGACCGGTGAGCAGCTATCTTTTGGCACATTGTATCTCTGGAGTCCAGGCTACGGCACCCGACATTATTGAACATTACTGAGCGTGAGTGCGGGGGAAATTGTGTATATATATATATATATATATATATATATATATATATATATATATATATATATAATCATTTAGACAATAGGTAAAAATCATATGAAATCCATTCTTAAAATAAAATGTATTTTTTTTACAGGGAATCGTTGGTGGATTAGGACCTCCTGGGTTTCTTGGTTTGACTGTAAGTTTAGTTTTGTTTCAATATTATTTGTATTGTTTTGTAAAGAACACATTATCCATATATAGAAAGAACAGATTATCTGTAAGGGGAACATGCTGGTTATCTGTAGGAGATTATCCTTAGGAGGAATGTGGGCCAATATCTAATATTGATCATGAAGTATATCACCACCCTAATGGTGTCTAGTGTGGAATACAATGGTGAAAGGGATAAGGGTGCAGTCTCTCGGGTGAATACCATTGCTTATTTAAACAGTGGACTGTCATTAGTGATAATCTGGTCCACAATAGATATTAGAAATCTGGAAAGATAGTATATATATCTTGTAGCAGGCTGGCCGGGTCTTGGGTCATAAAAAGCAGAAACAGTTATTTCTTCCAATATGAGGAAAGCTTTATTTAGCAAGCAGGCCCCAATTGAGCCACAGCAAAACATTAAACCAAAATAAACTTCTTCTCCACACTGGAGACTAACTAACATATCGTACCCTTTCTATGCTACTGGGCAGCTAAGCTGACCCCAGGAGTTTAACAAATAAAAATAAAGGCTTGCAAAATAACTCTTTGTTCCTGCACAATTTCAGCAACTCTCTCTTCATTTTCAAACTAACTAGACAGTATAAGGATAAATAGTTAAGTGAAAAAAGTTAAAGAATATTAAAGTGGTTAGTGCATAATGTGCAGCGTTAGATGCTACGTTTTGCTGCAGACTGCATGCACCTTCGTCAAGGTAAAAATATCAAATGAGAGCATTCTCCTATATAAAGACAAATCCTATTTGCCCGCCACTATAGTAAAGGGTATAAGATTGATTAAGTGTGGGTTACTTACATCCTGCCACTAAATTAAATTAGCCTCCAGGCAGGGCCGGTGCAAGGATTTTTGCCGCCCTAGGCAAAAGAAAGATTTGCCGCCTCTTCCCTCCCCGCCGGGACATCGCAATGCCCCACCCATATGATCTGCCATATGAACTAGTGCCAGTGCTGCACACAGTGTATGTTTACATTAAAAAGCCTGCAGGGACAAACTATATACACCAGAACAACTTTATTAAGCTGCAGTGGTTCTGGGGACTATAGTGTCCATTTATTGTGAGGTAAATTAGAGATTAGTGTCACTAATAATATACTAGATTGCCTACTTACAAGCAGATGAGGCTGTTTGTAACTGTGGTCACAAAATTCAATGTTCTGGGAGAACAGGAAGCAGCTCCATTTTTTGGGGCCTCTTACATAGCTCAAGGCCTGGGCCCCAGGGCCTGACGGTGTGTATGCCCATAAGGTCCACCCATACGTCCACCTACATGTTCCACCCATGAGTTTGCTCACAGGGAGTAGAGTGTGTAGGGGATGTGTTATTTGTTACTGTAGAGGATCTAATGTGTGTGCTTATTGAATGTAGTGTATAGGGATACCAGTTTGTGTAGGTGATGCAGTGTGTTTGTGTGTAGTGGAAGCAGTGTGTGTTTGTGTAAGGGATAGAAAGCAGTGAGTGTTTGTGTAAGGGATGTATTGTGTGTTTCTTGTTGTATGTAAGGGATGCATTGTGTGAATCTGTGTTTGTATGCATAAGGGATGCAAAGTGTGTTTCCGTGTATGTAAGGGATGCAGTGTGTGTGTCTGTAAGGGGTGCGTTGAGTGTGTGTAAGAGATGCATTGTGTTTCTGTGTGTGTGTAAGAGAAGCAGTGTGTGTTTGCATGTGTGTGTAAGGGATGCATTGTGTGTTTCTGTGTATATGTGCAAAGGATGCATTGTCTATGTGTAAGGGTTGCATTGTGTGTTTCTCTCTGTGTAAGGGAGGCATGTTGTGTTTCTGTGTGTATAGGGATGCATTGTGTGTGTGTATGTGTGTGCGCGTGGTGTGAAAGAGCTCCCTGTCCTGCCCCCTGTCCTATAGAGCTCTCCCTTCCATTCCTTAGAGATCTCCCCTGCCCCTTAGTGGTCTCTCCTCTCCCCCCCACCTCCCTTAGTGGTCTCCTTTTCTCCCCGACTTTGCATTAGTGGTCTCTCCTCTCCCCCCACCCTCCCCTAGTGGTCTATCCTCCACCCCCTCCCTTAGCGGTCTCTCCTCACACCCCTCCCCTAGTGGTCTCTCCACCGCCCCCTCCCTCCTTTAGTGGTCTCTCCCTCCCCTACGTTCTCATCTCCCACCCCTCGTGTTCTCCTCTTCTTCTCCCCCCGTGTTTTCCTCTTATTCCCCCCCCGTGTTCTCCTCTTTCTTCTCCCCCCTGTAATCTTCTCTTCTTCTCCCCCCTCCCTGTAATCTTCTCTTCCTTCTCTCCCCCCCTCCTGTAATCTTTACTCCCTCCCCCTGTAATTTTCTCTTCTTCTCCCCCCTAGATGGGCCGAATGGTTCTTATCTTATCTTATCACATTCTATGTTTCTATGTTTCCTTCCCTCCCTGTAATCTCTTCTTCTCTCCCCTCCCTCCAATCTTCTCCACTCCCCCCTCCCTCCAATCTTCTTCTTCTCCCCTCCCTCAATCATACTCCCTCCCCTATAATCTTCTCTCCCCCCCTCTCCCCTGTAATCTTCTCTCCCCCCCCTCTCCCCTATAATCTTCTCTCTATAATTTTCTCTCCCCAATCCTTGTAATCTTCTCCCCCCCCTCCCCTATAATCTTCTCTCCCCCCTCCCCTGTAATCTTATTCCCACCCACCCTCTTCTGTAATCTTATCCCCGTAATCTTATCCCCTCTCCTTAATCTTGCTCCCCCCTCCCCTGTAATCTTATCCCCCCCTCCTCTGTAATCTTATCCCCCCCCTCCTCTGTAATCCTCTCCTCACTTCCCCGGCACTGTAGCGTGGCCGAGCTCCTATCCGGTCCGCGACCCGGCGGGACTGACAGGAAGTGCAGACTCAGTGTGCACTTCCTGTCAGTCCGGCCGGGTCGCGGACCGGAAAGGAGCTCGGCCACGCTACGGTGCTGGGGAGGTGAGGCAGTGCAGCAGCCGCCTGAGTGCTCTCTATAGAGCGCTCAGGTGGCTGCAGAATTTAAAGGGCCCCCCTCCTATATGGCGCCCTAGGCGATAGGCATTATTAGTGAGCAACCTACAATGGGATGAGTTAATCACCATCTGATATGAACAGGATTTTTATTAAAAAATTAAAAAAGGTACAAGTGTACGTTCCCATGCTTATGAGGGGTGTCCTATCGATATCAAAGAGGTCTAACACATTCAGTGAGGTGGGAAATAGTATCCACATAGTTTGCGCAAAGTGCATATCACCTCAATAATGGAGGTTACAAAAATAAGGAATGGGACAGGGAAGGGGAAAAAGTTTAGGAAAGGGGGGAGGGGAGATTGGCATCTATAATATCTGAAATGGAGTTTTTTTAAACAGCTTCACCCTAACGCCTCTTAAGATTATGTCATAAGCTTAACACCAAAATAATATTCCTTCTACCCTCAAAACACTTCATATAGAACAACAATAAAATCGTTTATAATCGAGTTAATAATAAAGTCAATAGATGGCACCAAGATATGCATATTAAGGGGTGCCCCAAAAAAATGTTGAGGAACCATTGAGTATGGACGTCTCTAATAAATAGTACATCTGATCTGCCAATAGATTATAACGCCTTAATTGTACAATCCATAAATGATAACCAACAATAATATGCATATTTAGGAGATCACCTTGTTCCTTGAATTATCTAAGGTAAGAAACAACCAAACATGGATAGGCAAAAACCTATATTGATAAACACCCAAATTAAGAAATCCAATGTCTAAATGCCAGTAGATAACTAATAATAAAAATGATCCAGTGCTATACATTTTCATGTAACAGGGGTTACTAATGTTCACTATATCATAATATCCAAATAATATTAAAAGTGATAGAGGGGTTAGTTTCCAAAAGAGAAGTGTGTATCACGTAGCAGTATAGGCATGACTATTAACATTAGTCCCAAATAAAATGAGTGTAGGAGATACCCTCATTTAGGCCATATGGTGTCTGTTGCAAAGCTCTAGTCCTGACAAGGACTTTTCTCCTCTGGATCCTTGGTAACTGGAACTTAGGAGCAAGGTGCTGTGACACGAATAGCTCTCCTCCTCCCCAGTAACTGGACGACACTTGGGAGTACAACTGAAGTATATTGAGCCACAATCGGATTTTTATGCAGAGACCATGGGGTCTCCATTCAACACAAACTCCTCCCAGGCGTCCCTGTGTCTGGGAAATAATTGAGTCAAAGTCCGTAAACTCATTTATCTCTGTTACAGGGAACCATACATAGAACACCTCAAAAATACAATCACACTACACAGGAACCTCACAAGTCTTACAATGCCAAATAACTCGGACCTGAGCACCCAAGTTGTCCAAATTGCTCTCTGATCCCTTCGGTAGAACATAGAAAAATAGAAACATAGAATGTGACGGCAGATAAGAACCATTCGGCCCATCTAGTCTGCCCAATTTTCTAAATACTTTCATTAGTCCCTGGCCTTATCTTATAGTTAGGATAGCCTTATGCCTATCCCACGCATGCTTAAACTCCTTTACTGTGTTAACCTCTACCACTTCAGCTGGAAGGCTATTCCATGCATCCACTACCCTCTCAGTAAAGTAATACTTCCTGATATTATTTTTAAACCTTTGTCCCTCTAATTTAAGACTATGTCCTCTTGTTGTGGTAGTTTTTCTTCTTTTAAAATATAGTCTCCTCCTTTACTGTGTTGATTCCCTTTATATATTTAAATGTTTCTGTCATACCCCCCTGTCTCGTCTTTCCTCCAAGCTATACATGTTAAGATCCTTTAACAAAAAAAACAAAAAACATCTCCAATGCCGTATGAAATCGGGATTATGGTTTAAATGTTGAAATGGAAAGCCACTTAAGCCCAATAAAAGGGAGATATTTCTTCCCTATAACCAATGTGTTTATTGTTTTGTTGCACATGTAGATATGTAAATACTAGAGTTATGAAGGCCTGAGGGGCTACAAATGAAGCTAGACACCGCTCTTAGGGTAATGGCAGGTTGCCAGTATATACAGTTGCAAAGCCTTAAAATATATACATTTTGTAAAGTTTCCTTTCTAATGCTGTAAATAAATTGTGTCTATGGTTTATATGTTGAAAGGCAAGACCTCCCCCGGATTTAGTAGAAGCGAGACATTCTCTCCCTATAACCATGGGGTTGAGTGTTTTTTTTTTTATCACATCAGATAAGTAAATATTGTCTTAACCCCTTAAGGACCAAACAAGCAAGAGCCGCGCGCGCGCGCATTCAGCTAGTCCATAGGAAAGCATTCACAATGCTTTCCTATGGATGCTGGCGTCTTCTCACTGTGAAAATCACAGTGAGAAGCACTGAAGCCCTCTAGCGGCTGTCAATGAGACCGCCACTAGAGGCTGGATTAACCCTATTATAAACTTGGCAGTTTCTCTGAAACTGCTATGTTTATAAAAAAATAAAATAAAATAAAAAAAGGGTTAAACCTAGCTGGACCTGGCACCCAGACCACTTCATTAAGCTGAAGTGGTCTGGGTGCCTATAGTGATCCTTTAAGCACCATATCGCTCCATTTCAGGGCCAATTCAAAATTCTGGCACTTGCTTACAAATCCCTACATAATGCTGCTCCAACATACCTATCCTCCCTCATACACAAGTATGTCCCGACGAGACCCCTGCGCTCAGCCCAAGACCTACTCCTATCCTCTGCCCGGATCCCCACCTCTGATGCTCGCCTTCAAGACTTCTCCAGAGCTGCACCTATTCTGTGGAACTCCCTTCCCTCCTCAGACTTTCACCCAGCCTCCATTCCTTCAAAAAATCTTTGAAAACTCACTTCTTTATTAAAGCGTATCAATTAAACTGTCAGCAGGTTTCTCATCCCCCACCCCATGTCTCCGTTCCTTCTCCTGTCAAAAATGACCTACCAAGCACTCAATAAACCCTTCTGTAACAAACTATTTAATTCCCCTACTTTAACCCTTTGTGTCACTATACCCCACTCCCTCTAGCATGTAAGCTCATCGAGCAGGGCCCTCAACCCCCTCTGTTCCTGTACGTCAGTGGTCTGATCTCAATTATGTGTCTGTTAGTCCACCCATTGTACAGCGCTACGGAATTTGTTGGCGCTATATAAATAATAAAATAATAATAATAATAATGTTGCCATCATCGTGAGCTTCTCCTACCGTGATGGGGATGCTCACCCCCACGACTCCCATGGTATGTACCTGAGCTTTACTCAGGGTATTTTGGCTCCTAGGTAGGGAGCAACACAGGGCTTGTTGCCCACATCCCCCCCTCACCCCCTCCTCCTCACACCCTTGTGTGTTATTTTCCATTCTTTTGTTCCCTGGATACACAATTTGCCTATTCTATTACACAAACATTGACATAAAACATTTTTAAAATAAGGTTATTGGCCTTAGTACAGATACAGTAGAAGAACTTTCAGGAACTATTATTACAAGCGGCCTTATTATAAACTGATACAACTATGAAATTAGTGTCATATAATGTAAAAGGTTTGAACTCCCCAGGAAAACGTAGGCTACTTCTTAGGGACCTTACCAAACATGCAATCGATGTAGCCTGCAAACAGGAGACTCATTTTAAGAAAAATCGTATCCCAGCTATATTTAGTAAACAATTCCCTATACAAGTACATTCATTGTCTAGTTCCAAATCTAAAGGTGTATCGATTTTAATTCATAAAGATACAGCCTATACCCCTCAACGACAGTATGTGGACCCAGGAGGGAGATGAGTTATATTGGTGGGTCAATTTAATAGTATGCAACTGACCTTGGTAGCGGCCTCTTTCCCCATTGACTATCCACGAAATGTCTTGAGCTCCCTCCTGTCACGTATTCATCTGCTTATAAAAATGTGGTTAATGGCATTTCCTGTCCACACAGGAAAAGTTGTGCCGAGCAGCAACCAAATCCACAGAAGGGTTAATACTGAGCAGGAATTATGCAAATGGGAACCTGGTAACTGCCTTTGGGGTCAAAGGCCAATTACAGCCTATCAGATCTAGAGGAGGGGTATTTAGGCCCAGTTCTCATCCTGCTCAGTGCCCTGTCGTGGTTTCGCTTGTGGTTGTCCGAGAGCGCGTTATTGATTTTGGGTATTCTGGTTATTTGACTTTGGCATTGTTTTTGACTTCCCTGTTTTCTGGCATCCCTGACTCCTGGCTTTTCCTTATCGTTGTGTCTCTTTCTGTATTCCTTAACCTCGGCTATTCCTGACTATTCTTTGGTACGTTAGTCAGGCCATTGTAAGGTCCGGTATACGTTACCTATCAGTCCTCTGTGTAACACAATTCTACGTGCTGGATCATTCTGTAATCCTGACATTATGACATGGCCATAGATCCTGTAGAATTGTGTAAGCACATAGCTGCTTGTGAAAGGAAACTGGAGGATAATGATCACCGCCTGGATCAATTTGCCCAGGCCTTCAGTACGCTTCTTACCCGAAGAGCGCATCTGCAACCTGCGGCCTCACCTCCACCTTGTGTACCTCCAGCTATAGTACAGACGACACCTACTATCTCCCTATCTCCTCCCCTGCATTTTGATGGTAATATTCAAGAATTCCGGGGATTTATTAACCAAATGGAGTATCATTTTGAGGCCTCACCGGATCTTTTCCCACAGACAGAGCTAAAATTGGTTACCTGATGAATCAATTAAAAGGTAAAGCTTTAGCTTGGGCCAATCCATTATGGGAGAGTAATAGGAGTGTGGTACACAATTACCAGGAGTTCCTTACGGAATTCAAACTTAGGCAGAGAGGATGACGCCTATACTGCCCTGATGCACATCAGACAAGGGAACCGGTCTATCTCGGAATATGCCATAGAATTTCGTACCCTAGCTTCCGAGGTAGACTGGACTAATAGTGGGTTAATCTCTGAATTTAAAAAGGAATTATCTGAAACTATGCTAGATGAGATTGCCGCCAAAGATTTACCCAAAAAGCTTAATGAATTTATCACTTTTGTCATGCAGATTGATAATAGATTAGGAACCAGAGAAGCTACTAGAAACAAGACCAGACGCATAAGTATGCATTTAGCACCCCATTTCTCCAGACCTATTGTCCCTGAAATTCCTGTACAGTCCGAACCCATGCAGTTGGGGGTCACTAGACTGTCGGAAACAAAGATAATATAGGAGAAAAGAAGGCCTATGTCTATACTGCGGTAGGAAGGGACATATGAGAAACAATTGACCCATACGTCAGGAAAACTACTGCACCTAAGCACCTTAAGAGGACAGGTCTTAGGTGTAATGGAAGCGTCCTCTGAAAATAATAAAAATAGGTTTCTCCTTGACATTTCTATCGCTTTGACAAAAAGAACTTTTAGTGCAAAGCCCTGATGGATTCCAAAGACCCCCCTTTTGATCATTACTGATCACAAAATCCTGGCTTAATAGGAGATGCTAAACGGTTGTCTTCTAGACAAGCTAGGTGGTCTCTATTTCTTTCTCGCTTTAATTTTCTTATCACCTACAGACCTGGTTCTACAAATGTCAAGGCTGACGCCTTGTCCAGGCAGCTTGATACTGAGGCTATACTAGAGTAAGAAACGTCCCATATCATTCCCCCGGAATGTATCATTGCTTCCACTATCCTTTCATTGTCCTCTCCACTGCTTGGCTCCATCATGGAGGCTCAGTCTCAGGCTCCCTGCGGTAAATCTCAGGACAAACTGTTCGTTAATTTGGGGGAAAGGGTTAATATCATGAAGGTATTTCACGACAATGTGTCTGCTGGTCACCCAGGTATTAATAAATCCACTTCTGCTATCATGAGGTCATTCTGGTGGGATTCCCTCAGGAAGGATGTTAAGGAATATGTGCAGGCTTGTTCTGTTTGTGCGGTTTCCAAAGTGCCTCATAAACTCCCTTGTGGCATGTTACAACCTCTTCCTATTCCTTAGGTCCCATGGTCCCACTTGTCCATGGACTTCATTGTTGAACTTCCTAGTTCTAACGGTTATACCACCATTCTCATGGTTGTGGACAGTTTTTCTAAAATGGCTCATTTTATTCCTCTCAAGAAATTGCAGTCATCTCAAGACCTGGTACTAATCTTTATACGAGAAATTGTCCGTCTGCATGGCATTCCTCACAATATAGTATCTGACAGAGGTTCTCAGTTTGTGTCTCTGTTTTGGAGGGCCTTCAAACAATTAGGGATTGAATTGTCTTTTTACCATCCCCAGACTAATGGTACAGCTGAGAGGGCTAACCATGGTACAGTTGAGAGGACTAATGGTACAGCTGAGAGGGCTAACCAGTCCTTGGAATTATATTTGCGTTGTTTCGTTAATAGCACTCAAGACAATTGGTCCGGATTACTAACATGGGCCGAGTTTGCTAGGAACAATGCTGACCATGACTCCTCTGGGCATAGTCCATTTTTTGTTAATAATGGCCGGCATCCTACCAACTGTTTTTTCCGATACGGCTATTCCTGCTTTGGATGACAGTCTGGCTTCCATCCGTGATACCTGGGTTAAAGTTCAATCTGCTCTGGGTACTGCTTCTGACCGTTTCAAGCATTATGCTGATACATGTCGAGGTGCCAACCCTGTTTACCAAGTAAGAGGGTTTGGTTATCTTCTCGTAACATCAGGCTCAAAGTCCCTAGCATGAAATTTGCTCCTAGGTTCCTTGGACCTTTTCGTGTCCTTCGTAGGATCAATCCTGTTGCGTACTCTCTGGCCCTTCCGGCCTCCTTGAAAATTCCTAATACCTTTCATGTGTCCTTGCTCAAACCTCTTGTTTGCAATAAATATACTGTCTCAAGTGTCCCTCCTCCTTCCTTAGTTGTTTCTGGACAGGAAGAGTATGAGGCCTCCTCCATAATTGATTCCAGGTTTTCTCAGAGCACTTTACAGTACTTGGTGGATTGGAAAGGTTATGGACCAGCCGGTCGTTCTTGGGTTCCGGCATATGATATACATGCTGGCCGCAAGATTCGCTATTTTCACACCAAATTTCCTCTCTAGCTTGGTCCTGCCCGCCCGGTGGGCGTTCTTCAGGTAGGGGTAATGTCACATATTCATCTGCTTATAAAAATGTGGTTAATGGCATTTACTGTCCACACAGGAAAAGTTGTGCCGAGCAGCAACCAAATCCACAGAAGGGTTAATGCTGAGCAGGAATTATGCAAATGGGAACCTGGTAACTGCGTTTGGGGTCAAAGGCCGGTTACAGCCTATCAGATCTAGAGGAGAGGTATTTAGGCCCAGTTCTCATCCTGCTCAGTGCCCTGTCGTGGTTTCGCTTGTGGTTGTCCGAGAGCGCGTTATTGATTTTGGGTATTCTGGTTATTTGACTTTGACATTGTTTTTGACTTCCCTGTTTTCTGGCATCCCTGACTCCTGGCTTTTCCTTATCGTTGGGTCTCTTTCTGTATCCCTTGACCTCGGCTATTCCTGACTATTCTTTGGTACGTTAGTCCGGCCATTCCAAGGTCCGGTATACGTTACCTATCATTCTACGTGCTGGATCATTCTGTAATCCTGACACCTCCTGAGTAAAATTGAGAAATACAGACCGGGACACCTAATACTTTGTGGGGACTTTAATTGTATTCAGTCACCAGGGCTAGATACGACGACAACCCTGAAAGGTGTACACAAACGGATAACAGAAACTTTATCTAAAGCGTTTACCAAATTACTAGATCAATATGATTTATATGATGCATGGAGAGTTTTACACCTGACAGACAGGGATTACACTTTTCATTCACGAGTACATAACACATACTCGCATAGATACTTTCCTCCTGCATAGAACACTTCTACCACAATTAGCGCAGTGTAATATTGGGGAGATAACTTGGTCGGATCACAGCCCAGTGTATTTAAATCTTCGGGAGGCGCTTCAATCTCGAGGCTGCGGGTCCTGGTGACTGAATGACTCCCTGTTGTCAGATGCAGTCTTTACGGAAGATATTAGGTTAAGAATACAAGAATATTTTAAATTAAATGCGATTGAGGAAGACTCGGATTTTGCAATATGGTCAGCGCATAAAGCGGTAATAAGAGGTTTGTTCCTAAGATGTGCTTACTTCCTAAAAAAAAAAAAAAAAAAAAAAGGGTTTGGTCTGCTTGATTGTCGTAGGCAAATTGGTATAATTTCTACACAAAATAAAATCCGACCTTCCCTTGAATTAGCGGAACAGCTCACTGTACTTTTTAAGCAATTGAAGGTGCTTAATACGGAAGAAAGCAAGCGTATGCTCCATAAACTGAGAGCCAAGGCATATCACAGTGGTGGGAAAACCAATAAATATTTAGCTTCTAGACTTCGTAATAAGTATTCTAACTTTAAGGTACACTATGTAATGGGAAGCGACGGTTTGAAGAAAATCACTCCCATAGATATCAGTCAAAAATTCGCAAACGTTTATGCTAAATTGTATAATTTGAAAGAGGACAGTGGTATCTATAACCCAAGTACAGAAGACATAACCCAATTTCTAACCCAAGCTGACCTACCCCAGATAACACTCAACTAGAAACACTGCTTAAGCCTATTGAGCTTAGGGAGCTGCTAGATACAATCGCTAAATTGCCACAGGGGAAGTCACCTGGAGCAGATGGGTTGACGAATACCTACTACAAAAAATATGTGCAGGACCTTGGCCCGCCCCTATTAAAAGTTTTCCATAAGGCTACCACCGTAGGTAAGCTCCCGACGGAGATGCTTCGTGCTACTATAGTAACCATCCCCAAGCCCGATAAGTCTTTTGATGCTTGTAAAAATGATCGCCCAATATCACTTTTAAACACAGATGTGAAGATCTACATGAAAATTTTGGCAAATAGGCTTAACGTTGTGTTACCATCCCTCATCGGAGATGATCAGACAGGGTTTATACAGGGGAGACAGGAGATGGATAACACCATAAAACTAGCACTGATTTTGGACTATTTAAAGGGGGCCAGAGGAGGTGGACTTTTATTGGCACTAGATGCTGAAAAAGCTTTTGACCTCCTCAGCTGGCACTTCTTGCAACAAACATTGCTCGCCTATGGGTTTCCACAGCAATTACTCGAACAAATCTTTGCCTTATACGCAGGGCCTTCGGCCCAAGTGTTACAGGCAGATTTTATATGCCTGAAGGGCCTGAATTGGGGCACACTTTATTAACGTTGCTGAGTCAATAAGCTTATTGCTCCATTGTTTCCACGCCGTAAGTAGCAACTTTGTGCTGGATAGCCCTACGTGGGGGGTAGGATCAAAGTTGGTCCATAGCAGACTCTCTAAAGTAGCAGATGACATGCATGCATTCTCTAGTTCGAGCCACACAGGATTTGTACGTTTTGCTAACAGGTTAACACCCTGTGACAATACCGAAGCTCTGTAATAGTTGTGGACACAGGGGTTCCCAGGCCTCCTGCATTAAGCGGAAGCCATAACATATGTTGCGCCACCCTTGGGGGTTTCTTTTTCCAGACATGCGAGTTTATAATATTTTGCATAAGTCTTGTTATATTCTTAGGTAGGGGTAATGGGATTGGTAAAGGATGTGAGGGACAACCATCATCTTGATGGCATTTATGCTGCCCAGCATCATATTGCATCTATATTGGCGACTGGCATATCACACTTGGTCAATCACAACCATCCCCAGTGGGTCAGAATTGAACAGCATATGATGTCACCATATGACATCACTCATATACAATGGTTTCCTAAACAGTTTCCGACCCCCTTTAAAAGCAGTTCCTCCCCAAATAGCTTTGTTAATACAAATTTGGGATATACATAGACACAAGCTAAGTAGATACCCAATTTTCCCCGCCATCCCTACGGAGGCTCTTATATATTGTATACCTACCTTCTACGCTAAACCATGGCGGGAGAGGGGTCTTACACATTTAATCTATGTGACAGAACAATCTGTCTGTCTATTGTGGTGGATTCGTCTATTTCTGCCCCCTTTTTGTGTAAATGGCTGTTTCTATAGCCCAGCCATACGAACGACTGTTTTCACCGAACAAATCTACTGAACAGATGGCCACCCAGGATAGAAGTGTGCTGCTGGTTAACCTCTTGGTCGCAATTAGAACGTTGTGGTTAACCGCAGACACTTCTCAATTAAACCGAATTCACGGTGGCCGTCGTTCGTATGTCGACCACGAGGCAGCGGCCATTTTAAAACACACAAAAGCCCAGCGGTGTTTGGCACTGATTTCATGGAACTAAAAACGGACACTTTTTCTGCCGAACACCGCTGAAACAACGAGTCGCCTGGTTGCCTCGACGAATGCGTACGAACACCGACCATTCGGGAGTTTTACAACACATGAAAGGACTTAACCCTCCCATGGAGTCAATCGCATACCGAAAGACTGTAAGGACTTTGACTCCATGGCGATTGAACTATGTGTGTGGGATCTGAGCGCTATTCGCCAATAATATGCACTCAGATCCAGGCTATCTGGGGATATGTGATCCGAATGGGAAATGTTCGGTTATTTTAAAGTTATGTATTGTTATGTATTTTCTGGTATTTTATTTAAGATGGCGATTTGTCTTTGTCCTGGAGATAATTGAATTACTTATCAATTATCTCCAGGGCAGAGGGGAGGAAACTATATTGCATTGTGGGAAAAGGTTACATCTGTATGTCTGAAATGTCCCCATGTCTATCTGTCATTGCAGTCTCCCATTTGATCCCCTAGGGGAGTGTCCACCAAGTGGGAGACCTGCATAAATACGGGCAGGTAGCCCACAGTAAAGCCAGATCCTGTTTGACCCTCAATGCGGAGCTTCTGTCTAGTTATTGGGGGGGATTTCTTATTTGCGCTTAGAGACTGATTATTGGAACCGAAAGCCGCTTGGTGGATATCGTTGTTCGGCGGCTAGCAGCAGTTGGTGGATTTCCGTTCGGGAGTTTGGAGCCTTTCACGGATCCCGGTCGGGAGATTACCACTTCCCCTGATGGTGGTTCGTATACTACAGTCTATGCGAACGGAGTTACTGATATTGCGAAGGGGGAAGGTTAACTAAACCGCAGTTTCTCTTATAGACACCAGGGGTGTCTTAATCCATTTTTATGCTAACTCAAGGTTATTGGATTTTCAAACCCGTCAATCACTCTATTATATCCCACTAACCTCTCAATTCTCTTATAGACAACTACACTTTTTTACACAAGCAAAATGTACAAAAATGTACTAACAAAAGATAGGAGCTATCTTGCTGTATAATTAGTGAACAATTTACGATATTGGAAAAAGTGTGTATTTACATAAAACTACCCGCATTATGTAAACCAATCTCCACATGTTACCAATTATTATTAGACTATACATCTCTCTCAGACGCTACACCAGGGAAACAATGGGTAAATGATTCGGCTACTGAACTTACCCACGAACAATGGATCAATATATCCATAAATACCAAGAAACTGATTAAATCAGCTTCACTTATTGAACAAAACAAGAAAATGATTTATAGGTGGTATATGGTCCCAGAGCGGATACATAAAATGTTTCCTTCCATTTCACCCACCTGTTGGAGATGTCAAAAAATATTGGAACAGTTATACATATATGGTGGAACTGTCCACAACTTCAACCCTTTTGGGAGGAGGTATATACAATGTTACAAGACCTTACAAAAGTTAAATTACCATATGATCCCCTCACATTTTTGCAATTGTATGCACCCCCACATCTCCAAAAACGAACTTTCCATACGGCATTGACGGCTCATTGCCTTATCGCCAAAGCCTGGGAGACTTCAAACATTTCCAAAATCCAGAAATTATATTCCGAGATGAATGAGCAGAGACTCTGAACGCTGTAACGGCTACCCCGGTAGTAAGAGGGTATCAGTCGTTGGAGACGTCCTTTTCTTCCCGGTAAGTCGCTGTATAGTAGTGGAGTCGCTTATTCCCATCCACTGGATCCCAGGCAGGAGTCAGGCAGAGCTCTTAAAAGAGCTAAGTGATTAAGCAAATCCCCTTTCAATAACAAGACAAAGCTATGTTTTGAAGGGTGAAGAAGAACTGAATTTTAATGGCAGGTACTCTACTTTTATGTGATTCTGCCCATGCAAGGGAGACACCCACATAATTAACACAACAACCAATAAAACATAAGGTACATCCCACACATCTCCTCCCCTCAGATAAGCTTGTAACCCAATTAACAAAGACACCTTTTCCCCCAAGTTTTGGATGTACCCTAAATACCTGGGGTACATGCATAAATCCGGTGTCCCCAGATAGCCCTATTCTGGGGGACCAACATATAAAAAAAAATCAGCTCATTCGGTTCAGTGGTTCGGGAGATATGGGACTTTAAAGTTTTGACCGACCGCACAGGCAAAGTGGCCGAAAATAGATCCATGAGTTTTGGCCTTGCGGTCGGTCTTTGTTTGCATGTTAAAAGTCCCGAAAGGCTTGCCATCCGTGCGTGACTCAACATTCGCCAGAATCCCCATATGCTACTTAGTCTTTCTACCGAACGGCAGCGTGTTCAGTAGTTTTGGCACGAATTCCCGGTGCTATGGAGGTCTCAGCGGTGTTCACCTACTCGAGTGTCCGATTTTCTTTCCAGACACTCGACAGCAAAACACTGCTGTTCGGGAGTTAAGATGGCCCCGAACACGTGTAAAAAGTCCTGAAATGGCGGCCACCCAGGCACTTCACAAAGCGTTCGTGGGTTTCCTATGCAGACTGTATTCGCGGATCATGGAGGTATATTACCCATAATTAGGTAGCAGGGTGGTCCGGTGTTCGGTAGTTAGCATTCGTATGATGAATGCTTTAAAAGTCCTGAACTGTTGTATAGCAAAATCCCCACGAAAGCAGGTAAGGATCTTCAATTTGTTACAGTAACATATACCAACCTACTCAAAGTGCTCTAGCAGCATGGGATACTTGGGACGAGTGGAGTTTGGTAAACCCTATTAGGGGGAACCTATAATGTGCCATGAAGATCATATTACACTGTTTTAATATATGCTGATTTCAGAGTATATTATCAGTCATTAATTTTCATTGAGAAGGAACTATTCAATTATATGGAAATTTACGACTTATAAGTGTTTATGAGGATATATTAATGTATTGTGTACTACTATTTTATTTTGTGTTTGTTTTAAGTGATGGGTGGCATTGGATGTTCCCTCCACTTCCCACCTTTTGCCTTCTGTACCCCTTTCACCTATATGTTTTGAAAGTCATGTTTCAGTGTTTGCAGATGACACACAACTTTGTAAAATAATACAATGTGAGCAAGATATTACTTTGCTGCAGAGGGATTTAGATAGGCTGGGTGACTGGGCACTCAAATGGTAGATGAAATTTAATGTTGAAAAATGCAAAGTTATGCACTTCGGCGTAAAGAATACACATGCAACGTATACCCTTAATGGAAGCGAATTAGGGATAACAACACACAAAAAGGACTTGGGAATTGTTATAGACAACAAACTATGCAACAATGTGCAATGTCAATCAGCAGTGGCCAAGGCCAGTAAGGTATTGTCATGCATGAAAAAGGGCATTCATTCTCGGGACAAGAATATAATTTTGCCTCTTTATAAATCACTGGTAAGACCCCATATTGAATATGCTGTGCAATTTTGGGCACCTGTTCTAAAGAAGGATATTATGGCACTAGAAAAAGTGCAGAGGCGGGCTACAAAATTAATAAAAGGAATGGAACATATCGGCTATGAAGAAAGGTTAACAAATTTAAACCTATTTAGTTTAGAAAAACGTCGCCTGAGAGGGGATATGATAACATTATACAAATATATTCGGTGGCCAATACAAACCATTGTGTGGAAATCTATTCACAAACCGGACTTTACATAGGACACGAGGCCATGAGTTTAGACTGGAAGAAAGAAGATTTCGTCTAAGGCAAAGGAAAGGTTTTTTTACTGTAAGAACAATCAGGATGTGGAATTCTCTGCCTGAGGAAGTGGTTTTATCAGAGTCCATACAGATGTTCAAATGGCTACTAGATGCATACTTGCAAGAACAGAATATTCAAGGATATAATCTTTCAATGTAGGGTAATAACTGCTTAATCCAAGGATAAATCTGACTGCCATTCTGGGGTCAAGAAGGATTTTTTTTTCCTAGCTTGTTGCAAAATTGTGCTTCAAACTGGGTTTTTTTTGCCTTCTTTTGGATCAACAGCAAAAAAACAAATGTGAGGTAGGCTGAACTTGATGGACGCAAGTCTCTTTTCAGCTATGTAACTATGTAACTACACTCCTAACATGCACAGTCTGGATCCCCTATACAAACACTAGATTCCTTGTAAGCAAAC
>OW240919.1:340551-366601 GCA_933207985.1 Pelobates cultripes
TGCCAAATAACCAACAAGGAACCAGGAAACAAGCATCACAAGGAAACACCTGAAGCGACCACCGTACCGCTTAGCATATCGACCCCCTCCACAACAAAAATAAGGAAACCATCTCCAGCAGACTGGTCCACATACAGGATCCCTTGCATGCAGAATTCTCAGACAGGACATGACACAGACAGAGCAGAACAGGAAAGCTGCAGAGTCCACTCCACGAACTCCAAGTGCCATTTGTCAGGGTGGCGGTCCAGTGCCCGGGACCCAGACACTGTCCTTGCGGCGGTGCGTGGACCGGGACCCAGTAAGCCTGATGTTGAGAGTAGGAGTCACAGTGTGGAAGTGGATCAGGGCCTGGTGCTGGGTAACCACACGTCCTCTGGTGTTGAGCACCAGCGTTTGCACAGCCACATATCAGAACCCTGATGCAGCTACAGCGGATCCCAGGAACTAGGAGCTTGATATGCAGACCTCCCAGGAACTGGATAGGGGGGCTCTGCATCAGACATGTATCCAGTACAGAAACAAGGCAAGGCTAGAACAGGCACCAAACATGAAAACAAGACAGAACTAGTAGAACCCAGAACCAGAGAAGGATAGGAAGCTAAACCCAGAACATGTACATAATACATAAGGGAACATTAACTAGACAGGGGCAGGACAGGACTGTACATGGACTGGGGTAACAAAATTAAACAAGACAAGATATGATAGGCAAAACAAGAGGAGACATAACTAGGCACTATATATGAAAAGTATGGGGATTTAGTTACATTATATGATCATACATTGCATAAGCCTGCCACAATGCCAATGTACCCCATATTCGGCAGGTCCTACACTGCCTAATGTTCGCTAAAAGAACCACACTATACCACAATAGCACTTACCTTCAAGAAAGGGCAGAGACTTGAAACACTGCTGCAGGTCCAGACTGAAACAAAAGGAAAATGGAAAACAAACAGGTGTGGCAACATAAAACAAACATTTAAATGAAACTTGGAGACTGGGAATTCCAGGGACGGATTATAGGAACGAACCCAGAAAAACCGAGCATAAAGAAAACCAGATATAGAATAGAAAACCAGAAAAAAACAAGAAAAACTAAACAAGAAATGTAAAAAGAGTACTGGATACCAGAAACCAAAGCCAGACATCTCCGCAGAACATGGCATGATGTGACAATAGACCTGTGAGATTAACTTCTGTAACTGGGAAAGTATTGGAAGGGCTATTAAGGGATAATATTCAGGAATTTATTGGGAAGAACTTTGTTATTAGCAATAATCAGCATGGTTTTATGAAACATAGGTCATGTCAAACTAACCTAATTGCATTCTACGAAGAAGTAAGTAGAAGTATAGATCAGGATGTTGCAGTGGATGTGATCTACTTAGATTTTGCCAAGGCATTTGATACGGTTCCTCACAATAGGTTAGTCGTTAAACTAAAAGAAATTGGTCTAGATGAATATTCTTGCTCTTGGGTTGAACATTGGTTTAAGAATAGAGTACAACAAGTTGTAATTAATAATAAGAGAAAGAAAGGCACTGCCCTAAAGATAAATTTATATGTGTACTTAAAACATAACTTTTAATAGTAAATCCATAAAGAGATAATAATAAAAATGAAGAAGAAGACAAATGAATATAAAGAAACCTCAATATCCCAAAAGGGGAAATGTAAGAGAAATGAAAAAATAATAGATAAAGTTAAAAATGGACAGATAGGTAATCGTGATTAATAGGAGAGAGTCCAAATGAGCGTTAAGTATATTGTAACTATATAGTTACAATTGGACATTTCACAGATAGTAACAACTAGGGGGCTAGGGAGACCTGCCAATAGCCTTTGCAAAGGTCTATTGTGGTCAGATAACAGCCCCTATCGATACGGTCCAACAATTTGTCTACCCTGGGCATAGGGTAGGCGTCGTTGAGTCGCCCCCTCTCTAGGGTCACCTCTGTAACATATTCATCCTCACCTTGTGGTATTTGAGCTCAGCTCATGTTGATGGATGCCGGCCGCTGCAGATCCACGGCAAATTATAGCCCCACGTTGCCCACATTGATGACGACGTCGACGTGCACGGGAGACATGCGCGCATGTTCTGAGAGCAAAGGCCAATTTCAGCCAATCAGAAGCAATTTTACTTTTCCTCATTGCCCTGTTGTGGTTTCCCTAATGGTTGTCCGAGAGTGTGTTTATGAGCATTTATTTTCTGGTTATTGACTTTGGCTTTGCTTGATTTCCCTGTATTCTGGTATCCCTGACTTTTGGCTTTCCCTCATCGTTGTGTCTCCTTCTGTGCTGCCTCGGCTAGTATTCTGACTATTTTAGGTACATTTAGCCCAGCCATTCTAAGGCCCACTAAGACGTTACCTTTTAGTCCTAGGTGTGACACAATTTTACGTGCTGGATCCTGACATTACAACAGGGCCATAGTACCTATAGAATTGTGTCAGCCATAGCAGCTTGCGAGAGAAAAATAGAGGAGAACGATCACCATATGGATCAATTTGCCCAGGCTTTCAGTATGCTTCTTACCCGAACAGCACACCTACAGCCTGAGGTTTCTACAACTATGTACCTCCACCTATAGTACATTAGGCACCTAGTATCTCCCTATCTCCTCCCCCACATTTTGATGGGAATATTCAAGAATGCCGGGGATTTCTGAATGAAATTGAATATCATTTTGAGGCCTCACCAGGATCTTTTCCCTCAGATATAGCTAAGATTGGTTACCTAATGAACCAACTTAAAAGTAAAACCTTAGCTTGGGCCAATCCGTTATGGCAGAGTAATAGGAGTATTGCAGATAATTACCAGGAATTCCTTGCGGAAATTTAAATGAACATTCAAGCCATTAGGCAGAGAGGATGACGCCTCCACTGCCCTAATTCATATTAAACAAGGGAACCGGTCTATCTCCGATTATGCCATAGAATTTCGCACCTTGGCTTCTGTGGTAGATGGTACTAATAGTGGGTTAATCTCTGCATTTAAAAAAGGATTATCCAAAGCAATTCTGGACAAGATTGCTGCCAAAGATCTACCAAAAAATTAAATGAGTTTATCACATTTGTTATGCAAATTGAAAATAGACTTAGAATCAGAGAAACTACCAGAAATAGAACCAGACGTATGGCTATGTCATTAGCACCTTATTTTTCCAGACCTATTGTTCCTGACCTCCCCGTACAGTACAAACCCGGACCTATGCAGTAGGGGGTCACTAGACTGTCAGAGGCAGAAAGACAATATAGGAGAAAAGAGGGTCTATGCCTATACTGCGGTAGAAAAGGACATATGTGGAGTGCTTTTCTCATACGTCCGGAAAACTTACGCACCTAAGAACCTTAAGGAGACAGGTCTTAGGTGTGATGGATATGTCCTCTGGGAATAACAAAAATAGATTCCTCCTTGATATTATGGTCAAATGTAACAAGAACTTTTAGTGCAGGAAACTTAATTGATGTACATTTTGTAAAAAAAAAAAGGAAGACGTAACATTCCAAATAATTGCTTCTCCTTCTTGCCCCATCATATTAGGCTTTCCATGGCTTATTAAGCACAATCCTCATATTGACTGGGGCAAGGACTGTACTGAGAGATGTATGTTGCACATTACCAAAAGAGTGGTCATCATTACATTACCCACTACTATGCCTCAGACCTCCGAAGTTCCCATACAATATTGGGAGGTTAAGGAGGTATTCAGTAAGAGTCAGACCAATATTCTACCTTAAAAATGCCTATCCCATTCCCCTCATTTCCGAATTGTTTGACAGACTCCAGGGTGCTAAAGTATTTACTAAACTTGACCTCAGGAGTGCATACAATTTGGTAAGGATCAAGGAAAATCATGAGTGGAAGACGGCATTTAATACTAGAAGTGGGCACTATGAGTACCTTGTGATGCCCTTCGGGTTGTGCAATGCTCCGGCCGTGTTCAAGGATTTCATTAATTATGTACTCAGGGACTATATTTATTCATTTGTCATAGTCTATCTGGATGATATCCTTATTTATTCCCCTGACCTTCAGACTCACTGCAAACATGTTAAACAAGTAGTGCAAACTTTACTTAAGAATCAATTTTATTGTAAATTGGAAAAACGCATCTTTGATAGGACTGAAGTACAGTTTTTGGGGTATAACATTTCTGCATCTGGTTTTCAGATGGACCCACATGAACTAGAAGCTGTTCTACATTGGCCATTACCCAATGGACTAAAGGCCATTCAAAGGTTTATTGGGTTTGCCAACTATTACAGGAGATTTATCAAAGGGTTCTCTTCCGTGATAGCCCCCATCACCAATATGACACACAAGGGAGCTAGCAGTACGATATGGTCTAAGGCGGCTAGAGAAGCTTTTTAACTTATCAAACAAAGGTTTGCTTCCGCAGACAAGTTGATACATCCCAACACCAGCAAACCCTTTATACTGAAGGTTGATGCCTCCAAAACAGGGTTAGGGGCTGTTCTTTCTCAGAGGGAGAGTCAGGATACTCTTTTGCATCCTTGTGTATAGTTCTCTAGAAAGTTGTCTCGTGTTGAGCGTAATTATTATATTGGCAACAGAGAATTATTGGCCATTGTACTAGCGCCTAAAGAGTGTCAACATCTTTTATATAGCGAGCAGGGGTATGTCTAGTAAACAGTGAGCAGCCTGTGGCTGCTCACTGTAAAAAAAAAAAAAAAAATAATAAAAAAAAAGGGTACCCCCTCCCGAGCCCCCACCCCTGAGCGGCTGGTGGGGGCCCTAAATTAGAATAAAGGGGGGGACCTATTGCCACCCCAGCCCCCACCACTGAGCAGCGGGTGGGGGCCCTACAGTAAAATAATGGGGGGGTGGGGCTCAGGGGTGGGGGCCCTAAATTAGAATGAAGGGGGGACCTCATGTCCTCCCCCCTGGCCCCCACCCCTGAGCGGTGGGTGGGAGCCCTAAATACTAATTGGGGGGTACCTAATGTCCTCCCCCTGGCCCTCACCCCTGAGCGGTGGGTGGGGGCCCTAAATACTAATTGGGGGGACCCTGGCCCCACCTCTGAGCGGTGGGTGGGGGCCCTAAATACTAATTGGGGGGGCTAATGTCCTCCCCCCCGGCCCCCACCCTTGAGCGGCGGATAGGGGCCCTAAATAAAAAAATTAACCCCCCTCCCCTGGGTGACTTGGGGTCCCCAAACCCCTAGTCATCCCCCTCCCCAAAGGAATTAACCCTACCATCCCCCTCACACTAAAAATAATGAGGGGGGACCATTTAACTAAGTACCTGAAAAAAAATAAAATAAAAATAAACAAAACAAATAAAAATAATCCATCTTCACCCATGGTGGACTTCGCACAGACTGAGCTCTGCAGGGCGGGGGAAGGCTTATAAAGTCCCATTGGAACGTGTGTTTGAATCTTCGAACGGTACTTAGTCTCTGTGGCTGAAAACTCAGTGCAGGAGATGGTAAGGGTCAGCGGTGTTCGTTGAAATGTGTAGCCAATTTCAGTTCCATGGATTTGGCTACACATACCACTGACCTCGTTCGAATGAACAAAGATGGCCACCGCCATGTGTTCGTTTGTCGAATGGCGGCCACTTCAGCTGTATCCAAAGTGCCAATTTAAAGTTGCAACACTGCTCCAAAGTAATTAAAGGGCCAGACACAGCATTATAAAAATCCATTATGCCCAAATACAGTTCTTAAAGGGTCAGTAACAGTATAATAAGCCCTAACTCAGTTCCTTAAAGGGCAATACATCCCAGAGGCCATAGTCACATGGCAGGAGGCTGGCAAATAGGCCCCTCCAAAAACCAGTGGCGAGGTCATTTTTGCCACACAGATACCTTATCTAGACAGTTTGATACTGAATCATTACAGGAACAAGAGACATCCTCTATTATCCCTCCTGAGTGTATCATCACTTCCACTGTCCTTTCCTTGTCATCTCCTTTGCTTGGCGCCATCATGGAGGCTCAGTCTCAGGCACCATGCAGTAAACCACGGGATAGATTGTTTGTTCCATTAAGTGAAAGGGAAAATGTAATGAAGGTGTTCCACAACAACATGACTGCTGGACACCCGGGCGTTAATAAAACCATATCCGCGATCCGGAGATCATTTTAGTGGGATTCTCTCAGGAAAGAAGTCAAAGAATATGTGCAGGCTTGTTTTGTTTGTGCAGTTTCTAAAGTACCTCATAAGCCTCCATGTAGATTGGTCCCATTTGTCCATGGATTTCATTGTAGAACTTCCTAGTTCTAATGGCTATACCACCATCCTTTTGGTGGTTGATCGCTTTTCAAAGATGGCTCATTTCGTTCCACTCAAATTGCCATCCTCACAAGACCTGGGTCTTATCTTTATACGAGAAATTGTCCGACTGCATGGCATTCCTTACAATATTGTGTTAGACAGGGGTTCTCAGTTTGTCTTTTGGTTTTGGAGGACTTTAAATAAACAGTCAGGCATTGAATTGTCATTTTCTTCCTCTTACCACCCCCAAACCAATGTCAAGGCTTAGAGGGCTAACCAGTCATTCAAACTATATTTGCCTTGTTTTGTTAATAGCACTGAAGATAATTGGTCCGAATTACTACCCTGGGCCGAGTTTGCTAGGAACAATGCTGACCATGACTCTTCTGGACATAGTCCATTCTTTGTTAATAACGGGCATCATCCCACTGTCCTGCCAGCAGTTTTTTCTGACACAGCTATTCCTGCTTTGGATGACCAACTTGCTTCTATTCGTGATACTTGTATCAAGGTTTACTCTGCTTTAGAAACTGCGGCTGATCGTTTCAAGCTTTTTGCTGATAAATGGCGAGGTGCTAACCCTGTTTACCAAGTTGGTGAGAGGGCGTGGTTATCATCGCGCAACATCATCATTCCCGGGCTCGGGTGGTCACGGCTTGTACCTCCTGGCTGGTAGTGGGTACAAAGGCTAAAGTCAGAGGCCCTAAATCGTTTCCAAGTAACACTTCGGCTGGTAAGTCTTTCATGACCCCGACATTTACAGTACCGGTTCCAGCGCCCCAATCAAGGTGTACCTGGGCAGTAGGAAGCCTATAGATAGCTCCCCCGCCCATCCAAACAGCTACCAATTTCCCTGAACGCACATTATTGTCTATCAAGTGTCATTGAACCAAGGTAATAGTGGCTCCGGTATCTCGGAGGCCCCGGGCTGTCTGCCATTAACAATCACTAACTTGTGATGATGTCGCATGTTGTCTGTACTGGCCGCTTGGACAGGGTCTGCTTCATGAAGTAGTCCTAGGGGTTCTTACCGGCTCAGTTTTCTAGGTTTCCTGTTTGAAGGGACAGGGTAGTCAACACAATGTGCAGCCACCCTTGGGGTGGGAATCCCTGGCCGGGTCCAGTTTGGTCTGGGGGTTTCCAAGGGACAAACGTTGTGGAGGTGTCCGACTTGCTTGCATCGGTAGCAACGTGACCCAGTAGTTGAGGGGCGCCCATAGGGTTAAGTCATGGAGGGGGGCGATAGCTCCCCTCGGTTGTCGGTGCAGGTGGGTCACTTTGGAGAGGTGTGACCAGGGGTGTAGGACAGTCCAGCTTGTGGGCATCAGTGTACCTTGTGTAGAGCACACTGGCATACATAATCTGCCAGGTAGATGTAAATTTCCCCTTCCAATTCGTTAAAAGCTTTGAAAGCGCTGAAGGGTTCCTTTCCCGGCTCGAGTGCTACACTGGACCTGTTCAGGGATGCGTTGCAGTTTGTTTCGTCTCCAGTAGGCGTACTTGCAACTCACGTTGTTCTCTGGTATTCGCATTAGCATCATCAATAATCCGTAGGATGATTTCGGGAGAGGGATTTGGCCCGAACAGGGCCAACTGTTCCCTAATCTCCCTGCTCTGTTCTCTTTAATTTGCACTAATGGCAGGGCTCACTCGATGTACAGCTCCATTATTTTGCTGATGATAACTCGCTTAGCTTTGTTGCTGGCAATGCCCCCACAAACCTCCAATAACTCCTTTAACGTGCTGCGTGTACCAGCCTTCCATCCGCTGTATACCCGGTGAGTGCCAACCTCGGATTATAAATCCAGGGGCTCACTTCCGCAAATAGAGCCGAAAGTGATGGGGTTATTTCTTCACAGATACTATCATAGAAATGCTCACAGACACACTATCCTGGAAATGCTCACAGACAGACGCAATCACAGAAATTCCCAGAGACGCAATCACAGAAATTCCCACAGAGACCCAGAAAAGTGGTGGCTGTTGTAGCTGCAAAATGTGGAAATCCATGTTAATAAAGTTCTCCTAGCACTGATAGGTGCCAACAGAATAGTAAGAAATTCAATTAAAGTTTTTACCCATAGACATCCACTGGAAACAAGAAGGAGTTAGCCAAAAATAAGATACACTCCCACCTTGATTGCATTAAAACATTAACCACCACCAAAAAACCCTAAATAATAAAGCACAATCACTTTATTTAGTTTTATGTTTTGTTTTGTTTTTGTTGCAGATTTTGGCCATGTAATGTAAGTTTGGAAATTCAAGCAGATATTAACCAGATGTAATATACACCAACTTACTGCGCTCATTTTAGAAATCCAAACACATTAGGTTTTGCAGATTTAAAGGTTTACTCTATTCCTTTGTATAAAACCTTTTTTTTTTGAGTTTACAATACCTTTATTTATACCTCATGTAGAGCAGATATTTTAAATATTAATGGGTCCCCATACACCTTTATTGTTATTATAAATAATGCCCAGATATAAGACCTGCAATCTATCGGAGTCATGGTTTGGTGGGGTCAAATAAAAGCCTCATGACCTCACTGAGCCTCTCATTTTTTAGAAACCTTCCCTCATAAATATTTTGTTTCCATTGCAGAGTTTTGCAAATAATAACTGATATTTGGTTGTTTTCAACAGGGTGTGATGGGTTTACTGGGTCTCCCAGGACTGAAAGGAAAACCAGGGCCACAGGTATGTCACTTCTATGATATTTCTCTATATATAACAGACAATAAAAATGTAGATTGTTCATTAATTCATGTTAAAAAAAAATAAGGAAAATTTAAACCATACTTACTGTAACTTTCTTTTCCTGGTTATTTATCATGGCAGCATCACTTATGGATAGCTCCATCCTCCGTTCCAGAACAGGACAGGAAACAGAATTCAAATGAGGCCAAGTGTATAAAAGATCCATCCTTCCCTCACACACCAGTTCATTATAAAGTCCAAAGCACTTAGGGAGGGAAATTATGCTGCCTTGATAAATAGCCAGGAAAAGAAAATTACGGTAAGTTCGGTTTACATTTTCCTTATTCCTGGCTAATCATGGCAGCATCACTTATGGGTAATACCCAAGCTAATTTCAAAAGGGTGGAAAAAAAATAACAATGGAGATTGCATGATCTGTCCAACTTGTAGTGTTTAATAAATGTCACTGAGGAAGACCAAGTGGCTGCCTTGTAGATATCATCCGGAGGCACCACTGCCCAATTTGCCCAAGTTGTAGAAACAGATCATGTAGAGTGAGCTGTGATCTTGGCCGGTGGGGATTTGTTATTCTTCCAGTATGCATCTGCTATAACTGCTGTAATCCAATGTCTAATTGTTGAAGAAGAGGCTGCTTCCCCTTTCCTGGAGCCATTAAGGGGATGAAAAGTTTTTCCAACTTCCTAAAATCTTTAGTAGTTTCCAAGTATTAGATTAAATACTTTTGAATATCTAGTTCATGAAGCTTTAATTCTTCTGGAGTTTGAGGATTTGGAATTAAAAATGGTAAAACGATAGTGATGTCCCGAACGGTTCGCTGGCAAATAGTTCCTGGCGAACATAGCGTGTTCGGTCCGCCCCCTATTAATTTACTAATACTAAGTAAAAATTACTTAGTATTAGTAAATTGTGCCCCTACTCACAATACCGCGAGTAGGGGCATGTCTATTAAACAGTGAGCAGCCTGTGGCTGCTCACTGTTAAAAAAAAAAAAGGTTTCCTCGCTGGTGGGGGCCCTAAATACTACCCTTAGCGGTGGGTGGGGGCCCTAAAATGAACAATAAGGGGGGGGCCTATTGTCCCCCCCCGGCCCCCACCCCTGAGCGGTGGGTGGGTGCCATATTGATAATGAGGGGGGGGACCTACTTCCCCCCCCGGCCCCCACCCATGCGCGGCAGGTGGGGGCCATATTGATAATGAGGGGGGACCTACTGCCCCCTCCCGCCCCCACCGCTGCGCGTTGGGTGGGGGCCAAATTGATAATGAGGGGGGGACCTACTTCCCCCCCCCGGCCCCCACCCATGCGCGGCAGGTGGGGGCCATATTGATAATGAGGGGGGACCTACTGCCCCCTCCCGCCCCCACCGCTGCGCGTTGGGTGGGGGCCATATTGATAATGAGGGGGGGACCTACTGTCACCTCACAACCCCCACCCTGGTGGTGGGGGCCAATGAGGGGGCCTACTGTCCTCCCCCCTGGCCTTCCACCCTGGGCTGCGGGTGGGGGCCCCTATCATCCCCACCCCCAAGGTGGAAGGCTAGTGAGGGGAATCAAATAACTAACCTGTAAAAATAAAAGAATTAAACTTACCATTCGGCGTCTTTAACTTTTTCTCAAATCTTCATTTTCAGCCCCAAAAAGGCCAAATAAAAACCATCATAACCCGTTCTTTTGAATTTTCCCAGCTGTGTAAAATGACAAGAGCACTCTGATTATCTTAAACCCACCAATCAGAGTGTTCTTAGCTCTAATTGCAGAGGCGAGGACTGAGCTTTATAAGCCTTGACCTGTGTGGGCTTCAGTCTCTTGAGGCCCTCCATGGGTGAAGATGGATTATTTTTTCTTTCCGGGTTTTTTCTTTTTCGTCAGGTTTTATTTTTTTGCGCTCTGAATTTATTTATTTTTTTAGTTCGACGGTTATGATGGTTTTTTATTTGGCCTTTTTTGGGGCTGAAAAATGAAGATTTGAGAAAAAAGAAGACGTCGAATGGTAAGTCTAATTTTATTTTACAGGTTAGTTATTTTATTCCCCCCTCACTATTTTTTAGGGTGAGGGGGGTAGGTAGGGACTTTTTATTTGGGGGGGGTGGGTAACTAGGGGATTGGGGACCCCTAGTCACCTTGGGGGGGGAGAATTTACTTAGGGCCCCCACCCGCCGCACAGGGGTGGGGGCCGGGGGGGGCAGTAGGTCCCCCCCCTCATTATCAATATGGCCCCCACCCGCCGTGCAGGGGTGGGGGCCGGGGGGGGACAATAGGTCCCCCCTTTATTGTTCATTTTAGGGCCCCCACCCACCGTGCAGGGGTGGGGGCCGGGGGGGGCAGTAGGTCTCCCCCCCTCATTATCAATATGGCCCTCACCCACCGCTCAGGGGTGGGGGCCGGGGGGGGACAATAGGTCCCCCCTTTATTGTTCATTTTAGGGCCCCCACCCACCGCTCAGGGGTGGGGGCTGGGGGGGGACAATAGGTCCCCCCCCTTATTGTTAATTTTAGGGCCCCCACCCACCGCTCAGGGGTGGGGGCCGGGAGGGACAGTAGGTCCCCCCTTATTGTTATTTTTAGGGCCCCCACCCGCCGCACAGGGGTGTGGGCCGGAGAGGGGGAGGACTGTAGGTACCCCCCTCATTATCTTTATGGCCCCCACCCGCCAGAAAGAGTCCCTGTGGGTTTTAAAATTCGCCTGCCTATTGAAGTCTATGGCGGTTCGCCGGGTTCGCCCGGTTCGCAAACATTTGCGGAAGTTCGCGTTCGTGAACCGAAAATTTCATGTTCGTGAATCACTATAAAACAATTTCTTGACACAAGTGGATATTAGATACCACTTTAGGAAGGACATTTTGAACAGGTTTAAGAACTACTGTCGTGGAAAATTAGAGTATGAGAGTCTAGTGATGAAAAGGCTTGAAGTTTGGAAATACATTTAGCAGTTGTAATTGCAACCAGAAAAACTGTTTTGTAGGTAAGATGTTGAATAAAAATCTTTGAGAGAGAGGCATATGGTAGTTCCATTAAAACTTGCAGAACTAGATGAAGATCTCAAGGAGGAGTGTTATTTATTGATGGGGGATTAATTATCATAGCTACCTTGAAAAATCTTGAAATAAGTGGGTGTGAAGTCCAGGATGTATTGTGGAGCGTAGATATAGCTGATGATTGAACTTTGAGTGTACTTAAACTAAGTCCTTTATCTAGACCTGACTGTAAAAATTCCAGAATCTGAACGTGGGATGGATTTACAGGGTCTGTGGATACCGAACCAGCCCATAATTTTAAGTTTTCTCAGAATTTGTGATAACCGGAAGATGTAGATTGTTTTCTTGATTTAATGAGTGTATCAACAACTTTATCCGAGAGGCCTTGTTTTAACAAAGTTGACCAAAATCCATGGTCCCATATTCCATTGAGATGGGTTTGGAAGTACTGGACCTTGGACTGGAATGTTGTTCCTGAGGGGGAAGTTTTCAGGTACTGGATATGGCCATCTTGAAAGAGGGGATACCAGGGTTTTATTGTGCCATATTGGGATTATGGCAATGATCTGTTTCCTTTCCTTGCCAATCTTCTTCTATAGATGAGGAATAATAGGTAGGGGAGGAAACACATACCCCAGATCAAATTCCCCCGGCTGGTACAGAGCATCTTGACCTGCTGACAGAAGGTCTGGAGTTAGAGAGAGAAATTCCTGTACTTGAGCATTCTTCCTGTTCATTATGGGATCGATTTGGGGTATGCCCCACCTTTGTGTGATCATCCTGAATACTTCTGGGTGTCGACTCCATACTCCTGGTTGAATAACTTCTATGCTCAGATAGTCTGCTATGGTGTTGTCTACTCCAAGAATTTACAGAGCTTTTAGACCTAACAGCTGTGTATGAGCCAGAATCATAAGGGGTTCCATAGCAGAAAGATGATGATTGCTTTTGGTGATTGACATAGGCTGCGACTGCCCTGTTGTGTGTCTGAATCGACACCCATTTTTGCTGAAGATCTGGAAGAAAAACTTTCAAAGCTTTGTGGATGGTTATTGATTCTTTTATGTTGTAATGTAGTTTCCTTTCTCTTTGAGACCACGTTTCCTGAGTCCAGGTGGATATGAAATGGGCTCCCCAACCTTTGAGTCTGGCATCTTTTGTAATTCGGATCCAATTTGGTTCTTCTAAGGGTAATCCTTTCTGAAGATGGCAAGAAGATAGCCACCACTTTAGATGGTTCTTTATTTGTTGAGGAATCAAGATTTCTTGGTCCCAATCGTTCTGTAATTCACTTGAGTTGTTCTTGAATTCCATTAAGCCCATCTCACCAGCCATATGGTGGAAGTGAGAGATCATAGGAGACTCATATAATCTCTTGATGATGTAAATAACTTGTTCAAAATCTTCTGAATATTCTTTTGAATATGGAAACTTCTGTCTGAAGAGCAGGGCCGGACTGGGGATACGAAGCAGCCCTGGAAAAAAATCTATGTCAGCCCCATAAGTCATTGTGCTATGTAAGGTGTGATATACACATATATATATATATATATATATATAAATATATATATATATATATATATATATATATAGAGAGAGAGATAGAGATAGAGATAGAGATAGAGATAGAGATATATAGATAGATATACTGGGAAAATCCTTGCACACAGGCTCCAGTGGTATATACTTGCCGGGTGCTTAAGCTTGGGACTTTAATATCCAGATTGTGAAAGAAACGGCAGCACTCGCAGTCTTCACTTAAAATCTTATTTTATTTGCAAGATTAAAACATGGATCAACGTTTCAATCCCTAAGTGGGACTTTCTTCAGGATCAATAAGATATCACACACAGACAAAGTTACTGGCACACACACAAATTTAGTACAGACAAACTGATACACACACAAGCTTACTACAGACAAGCTCACTGGCACACACACACGCTCACTACAGACAAGCTCACTGATGCGCACACACTCTCCCTACAGAAGAGCTCACTAACACACAGATTCACTACAGACAAGCTCACTGACACACACATGCTCACTACAGACAAGCTCATTGACACACATATGGTCACTACAGACAAGCTCACAATCACACACATGCTTACTACAGACAAGCTCACTGTACACACATACTCACCACAGACAGGCTCACTGACACACATACAAGCTCACTCACTAGCAGGCACACACACAAAAACTCACTAGCAGGCACACACACACAAACACACTAGCAGGCACACACACAAACTCACTAGCAGGTTCACACAGAGAGAAGCTCCCTCAATAGCAGATGCACACACAGAAGCTCACTGACTAGCAGATTCATGCGCACACACACACACACACACACACACACACAGAAGCTCGCTCACTCACTAGCAGATGCACACACACAAAGACATCCACCCAAACAGAGGTAGACAGTCACATACACACAGGCAGTCACACATACACACACAGGCAGTCACACATACACACACAGGCAGGAGCTCCTGGGGTCTGGTTGTTGGGGAAGCAGGGAATCCCCACCGCACGCTAAGCTCCGCCCCGCTGCATGCTAAGCCCTGCCCTGCCGCATGCCAAGCTCCGCCCCTGCCGCAATATTCCTTTTTTTTTCTTTTTCTTTTTTTTTTTATAATCCCGGGCGGCCATGTGTGAGCTGTGCCGGCCGCCTGGCTCCCACATGGCCGACCGGGATTATAGGAGCCTGATCTCTGATTAGGGCTCTCAGCTCAACCCCAGGTGCCGCGGCCCACCGGGAAATTTCCCGGCATCCCGGTGGGCCAGTCTAGCCCTGCTGAAGAGATATTTACCTATTGTCAGGGGTTTGGTCAGGAATCGGTGGTGACCAGTGCAGCAACCTCTATAGGGTGGAACGCACAATGCAAAGAAACCAATATAGACACAAATCAAGGCAAAACATAAGTGTATTGATATTTAAGTAAGGCAGTTAAATAAAATACAAACAGAACAGATAATTGAATGTAGCAGGAGGGCCTCTTGGAAACTGGACAAGCAGGCAGGGCAGGCTTCTTGGAAACGTGACAGGCAGGCAGTGCAGGCCTCTTGGAAACAGGACCGGCAGGGCAGGCCTCTTGGAAATGGGACAGGCAGGGCAGGCCTCTTGCAAATGAGACAGGCAGGGCAGGCCTCTTGCAAACGAGACAGGCAGGACAGGCCTCTTGGAAACGGGACAGGCAGGGCAGGTCTCTTGGAAACGGGACAGGCAGGGAAGGCCTCTTGGAAACGGGACAGGCAGGGCAGGGCAGGCCTCTGGAAACAGGACAGGCAAGGCCTCTGGAGCCAGCTCAGGAACACAGAGGGGGAAAACAAGCTAGCACAGTAACTCAGGATAAAAGGACCGGACCAACAACATTAATGAACTGGCATACAAGAAAGGGTGAGGCCCAAATAAATAGGGAGAGGTTAAGGGATCATTATAGTGCCAGGAAAATCCTATAGTGCCCTGAGGGTGCCCTGAGGGTTAAACTTACCTCTTTCTCCAGCGCCGGGCGAGGAGCTCTCCTCCTCCTCTCTGCCTCCTCTCCTCCTCCTCGGCTGAATGCGCATAAGCAGCAAGAGCCGCACTCGCATTCAGCCAGTCTCATAGGAAAGCCTTCACAATGCTTTCCTATGGACGCTGGCATCTTCTCACTGTGAAAATCACAATGAGAAGCACGCAAATGCCTCTAGCGGCTGTCAATGAGACAGCCACTAGAGGCTGGATTAACCCTAATATAAACATAGCAGTTTCTCTGAAACTGCTATGTTTATAGAAAAAAGAGTTAACCCTAGCTGGACCTGGCACGCATTAAGCTGAAGTGGTCTGGGTGCCTATAGTGGTCCTTTAATTAGAAAGTAAGGACAGCTGGAAACCGAAAGAGATCTCAGTCTGCGTGCAGAAGCCTGGAATAGCACCACAGACAGGTGAGGTACTACACTAGACTGAGAATAAAATGAATTGTGACACCTATGCTGTCATGGTGTCTATTTCTACTCCTAAATAGATGATCCGGTTAAATGACGTCAGAGAACTCTTTTCCATATTTAGAATTCAACCACTGTTTTGGAGAAATTGGGGAGCAGTTTTTGTGTGAAATACAATCTTGTTGAAGGACTCTGCAACTAGAATGTCATCCAGGTAATGAAACATTCTCAAACCTTGGGTTCTTAAAATGGCAATCAGAGTCACCAGTACCTTTGAGAAAGTTCTAGGGGCTAGACTTAGACCAAAGGGAAGATCTCTGAATTGGTAATTGTGGCGGAACTATGGCCCATTGTTGATTTTCCCCTGCGAAGACACGAAAGCCGGGTCTTTCGGTGCTTGCCCTGTTTGAGCAGTGATACCCCAGATTGCTATGCCATGGAGCCCATTCGTATAATGAAAGACTATGGGAAAGACTTTGGCTCCATGGCAATTGAACTGTATGTGTGTGCTCTGAGCGCCATTCAGAAATAATGTGCGCTCAGATCTGAGCTATCTGGGGATATGTTGAATGTACCTGTTTTGTGCAATGGCTGCACAGTTATATATTTTATGTGTTTTATTGTCTTTTGCTGCCATGTGTTCAATGGAGTTTTGCCTCTGTCCTTGGAGATAATTGGATTACTTCCCAATTATCTCCAGGATAGAAGACTCTGTGGAACTGGTTTTGGGCAGAAAAGCCATGCTTCCTTTGGTCACAAAGGGCTTCGATCTATCTTTTGAACCACTGGACCAATTTGGATGATTTTGACATATGTTTGTATTTTGAGTATGTAGATTCTGAAAATGTTTATGTGAATGTGATGCATACTTTTCAAGTTATGAATAATGTGGAAAAACTGTATTTCTCTGGCTGTGCTAATTAAATTACCCACTGTGTAAGGTAATTGTATCACAGGCAGAGGAGAGGATTTTGTGTGGGAGTGTCTGAGTGTATTGTACATGTTTATTGGTTGTTTTACAAACCCTGTGGGTGGTACTAATGTGTAAGAATGTGTACATAAGACCAATAAACCCACAGCTCTGTCAGTTCTGCTTGACCTCAAAATGAAGTGTCGTCTTGTTATTGGGGGGATTGGATTGTATGCTGATTGCCAGGAGTGTAAGCTGATTGTATGCTTTTCCTGTTCAGCTGCTTACAGCATTCATATGCTTGAGAGCATTCATATGTTTCTCCGGTTCGGTGGTTGTGGTGTCTGCTGCAGTGCTTGGAGTCCTCAGGAAGTGCTAGGAGCATCCTTCAACGGAGGTACCCAGTCAGGTGATCCGTTACAGTAATGTTTGCAAAAAATTTAAACAGGAATTTGAAGTGGGGTGGATCAGATCAGGGGAGGGCTGGCAGTCTTAGACCTGGGGGTGCAAAGTTGCCCATTGCACCACTGAATCAGCTAACCATCCATGCCCACCTTTTCCTGGTTTTATAACGGATATTGATGTTATGCTAATCAGTAGCTCTTTGCCATACCCAATCTGCAGCACCATTACACAGCTGGTTCCTGCTGGGGGACTTGAAGATCTAGGATACATATTAACCCATTAAGTTAATAGAGCATCCAGGGGCCTACTGGCACCATAACAACTCCATTTAGATTAAATTGTTACGGTAAACACTGTTGCTTTAAAAATAAGCCATATGTCTACATCTCACATAATCAAAAAAACGAATACATTGATAAATATCATTGCATTGGAGAAGCCTGGTTGCTCGCCTGCTGCCTTTGGATTATGGCCCCATGTTTGCAGAAAATACTTATTTGTGCTTTTCTGCCCGGTGTTCCGTAGATTCAATCTACCGAACAACTGCACGAATGACTAGACCACCTGGGAGCTGGAGTGTGCCAGCAATTAGCCTCCCAGAAGCTGCGGTTAACCGCAGCTTAATTGACAATTACTGGGTGGTCGCGGTTACACCTAGCCGCCACACGATGGCATTGTTATGGAAGCTCCCCGGGTAGCCAGCGCTTGTTCTATCCAGCGGCAGGACACCAAAAGCGGACACTTTTGTCTTCCAAGCCCCGCTGAGGCTGGAAGTCTGCAAACCCGTTCGGGAACTGAACAACGGAGCGTTCGGGACTTCTAGTGTTGCAATTGTATTCGGTGTGAAAGTAACCAGATAGCCGGCCATGGAGCCTGTTCGTGGAATTAAAGACTTTGGCTTCATGGCGATTGAACTTTATTTGTGTGGTCTGAGCGCCATTCGCTTAATAATGTGCGCTCAGACCTGAGCTATCTGGGGATATGTTAAATGTATGGTTTTAATGTAACTTGTGTCACATTTTAATAGTAATTCTTGTTTTAGTATCCCCACGTGCATAATGGCGATTTCCCTTTGTCCTGGGAGATAATTTAATTACTTCTCAATTATCTCCAAGGCAGAGGGGAGGAAGCCAGGATGCACTGTGGGAATACAATGTGACTGTGTGTCCTATTTGGCTATTTGTCTGTCCCTTGTCACAGTCTCCCATTTGGTCCCCTAGGGGAGTGTCCACCAGGTGGGAGACCTGCATAAATACTGGGCAGGTAGCCCTCATTAAACAGACCACTGCTTGACCCTCAACACGGAGCCTTGTCTCGTCTTTGGGGGATTTACTGAATGCTGATAGAGACTGATTGCTAGGAGTGTAAGCCGCTTGGATGCTTTTCCTATTCGTCTGCTAGCAGCTGATTCGTATGGTTCCTGTTCGTGTGTTTGGAGTGCTATATTGGATGCCGTTCGGGAGTTTGGAGCATTCACTTATTGGCGGTTTGTGAGTTTGGTGTTCTACAGTAGCTGTGCCTGCATCTCTGAAAAGGGGACGATCGCCTAAACGGTTTTTACCCCTTGTGTGCAAAACGGTCCGTTACAATATATATATATATATATACAAGTATAGTGGCACTCACCCTTTCAATGAATCAGTAAAAAACTGCCTTGGTGCAATCCCACGCTGGATATGTAAAGCAAAAAGGAAGAGATGCACAGGTCTTTGTAGAAAAAAACTCGAAATTATTTATTAACAACACAGGTAACATCCATCTCGAAACGTCGATCAGATGTATGTTACCTGTTATTAAATAATATCGGCTACAAATCTTCTTCCTTTTGCTATATATATATATATATATATATATATATATATATATTTTTTTTTTTTTTTTTTACCTGGGATGATGAGGGGGTCCAAAGTCTGCCTGTCAGGTACCAAAGCCTCAGCCCAGTGTCCAGGATGAAGTGGAGGGATCACTTGTCTTCCACGTTGTTCTTCCTGCTCCAATCTCCTTTTCTTTACCTTCTTCTGACACTGTCTTCTCCTCCTTGACTTCTTCTGCTCTCCCCACCTTTCTTTTTGCTGTCCTTCTGCTCTGCTTTCCGATCCTTTCCTTTTGCTCTTGTAACGGACCGTTTTGCACAAAAGGGGTAAAAAACGTTTAGGCGATCGGCCCCCTTTCCATAGATGCAGGCACAGCTACTGCAGAACACCAAACACACGAACCGCCAATAAGTGAACGCTCCAAACACCCGAACTGCATACAAGGGAATGCTCCAAACACCCGAACTGGAACCTCACGAATAGCTGCTAGCAGACGAACAGGAAAAGCACCCAAGCGGCTTACACTCCTGGAAATTTGTCTCTATGAGCATACAGTAAATCCCCCCAAGAACGAGACAAGGCTCTGTGTTGAGGGTCAAGCAGTGGTCCGTTTGATGAGGGCTACCTGCCCAGTATTTATGCAGGTCTCCCACTTGGTGGACACTCCTCTAGGGGACCAAATGGGAGACTGTGACAAGGGACAGACAAGCAGACAAATAGGACACACAGTCACAGTATATTCCCACAATGCATCCTGGCTTCCTCCCCTCTGCCCTGGGAGATAATTGAGAAGTAATTCAATTATCTCCCAAGACAAAGGCAAATCTCCATTATGCACATGGGGATACTAAAACAAGCATTACTGTTAAAATACACCAGGTAAGACACATTACATTAAAACTATACATTTAACATATCCCCAGATAGCTCAGGTCTGAGCGCACATTATTAAGTGAATGGCGCTCAGACCACACGAATACAGTTTAATCGCCATGGAGCCAAAGTCTTTACAGTCAGTTTCATACGAATGGGCTCCATGGGATTCCTATCTGGGGTATAACACATTCAAACAAATCTACCGAACCCCAGGCAGAAAAGCACGAATGAAGCTTTTCTGCAGGTAAAAAAGATGTCTTTTAACAGGGGGCCATAGTCCAAAGGCAGCAGGCGAGCAACCAGGCTTCTCCAATGCAATGTGGCGAGATTGGTCTCGTCACAGCTCTCCTTCTGCTTTCTCCTCCCCCTTACCTCTTGCTTTCTCCTCTTTTCCTTTTACTCTTCTTCTACTTTCCCCTCTTTTCATTTTGCTCTCCTTCAGCTTCCCCCCTTCTTTCCTTTTGCTCTTCTGCTTTCCCCTCCTTTCCTTTTGCTCTCCTTCAGCTTTCCCCCTTCTTTCCTTTTGCTCTTCTGCTCTGCTCTCCTCTCCTTTTGCTCTCCTTCTACTCTGCTCTCCTTCTCCTCTACTTTTGCTCTCCTTCTCCTCTCCTTTTGCTCTGCTCTCCTCTCCTTTTGCTTTGCTCTCATTTCCTTTTCTTCAGCTAGTCTCCTTCTCTCTTTTTCTTCTTTTCTCCTTCTTCTGGGCACTGCAGGCGAGGGAATGCAGGGAGGGGTTGCGTTGCGGCGTGACGTCATTGGGGTCAGAGTGTGCTCCGCATTTGGCTGGCAATCGGCACTATCCGCATAGCAACAAGACGCTAATTGGCCAATTGCCAGAAGGTTTAGCGTGCAGGAGGAGGGGACTGCAGCATGGATGGAACCCCTAAATGGCATGTGTTACAGAGATCCCCTCTGTCTGCTACAATACAGCTACTTTTGTTTCTATGTTGATACTTTTTTATACAAACAACCCTTGTAGTCCATTCGTATGCACGAATGGCCGACCACCCGGTCCTTGGCGTGTGCTGCTAGTTAACCCTGTTCACCTTTAAAACACCGAATGAACTGACGAACGGTCGACAACTCTACTCGAGGAGTGTGTCGACAATCAACCAATCAGGACCTGTGGCTTGTGGTTAACCGCAGCCTAAGTTAATATTGGTGAAGCACTGCAGCTCTCTTATTACCCAGTTTAAGCAGCCATGAGGCCCCTTTTAACGCAAGGCCTTAGGTAGCTGCCTAAATTGCCTATTTACTGTAGAGAACCGCCTCTGGCCAAGAGATCCTGTCTTTGCCTCCGTGGCAGTGTGACGAAAGCACCTTCGTCGCTGGGATTTGGAGAGGCATGCTTGCCAGCCTCTTGCCCTGGGCATATTGGATTTTAAACGCATTGTTTCTGCCACTTGGACTTTTAACTGGAACAAATTCAAACATGTGGTGGTGGCCATCTTAAATTGTCCAGCAGTGCTTTGTTGTCGATTGTCTGGAACTGTTTTGGGCAAGGGACCCTGTGCACGGTGGGGCAAAAATAAGACTTCCAGGAAATTCCTGAACCCCTAAACCGATCTGGGTGATTTTTGGATATGTTGTTCACCCAGATTGGGGCTATCAGGGGATATGACTTTGTGGGGATATGTTGTATTTTGGGGTACTTTTTGGGGTTTGTAAGTGAGTCAGTCCTTTGCTTTAGTTAATTGTATCACAGGCAGAGGGGAGGGCTTGTGTGCTGTATGTGGGAGTGTCAGACATTGTTGTATTGTTCTGATTGGTTTGTGTCCTTTGTGTGCCTGTGTTCCATCAGGTCCAGGGAGTGTGTCTCAGGCCTGAGGAATTGTATAATTTGTGAGTGCTGACTTGCATTAAAGAGACCTGTTCTACCCTTCATTACGTCTTGGCTCATGTTTGGGGGATTGGAGAACTACACTCTGGGGATTGCTATAATCACTATACTCCCCAGAGTATAATCACTAGCTCTTGTAAGAGCTGTTCCTGTTCCTGTTTCGCTCTCTGGACTAAGGAGAGGTTCACCCACTGGAAGCTGGAGCCTGGTCTTGGGTCCAGGGTGGGTGGAGGACGGCGAAACCCCAATCAAGCTGCGGCGGTTTGTGGGGTTTGCGGTGGTTATGGTGTCGAGTGCGGTGCTGATGGTCCTTGGCGAGCACTATGAGCATCGTTCGACGGAGGCGCGCAGTCGGGGTGGCAGGCGGTCCATCACAGGCAGGCGAGCAGGCAGAGACAGCAGCCATTTTTAAGATGATTTAGGCAGGGGCGGATCCAGAACCTAATCTCAGGAGGGGCACTGGTAGATTATTTAATGAAACAATCCAGGCACAATAACCACTACAGCTCTATGTAGTAGTTATGGTGCCTGGAGTGCCGTGGTGCCCTCCCAGAATAAGTAGTCAAACCGTTTTAGAACAATTTGACAACTTACCTGGAGTTTGCCAGGATAGTGGCTTTAGTAGGATATAGAGCCATCAGTGTCTGTGTCTTTGTGTGTGATGGCTGCATAGAGGGACGCAGCGTGTGTGAGGGATGCAGCGTGTGTGTGTGGGGTACAATTTGTGTTTGTGTATGTGGGGGGGAGTACAGTGTGTGTGGTGGGGGGTACAGTGTGGGGGGAGGGAAATATGTTGGGGGGCAGTGTGTGAATGTGAAGTTATTGTGTGTGGGGCAGATTAAATGTATGTATGTTAGATCCCTCTCCCAGGGAGGGGGATCTTTCTCAATCCCTGGTGGTCCTCGTGGAGAATCCCTGGCGGTCCTATTGATGAGAGTGAACTTTTCAGCCCATTTTAAAATGAGGAAAATCCTGTCTGTCAGAGGACAGAAAAAAGACTGGTGTGTGAGGGGAGGAGGGACCATTTTAATTAAATTTCCTATCCTCTTATTTTGCTGGTACTGTAGAAAATCCCTAGTGTAATAACATGCTTATGAGTATGATGACCGCGGCGCTGACCAGTGTTAAACAGACTGGTACTCTACAGCGTATAAGCTCAAATAAAATAATCAGCTTGTGCAGCTCATAATTTCTGATTAAACAAAATTGTTTTATTTTTTTGAGGGTGGAGCTACCGATAAGTGATGCTTCTATGATTAGCCACAGAAAAATGTATTTCTTTGTTCTGTTAAAGTTATCGTAATAATATTAAGTTGGGTCTTTTCATTAGATTTTTCAGTGTATAAAATGCAACTTCTATTACATTTCGGTTATTTTGGTTGATTTTGGTTTGTGTATGTACAGTACATTCTTATCATTTAGTCTGTTCTACTTTTTTTTCCAGAACATATTTTATTCCCCTTACTGTTTAATTGATAATTAGTAGACTGACACAGACACATGATTACACAGGTTAATTACTGTGATGGAAATTTGATCATTCGGTGATTTAAAAAAAAAAAATACATATATATATATATATATATATAGAGAGAATTTATTTTTTTTCCGCTCTACCATCCTCCATCTCATCTAACAATTAATAAATCATAAAGTTAAAATTATCCTTGCAGCCACCTTTTACTATACATGAAATACAATTTACGCTTATCTCTTGGTACCCTCCCTTAGAATGTAACTTTTTCTACATTTATTTTTTTAAACCAGGACCTTGAGTATCTTTATCAGTTCTTGTACGTCCAACTGATTTTGTTAAAACTACTTGCTTGTTAGTCCACTTATTGTATACAGCACTGCAGTGTACGTTACTGCTTTATTAGCAATAATTATAAGGGAGGTGTATCTGACAGCCATCGAGCGAGGTCGCGTGGAGTAGGAGCTCCACACTCTATGGGCCTACAATGTTAAATAAGCCAAAATTCAGCATTACTGACCGGGAAAAACTGTTACCAGAAAGCTCATATGTAACAAAACCCTACCTTATGCCTGGGAATATTCACTGCTACCGGCCCTTTAAGAGCTAGCCGGGCACATATACAGGAACAGAGACCTCGGATTATAAAGACAGATTGTTTATCCAGCAAAAGACATCAAACTGGATATAACTGAATGTGCTTAACTGTTTCGTGGGGATTATTCTTTAAAACAGTTCGGGACTTTTAAAGCATTCACTTCCTTGTGCGACCCAGACGGTATGAACCCAGCATTCACCATACGAATGCAAATTACCAAACACCGGACCCCCCTGCTACCTAATTATGTGGAAATTTACCTCCCTTATCGGCACATTCAGCTCTTATGGGAAACGCACGAACGCTTTGTTTCAGTTCCTCGGTGGCCGCCATTTTGGGACTTTTACACGTGGTCGCGGCCCTCTTAACTCCCGAACAGCTGTGTTTTGCCGTCGGGTGTCTGGAACTAAAATCGGACACTCGAGTAGGCAAACACCGCTGAGAACTCCATAGTACCAGAAATTTGTGCCAAAACTACTGAACACCCTGCCGTTCGGTAGAAAGACTCAGTAGCATATGGGGATTCTGGCGAACATCAAGTTACACACGGATGGCAAGCCTTTCGGGACTTTTAACGCACGAACAAAGACCGACCGCAAGGCCAAAACTCATGGAACTTTTTTCGCCTATTTTGCCTGTGCGATTGGTCAAAACTTTAAAGTCCCATATCTCCCGAACCACTGAACCGAATGAGCTGATTTTTACATATGTTGGTCCCCCAGAATAGGGCTATACACTGGATTTATGCATGTACCCCAGGTATTTGGGGTACATCCGAAACTTGGGGAAAAATTCAACTGTGTTAATTGGGTTACAGGCTTATCTGAGGGGAGGAGATGTGTGGGATGTACCCTATGTTGTATTGGTTGTTTTGTTAATTTTGTTAATTATGTGGGTGTCTCCCTTGCATGGGCAGAAGCACATAAAATTCAGTTCTTCTTGACCCTTCAAAACGTAGCCTTGTCTCGTTATTGAAAGGGGATATGCAGCTTAATCACTTAGCTCTTTTAAGAGCTCTACCTGCCTGAGATCCAGTAGGTGGAAATAAGCGACTCCACTACTATACAGCGACTTGCTGGGAAGAAAAGGACGTCTCCAACGGCTGATACCCTCTTACTACCTGGGTAGCCGTTACATCATACTCACCTGTAATCCCGATGGCACCGTCAAAGCAGCTCAAACTAACGGACCCGATCCGTCAAAGTAAAAAAGACGTCGGCTTGCGCAAGATGGAGACGAACAAACCACATCATCCCCTTCCTCGGAGAGTATACTGGACATGAAGGTGCCAGATCGAGTATTACAAAGTAATCCTGTTACATATATATCCCTGCACAAAAATGCTCAGAGCTCAGAACTACCATACAAGAGGACTTTACAGGGATTACTGCTGCAATCCACAAAGATCTGGTAGGACTGACCACATGGAAAACAGAATGGAGGAGTTTTGAAGCTGGAGGAAGAATTCACCTCCCTAAAGCATAAGATGGACGACATGGAAGATAGAGCGTGCCGCAATAATATGCAGACGGGCATAGTTAAGCTCTAACCATGTGTATGCTAAAAAAAAAAAAAAATGGGAAACCACAAAACAATAAACATCTTTTATGTTTAATCAGAAATTATGAGCTGCACAAGCTGATTATCTTATTTGAGCTTATAAACTCTGGAATACCAGTATGTTTTACACTGGTCAATGCTCCGGTCATCATACTCATAAGTATGTTATTACACTCAGGAATTTCTACAGTACGACATGTTCTCTAAGAAAACAAGAATTGGACATATTGACACTCAGAGTTACTGAAAAACACAAAGGCACGCACTACATACATGACAATAAAGCTGGGAAATTGTTGGCTAGGAAATTGAAATTCAATTATTAACAAGCTAAAATTCATTAGATGCTGAGAAAGCATGTTACCGATTAAATTGGTCATACATGAGCAGCACTTTACTCAAAATGGGATTGTCTCCTAAATTCATAAAAAAAAACCATCTTAGCCCTTAATACCAAGCCCTCTGCAAAAAAATAATAATATTGGTTTACTGTCTCAGGCACTTAACATCTCTAACAGAACTGTTAGTCAGACACATTAAACTCAAATATTAGTGGCTTACAGACCCTGTGCAGAGGTTGTGCTGCTATTTCTGACTAATCCTTATATTTCAATCCCGACTCTCACCGCACCTTTAAGCACATATGGTGAGGTCTCCTACTACAAAAACAGTATAAAGATGACTCAAGCACTC
>OW240919.1:366701-411377 GCA_933207985.1 Pelobates cultripes
CCCATAGGAATCTCAGACACGCCTACCTATACGATTGGCGTTGAGTATTTCTTGCCTCCCTACGCATAAAACTAACACAATCGCAACCTCTATTACTTAAAGAAAACCATGTAGCTCTATTACACAAGCTGGAGGGTCAATTGATCAAGTGGGGGGACATGGAGGTGTTGTAATTGGGTCGTGCACACACCATTAAAATGATATTGCCCCAAATCCTGTATCTCTTCCGCACCATCCCTATTGCTGTGCCCACCACAATGATAAAACACTTTCAAATAATTATTAATGTTCATATTTGGAAGAAGAAGCCACCAACGGTAGCGAATAGACTGATATGGCTTTCATATACCAAGGGGGTGTGAGAATACCTAACATCACGATTTATTATAAGGAATCACTGCTGGCAATTATATCAAGACCGAACAAACCTATCTGGGAAAGATAGAGGAAGCTTGCACACTCCCACATAAGCTGGATAGGTTACTGTGGACATTGAAGGTGCCCAATGGAGACCAAATACAGTGTACACCTATCCACCAGAATTATGCTCCAATGCTGGAAACAATGGGCACAAAAATTTATGTGGACTATTTAGATTCTCTCTATGGCCCACTTAATGTTTTATCAGCACTCACACTAGATTTATATCTGAATGTTTTAACCACTTGCGGAATCCTCGGGCTCCATAAGATTATTTTGCACCGCCTCAGGGATTAAAAGCTTTCAGACAAAGAATTTATGCTTCCCATAAAATAAATGTTTACATATCTGCGACTGCGAGTTAAGTGTCTTACAATCACACAATATCACTAAGCTAGACCCTGCAGTGCCACCTCCTCTAGGACACACATGCATGAATACTGGCCCAAAGCTTAAACCCCTCTCTGTGTGCTATAATACTTTAATACTTTTAACGACACTTCTGCCAACAGGAAATTGCCGCCCGTAATGCAGCATTATGAGAGGGATTCGGGGGAGGGTTTCCATTCCCATGACATCATGGTTTAAAGCAATATTAATGACCAAGGGGTCTTCAAGAAGCATTTCCCATGGGGAAGCCTACTGTAAGTTGATTATGAGATGGTACTTGGTGCCCTCTAGGTTATCTCACATATATGCAGATAAGTCTCCAGCATTCTGGAGATGTGACATGCATAGAGGCTCTTTGTTGCATGTATTTTGGTCCTGCCGATGCTTAGAATCTTACTGGAGGCAAATACAGGGCATTGAAAATAACCCTGACTCTTGAGCCACAAATGTATCTTTTACATATTCTCCCTTCTGAAATGGAGTTGTCACTACCTACAGTAATAATCCATATTCTTTAGCTTCTAAAACAAGCATAGCATATACATGGGAAAAATCAAGCCCTTCCACCATCCAATATGTGTTAGAGAGAGTTGACGCAACTTAAGGAAAATGGCATATTGGCTAAGAGGTAAAGGTCAGAATCTTATCTTTACCTCCTAAACTTGTTCTGGAAGGATGGAAACAGTTACACATTTATGACTTTTTGGCTAGCATTTGTGGATAGGGCTACTCTATCTGAAACAGCCCTTGTCCTCCTCCCACACTGATACATATGTCACTATGTCACAGTTTGCCCTGTGGCATTACCATTTTCTTTTCTGCCCTCTTGTTTTACCTTGGTGACACCTTAATGTACCTCTTTCTCCATTCCTTCTCCCATCCCTTATCTACATGTTTGTGTTGGTCCCTGTTAGCTGTATTTGGTCTTTGTAACCCTGGAGTCTTATTAGTTTGTCATAATGGAGAGAACCTCCAGTGCTGTAAACTAAACTTTTCATGACTAAAACAACTTTAGTTTAATGAAGCAGGCACGCACACAATGAACAGCTTCTTGTTTTACATCTGGGCTAGCACTAAATTTATATCTGTTCAAATATTACCCTAATTGGTTCCCTAGCCTATCAGCTCACACTCTGCCCTATTTATACCTCCATTTGGCATTGCTTCCTCTCCCTGTTATGGTCTTTGTAGCCCAAGAGTGCATTTCTTTAGTGTAGACTTTTCTGGTATCTGACATCGACTTGTTTCTCATTTATCTGTTCTTCGGAATCCTTGACCATTGACTTTGTTCTATGTTTATCCTTCTGTCTCCAATCCTGACCTTGGCCTGTCTGACTATTCTATACTTCTCACTGTAAGACCCAGTAATACGTCTTTGTTTGTGTTTCGATAAGAGCCACTTAGTTTGCATGTTTGGGAGATTGACCTTGGCACAGTTTTTGTGTATAGTTCATGCCCTTGCGGTCTCACTGCTCAATTTTCTGCTTTGGAAGCAGCACGTGGCCACCTTCCTCCAGCAATGCTAAGCTACAGCAAATTATTGCTACTCTGTGAAATCGCTATTGACAGTCATTTATGATCAGTCTGCAAAATGCACTACTTTGAATGCAATTTTTTTTATTTTATTTTTTTCCTTTCTTCTCACAGTTCCTCTTTCCTTCCTAGTTTACTCTTTTCCTTCTGTCCTTCATGAATACTAGGAACCTGTGACACAAAGTGGATTTTTTTTTCCTGCTACCGATCATTTAAATACAATCTTTGTTACCTCTACCTTAAAGGGACACTATAGTCACCCAGACTACTTCAGCTCAATGAAGTGTTCTGGGTGCCAGGTCCCCCAGGTTTTAACTCTTCAGATGTAAACATAGCAGTTTCAGAGTTGCTATGTTTACATTGCAGGGTTAATCCAACCTCTAGTGGCTGTCTTCCTGACAGCCACTAGAGGTGCTTCTGCGATGCTGGATGTGAGGGTATGCCCCTCCAAGAACCAGTGTCGAAGTTGCTTTTGTCACAGGCGGCCAGCCACGTCAATCTCCGTATTAACCACATAATGGTTAAGGAGGAAGTGCGCCCTTTAATAATATGAGCTGCTGCTACAATGGGATAGATCTCGAAAAAGGGCTGAAGTTTCCCTGAAGGCCGGTAAGGCAAGTGCCTCTTGAGGTCACACGTCCCTGAACCAGTGGTTACCAAAAATTGCAGCAAACCCCGAGTGGGCTGCTGCATCAGTCCAAATAACAGGAGAGAGCTTGGTCAATAGGGGAATGAACATGGAGATGCTAGGAAGTGCTTCCACATGATTAAATTGGCTGCGGCTGGTGGGTTAAGGACTTTGGTGCCATCATCAGGCACGCCAGGTAGGAGGCAGAGTAGCCTGGAGATGAAGGATCTCCCTTGTGTAATGATACGCATCGCAAAAATAAGTTATCCCAGTAGAGACTGGAGATCCCTCTGAGAACCAGTACCTTTTTGGAGGAACTGGTCCAATTCTTGCCTAATACATACCAATTTCACATCGGGGAGGTGTGCCTGCATGGACACTGAATTGAGTGAGATACCCAGCAATACCAACTGTGTTGTGGGACCTATTGTTTTGTCAGGGGACAAAGGGACACATAGTGCCGAAAACAGTGCAGTGATACTACTGTCATACCTCCTCCTTGCCCGCGCTGCTCCGGTCCTGCCGTCCATCCTGTCCCTCCACGCTGTGCAGACGCCCAGCCAACAACGCGCGCCAGGGTGCACACGCTATTACTAGATAGGGGGTGTGCGACTTGTCTCCGGCTTCTTAAAGGGGAAGTACCTTTTTTTTACCTTTGAATTATGTTCCCTAGCCTATCAGCTCTCACTTAGCCCTATTTATTCCTCCCTCTTTTATCACTTTCTTGCCCTGTTGTGGTCTCTTGTAGCCCGAGAGTGCATTCTGTTGGTTTGTCTTTTTTGGTATCTGACTTTGGCTTATTTTCTGGTTATCCATACTTCTGGCTCATACCTTGACCCTTGGCTTTGTTATTCGCTTTTTCTTCCATCTCCTATCCTGATATTGGCTTGTCTGACCTTTCTATTCTCATTTCTGTACCTTTTCATGTTAAGTCCGGCCATTTGAAGGACCGGTAATACGTCTGGCTTTGTGTACCTTTTGAGCCCCTTAGTTTGCATGTTGGGGCGCCTAACCTTGACAACTATGTGGAGTGAGGGATCCTGCCTCGACCAGTAAAAGAAATCGCCCAAATAGTGTATGACCATGGGGCTTCTGATTGTATTCAGGAGCAGCCAACAAAAGTGTTTTTGCAAATATATCAAACAGCTTCGGGCTGCTCCTGGAGTCGTAAGTGAGCCTGGTGGCGAAGTAATAATTATGCGTCCATTTGATGCCATGGATATGCCAGAGAGACGGATGGATCGGTAGTAATTTGAAAGCGTTAGTTATGTCCGTCTTACTGAGCCAGGCTTGTTTGCCGGCCAGTAGTATAGCTAGTATGGCATGATCCATGGAGGCATAATGGAGAGAGAATTCTTCAGCCGGTATTAATGAATTTAAAGTAGGGTTTTTTGAAGAATGAGGTGCTGACAAATCGATAATCAAACGTTTTTTATTAGAAGTGTTGTTGGTAACCACTCTGATACGGTTTGTGCACCATGAAGAAAAAGGAGGGTGTGAAAAAGGACTGATCATAAAGCCTGATGTGGTCTCTCTCTGTAGTAATTCGTCAACGGCAGATGGGTCGTTGGTAGCAGAGAGTAAGTTAGGACATTCCAGTGTGCCTGTTGGGAGTGCTACTAACCCTGTGTGGAAACCCTCAAAACACCCAGAAATCAAATATTGCACCAGGTGAGGTGGATGCATAAATGGTAAGCTAAGGTGTCAATGTTTACTTCCATCAGTGATTTCCTAGGGGAAAGCGTCGAAGGGCACGTGTCTTTTGGATGTGCCCGAAGCAGATGGAGCAAATATGCAACAACCTGCAGGCATTGTAGTTACATGCTCCAGCATTGAAGTTGTTGCATGTATCTGTGCCTTGCCCAGGAATACTACCAGCTTATCTCTCTGTCCCCTATCCTGACTGACAGAGTGGTTGGAGGATGGGTAGGACGTGGATGGCTGAGATGTAGAGTGTTCTGCTTTGCAGGGACACAAGTTGGAGGAATGTGAGGTAGTGGGGCAAACTGCTCAAGACGGGGGTCTCAAGCCTGCAAAATGCCTGCAGAACAGCTCTGTGTCCAATTGACTCCAATCGATGCGAGTGTTGGACTGGGCAGAGCCGCTTCTGCCTTAGATTAAATTGACCTGTGATAATCATAGAAGGCGAAACCCCCGTACTTGTGCCCCAAATCCACCACCTTGTATAGATAGAGGACAAATTCCTCTTGCCTCTGAGGATATACAGAGCAGATGACGTCACTGTATAGTACAAATTCGGGGGTGGAGAGCTTTATATTGAGGTGTGGGTCCCTTGTTTTGAAGATCACTGACCTATCTTCAAAACTAACAGCTCTATTCAGCTCTAGTATCCTGTGAAGCTATAAGGAGGGCGACTAGGCTAACATCCTTGCCATCCAGAATGTCTTTCCTAATGGAAGCTGGAACAGTATTTACAGGGTTGATGCCATGTGGAGTGGAGGGAGTGATAGTAATTTCCCTACCTTGCGTGTTTGAAGGTGCAGGTGAAGGTGCTGGGCCTGGATTGTGAGGTGCAGTGGTAACCGGAAGTATTATGGTTTCTATCTTGGACATTCTCTCGTTAAGTGACTGAAGTTTGGACAAGATGGATGACAAAGTGTCTTGAAACTGCCCTGAACGGCTGACATTGGGCTCCTGAGAACATGTGGCGGGCCTGGGATCGTTGGACTGGACTATTAACAACTCGAAGAGTTCTCCTTTCGTGGCTGTGGTCGGGGAAGGAATTTTGCTACGGCGTAGTTCTGCTGCCAATTTAGGAATGTTCCAAGATCTCAGAGATACAGGGGTAGTGGTTATGAGGGATACAGCTGGAGAAATAGGTCTAATACTGGGCCTAGGGGAAGAGCCTAAGAGAGACAATTTGCAAAACTTTGAGCCAATGGTGAAATACTGTGTATTGAACTGGCTTGCTAGCTAGTGCCGGTGGCGAAGAACTTAACTAACCGTGATAGGTGAATCCCTGCTAATTGCCAAGTGGCGCGGTGAGGCTCTACCTATGATATGGCACGTGGGGAAATGTGGCCACCGAACGGTGTGGCGGGATGCTGGCCTCTCGGTGACAGTATAGAGAAAAATATTTATATATATAACAACTCCTATAGAAGGAGATATGAGGCAAATAATCTTATGTGGGGCATTTGTTAGGCCCGGACATGGGAACGCTGTGAACGGGAAGCTGGTTACAGAAACGGGAACTGGGTTGGAGGCCCTGCGGGCGGTTGGAGCCCCAAATGAAGCTGTGAGCTGGGTTTGGAGAGCTGCAAGCCAGGTCAGAGGCTGAAGTCAAGTCCGTGGCTGCTGCTGGAGCAAATGGAAGGTCGAAAAAACGGAAGTGCTGGTTGTGTACAGGAACCAGCATAGGTAAGCTTTTATAGGGAATACTCCTCCAAATTCAGGCATATGGCCTTTTACATATGAAAAAGGAATAGTGTGTTTTGTAATAACTTAAAAAGATTATTAAATTCACTACTGGACCTATAACTTTTTTTTTTAGATTCAAAGTTTTTATTTTCATAGATTCAATAAATCAGGAGGGTACAGAAAGGAAAAAAGGGAGGGGCAATGGGGACAGAGCACAAATACAGCATGTACATTATATCGAGAAATATTGACACTCATATAGATCGTACCGACCCGTGTGAAATTGGTGGATGGCGGTGACAGAATGCTGGTGTTGGGCGTGTGTGCTAACATCGAGATAGTGTGGCATGATGTGAACGGTGCAGTCTTGTGTTATTTATGGGTGAGGTATCGCCGTTCTGGTTCATGCCGTTCACGTAGAATAGGTGATGCCATGTTGGGTGTAAGCTACAAAGTGCGATGGTCAGTCACCTCTTCTCATTTGGGGTTAGTACCGACCACAAGTGGAGCGGTTCGCTAGCGCGGGGGGAGTAGTGGTATGAATGTGCGGGTGGTGGGGGGGGACGGGTGTGGGGGTGGCATTCATCGGGTATGAGCGGTATCGCACAATGGTATAGTACAATACAATGCAGTACAATGTGTTACAATACAGTGTGTTACAGTACAAGCGGGCACAGCTAATTCTATGCATCCTTGGTATTTCTAATTAGGAACAAAACCTTAGTATCACATTGGTAGAATAGTGATGTTACAGGTAATGGAGACACTACATGTAAAGATCAATGCTATACCAGCGGATACGTTATGATGCATGCTAATATTAATGCAACGCCGTAGATATAATGAGACTTGTTGTCTGGTTAGATAGTTTGACTCATTGGGTGTGAGGGGTATCGCACATTGGTACAGTACAATACGATGCAATACAATGTATTACAATGCAGAACAATGTGTTACAATACAGTGTGTTACAATACATACGGGCACAGCCAGGTCTATGCATCGTTGGTATTTCTAATTAGGGACAAAGCCTTAGTATCACACTGGTGGGATAGTGATGCTACCGGAAATGGTGGCATTACATTCAAAGATCAGTGCTAGAGCAGCGGATACGTTATGGTACGTGTTAATATCAATGCAACGTTGTAGATACAGTGGGACTTGTTGTCTGGTTAGGTAGTTTGCGTACATGGCTTGGTGTTTGTCGCTTTCTGTGCTAGTACCGTCTGGTGCCCCATTTATCGTGTTGCCTAGCCTAATCGGTCTGTGTCAGCGATGCTGTCGTAGAATTCAGCAGGCATAGGGTTTACATAGTGTTTGACTGTTCTTCCCAGAGGTCTGTCCATGATGCCCATGAGGCCTGGAAGGCCTTTTTTTGTAAGGCAGTTTTTGTGGATATATATTCGTAAGTGTAGTATTGGTGTATTTTGGTTAGGAGTTGGGATTTAGAGGGGCATTGGGTGTGTTTCCACTGAGTTGCGATGAAGTTTCTCACTGCTAGGGCAGTGAGAGACATTTTGCATTTGACATGTTTTGGGGTTAGTTTCGGGTATAGAAGGAACAGTCCCGTGTGTATGTCCAAGGGGGGTGTCTGGATGCCCATGGATTTTAGGACAGTTTGTGCTACCTTCCATATGGGTCTGATTCGTGAACATGTCCACCATATGTGCATCATCGTGCCTGTCGCCTCGCCACATCTCCAGCAGAGGGGCGAAACAGTTTTGTACATTGTGTGTAGTTTTTGGGGTGTTAAATACCACCTGTAGATCAGTTTTTTGTGGGCTTCAATGTGGGAGTAACACTGTGTGAGACCTTTCAGAGCATGGGGGGAGGCAAGTATTTCTTCGTCAGTGAGCATCGTTCCATTGTCTGTGAGCAGGTTACGTAGGCAGGGGCATGCGATGGCGTCAGTTTTAAGAGTGTGTGGTAACATAGCGCAAGGGTTTTGTTTTTAGTTGGGGTTTGCCAGCATCTGTCATATAACAGATCCATTTCTTTGGATCTCGAATTGTCAACTATTGGAGTATGTGCTACATGCGATGGAATCATGCTTTGGAGTTGCATGTAGGGAAAGACTGAGGAATTGGTTAACTGGAACTCCCTCTGTAGGTCTGGGAATGGCCTGATAGTGTTATTTTGTAAGATTTGGTCTAGTGAGGTGATGCCCATTTTTGCCCAGGAGCTCATCGAAAGCTAGGGTGATATCGCCTTCAGGGCTGTTAAAGGAGTGCGTGGGTGGAATTTGTGCATGGCATTCTGTTTACGTCGCAGCATGTCCCAATGATAAATGGTTAGCGACGTGGTCGGGAAAAGATTCCCATTCTTGGGGCGAAGCGATTTGGGGGTCCATAGGATATCTGTTAGAGGTGTTGAGCCTGTTTGGGTGATTTCCATATCTACCCATTGGAATATGCCTTTGGGTGTGTGTAATTTAACCGCGGTTTCTAGGATGGCCGCTTTGTAGTAATTGTGTAGATCCGGCAGTCCTACTCCACCTTCCGCAGTGCGTTGGTGTAGGAGACGGTGGGCCAGTCTGGGTTTGCAAGATTCCCATATGTATGAGGATAGGGTCTGTTGTAGTGTTTTAAAGAATGCGAGTGGTGCCCTTATCTGCAAGAGGCGGAATATGTAGAGCAATTTGAATATCCGTCTGGGCCTGGTGCTTTATGTTTGGGTAGCTGTGCAATAGTTTTTGCTAATTCTTGTGTGGTGAATGGTGCAGATAGGGCACTAACGTCTTCAGGAGTAAGTTTGGGTAGTTCGCCTTGGCCAAAAAGGCCTGAATAGCAGGTGATTGAGGTGGAGTGATCCCGGGGTCCTCTTTAAGGTTGTAAAGGGTGCTATAATACGAGGCAAATGCCTCCACTATATCCTGTGGGTTGGTAAGTTTTTGCTTCGAGCTCGTGCATAAGTAGGCTATCCTGGAATTTGCAGCCCGTGTTTTGAGTTGCGCTGCCAGGAGCGCCCCTGCTTTGTTGCCGTGCATGAAAAAGTTATGTTTGCAGCGTCTAAGCATAAAAATAGTTTTTCGCAATTCTAAGTCTCGGAGTTTGGTTTGTAGCGTTAGTATTTGGCGTTGTAGGGTTTGTGTTGGGGCCGTTTTATTTTCGTGTGTGAGTTTTGTTAATTCCGAGATTAGAGTAGTATATTCCTTAAGTCGTTCTTTTTTAGCGTAGCTACCTGCCCTAATGAGCTGGCCTCTAATGACTGCCTTGTGTGCTTGCCATATATTGGATATGTCCACGTCGGGGGTCATGTTTGTTTGGAAATATGAAATTAGCTCCGCTTTTATTTGTTCGTTGACTTTGGGGTCTGTTAGGAGTTAGTCGTTCAACCTCCATGACCCTTTGCCCGAAGAGGGGAAGTGTTCCTCGATAGAAATTGTGATCGGTGCATGGTCCGACCAAGTGATCAGGCCTATTTGGGCCGATAGGACCTTGTGCATTGTTGAGGCCGGAAGGAGAAACCTGTCTATTCTGGTATAGGTATTGTGCGCCGGGGAGTGGAAGGTATAGTCCCGTTCTAATGGGTGTAGGATTCTCCAGGGATCTAGAAGGTTGTTTTGCAGTATTTGGTTACATAATGCTGACGTGATTTTATTTTGTTTGCGAGTTGACGCAGAAGTAAGTTTGTAGGTTGATGTTGTGTCTAATGAGCAATCTAAAAGGAAGTTGGTGTCTCCTCCCAAAATGAGTTCCCCAAATTTATATCTGTTAGTTAACGCAAGAATGTTATCAAAGAATTCCGTTTGGTTCGTGTGTGGGCCATAAAAGTTAAGGAGGGTATAAGGCTCATTGTTAAGGTAGCATTGTAGTAAGAGGAATCTCCCTGTTTATCGCCCACTTTTTTAACTAATGAGAATGCCACAGCTTTGCTGATGAGAATGGAAACACCTCTTTTCTTTTTTTTGTAGCAGGAATGGTAGTCGTGGGGGAATGTTGCGGAACAGAATTTGGGGCGGTTTCCCCACTTAAAGTGGGTTTCTTGGAAGAATGCGATGTGGGATTTGAGTTTTTTCGCTTCTTCTAAGGCTAATCTCCTTTTGTGCGGGGAGTTAAGCCCCTTGGTGTTCAAAGACAATATCGTGAGTGTCATTTATGGTGGTGGGGCCAAGTAGCTATGCGTGAGGTGGGATGACCCTGTGTGAATATCGCAGTCTGTAAGTTTGTGTCTGTCTTCAGAGATCTCCGTGTTCTATAAGGGGTTGCATTTGTAAGTGACCCTGTAATTGGTTGTCTGGTTGTAACACTGAAGTCATATGCGCTCATCATGTGAGCTGCATGCGGTAGTGCGAGCGTTGTGCTGTTGGGTAGTTGGGGGACCGGGGATGGGTAGCAGATAAACTGGGTACGATGGGGTAACTGGGTGTATGTACAAATGTCCGTCTCGGCGAGAGCCTTGTGTTCACTTGAGCCCGATATTAGAGAAATAGGTGTAAGCTATGACAATGTCACTTATCTGAAGCGACTGTGTTCCAGTCGTTCTGGAGTTTCTGCGGGGGCCTGCATTGTTCTTTGCGCGTCTCCTGGATGCGTTGGTGCGGCAGAGCAATGTCGCATTCAGCAAGGATCTTTTTGCCGTCGGCTTCGTTAGTGATGTGCCGGTCTGTTCCGTTGCGCCTTACAATCAGCCGAGCCGGAAAGCCCCATCTGTAGAGCGCATTTGCTTCGCGCAAGGCTCTTGTTATCAGGGAGAGTTCTTTCCTTTTCATGAGGGTGGATGCAGAAAGGTCGGTGTATAACTGGACCTCCTTGAATTTATCCGGTAAGGCTTGCACACGTCTGGAAGCTCTCATGATCCTCTCTTTTGTTGTATAATAGTGCATTTTGGCAATTGCATCTCTTGGTGTTGATGCTGGCAGTGCCTTCGGTTTTGGCAGCCTGTGACTACGATCAATGAGGAAGTCTGACTGTGGGAGATCAGGGACCAGGTGTTGAAAGAGGCCGGTGGCATAGGCCTGAAGGTCTTGGGGGGGGACCTCCTCTGGTATGCCGCGGAGGCGGATGTTACTGCGCCGGTCCCTATCCTCGTGGTCCGTGACTCTCTCCGTCAGGCGGCTTAGCTGCTCTTGTATGTCTGCATAGGCATCCGCCAGAGTGTTGTGAGCGGAGATAATTTCTTCTGCTTTCTCCTCTAGGTGCGATGTTCTATCTCCAAGCGCCTGGATGTCTGTCCATATGTCTCTTGCCATTTTGGTTAGGTCGGCTTGCAGGGAGGTCTGCATGGCCTGTAGCATCTTGTGGACCGAAAGGTCCGTAGCTGGGGCCATCGTCGGTTCAGAGACTGAGGTGATGTCGCTGGCGTCAGATTAGGCCGCTGGTGAGCGCTGCAGTTCGGCGCCATCTTGGGCCTGCGAGCGCGGCGTCGAAAGCATTTGTATTTGCAGCAGGGATTGTTTTTGCTTCGGCTTTTTGGCAGATTTTGATGCCATGCTTTGAGGGTACCTGTTGCAGGTTTTGCGCTGGGAATGGGCGAAATAAGCTGTTCTAATAGCTGGGGAGGGTCAGTTCATGGAGGAGCTGACAGCTCATGCGACCGTCTGGTTGAGCTGTCAGGCCACGCCCCGGACCTATAACTTTTATTAACAATAATGCCTAATTCCAAAATCATTATTAAAAACCCTAGGGTTAAGCGTGTTTAGGTAAAAAACCATTACATTTCTATTTTGCCATTCTTATTTATTAAAATCACATCATCTCCGGGGGGCGGGGCCTGAAGGCAGAGCTGAACAGAAACAAGTCATAGCAGCTCCTGCACATTTATATTGATTTTATTGAATATCTGCAGATAAACAGCATCATTTTGCTTATCTTGTCCACTACTTGCCAGAGGACAACGTGGTGCCCACAGAGATACCCTTTGTGTTGCCAAACTAAAGAATAGTTTGATTTGGCTCTGCGGCCTACAAGCATTATGGTGTGTGGGGGGGTGGGAGGGGGCTGCCACTCTCCATCTCGAAGTGTTGTGTCTGAGACTTCGTTCCCCCCCTCTGGGCCGGCGTGGGTCATCCCAGTCCCAGAAGACTGTTTCCACGATCAGCGGCAATCACACCAAGTAGGGCTCTCCGTGCCCAAAATGGAGGAGTTGGAAGGCAAATCTGCGATGGCGGCACCACCATAGACCACCATGCAACAGCTACGTGGCAATCTCACAGCTTTCCTGAGGCAAATGGTGGAGAGTCAGAGGAGCCTAACAACACAGCTACACCACTTCTCGCCGACCGATATAATTCTGGAAGACCCCTTCATATTCCCAGCTCCTGCTGTTAGGTGTTATTGGGACTTCTTACCCGGTCGCTCCTCCCTTCACACCGCTGCCCCGGCCAGCCTGCACATCCTGCTTTTCAGCTGAAACCGGCAAAAGATCAGGAACAAGCAAAGGATCACACGTGTGGTGTGCACTCACCCGTCTTCTCCTCTCTCTCAGCTCACATCAGACGGGACTCACTCATAGAAACATAGAATGTGACGACAGATAAGAACCATTCGGGCCAACTAGTCTGCCCAATTTTCTAAATACTTTCATTAGTCCCTGGCCTTATCTTATAGTTAGGATAGCCTTATGCCTATCCCACGCATGTTTAAACTCCTTTACTGTGTTAACCTCTGCCACTTCAACTGGTAGTGGTAGAGGTTAACACAGTAAAGGAGTTTAAGCATGTCACAAGCCTTGCACATTGGGTGTTGGGTGAGCCGAAGCAGTCTGGTGGACTCCCTTATGTCATGGGCTGCACTAGGTGGCGATGGCTTCTGTTAATAAAAGTGTCAATTAAGCTACCTGTTTTACTCTTTCTCTATTCTAAACAGTTAATCCCATATGCAGTGCTTAAGCTCTACTCATTACTCTTTCTGTTGTCTACACAGCTCTACACTGGGTACCTCTTGTTATAATTTACCAAAATGTGCTGTTTACAACATATACACATTTACTGATGAAAAAAGGTTCACGTCTTCTGACAATATATAAATGTATGTACTGTTATTCTTGCTTTAAATTTGCACTTAAAGGGGGTGCGGAGTCAGCACTCAACCTGATCAGTTGCATACTCACGGCTCTCCGACGATCAAAACCCCAAACAGCCTAAATTCTGCCCAAAAGGCTGCTGAATACACTGCAAGAAACCCAGCAGCACCCCAACACTGATGGGGAGGAAAACTAAAAAACCGCGCCCAGATCGGCCACGGCAATCCGTGGAGATCTATTGAAGAGACCGCATAGCGCGGCAGAGCCTAATATGGCGGCCGACATTGAGGACTACTCTGACAGCTCGGACAGCTGGCAGCGGGTCACCACGAGATACTCACCTCTCTCCTCTCAGACCTGTGCCAGACATTATCCGCGGAGATCTCCCAAGTAAGGAAACATGTCAAAGGGTTCACCACTCGCCTCACCACTGTGGAGCAGATTACCCAAATGCACGTAGCTCAGGTGACAGAACTTCAGACACGGGTGAGAGAACTTACCTCGGCTTACACTACACTGACCCACCAACTAGCAGCCATGGAGGATAAACGCAGATGGAAGCACATTAAAATCCGAGGCCTCTCTGATACTGTGACCTCAGCTGAGCTGCCCCATCACCTCCACAGGCTTTTTGCAACCCTGCTGCCCCCCAAGCAAGCAAAGGGAATACAGCTGGACGGCATGTTTCGCCTACCCAAGCCACCACAACTTATAGGCTCTGCAACAGGCGACCTCCTGGTCAAACTTCAAAATGGGCAAGATAAAATAGCACTCATGAGTGCCATCAAGGGGAAGAACCCCTTCAGTTTTGAAGGCATGGACTTAACTTTTTTCTCAGACATGTCACGCACTACTCTGCAATGGCGAAAATCCCTTTGACCATTGACAACATCACTGGCGGCCAGAGGGGTGATATACCGTTGGGGACCATCACACGTGCTCATTATACCGCATCAGGGCACTGAACACCGAGTAACGGATATAGCCGAGATGGACACTGTACTGGCGGCATTGGGCCTTACGACCCCCCCCCCCAACTACTACAGCTTGGGACCCAGCCATTGTTGTCCCATTTGTCCCAACTCCCAGGGGCACATCTGGGATGAAGACTACATGAACCATTGACTTTTGTTTTTCATTTTTTTTTTTATTATTACTGCATGCTTAAAATATTGAGATTTGCCTCTCCAGTTTACCTTCAACACAAACTGACCACTGACTCTATGCCACTCCAAGCCTCCTGCACACACCCACGGTCACCCACCATAGACACCGGGAATAAACCCCCCCCAAAAAAGCTGGCTCCACTTTATCAACTACCCCCCCTCCACCCAGCTCCAATCAGCCCATATCATATTTTGTTTATTGTCGAGGTGTTGTTTTATATGTTACATTAGGTATCACGTTGGTACCCTCTGTTCTTTTTAGTTGCCTACATTAGACTAGGCCATATATTGGTCCTCACTACTTATATTGCAAACCAGACCTCCACATGGCCACTCACTATTGTTTCCCTGCACTCCCACAGCACAGTTATACCGGCCTTATCACTTAGGGAGCAAGACTCGCACAAGCTACCACTAATCGCGCTATACTGACGCACATCAAACCTTCTTATACATGCTTATTTTATCCTCAAATGTACCTATGCCATCGATAACCCTACTGTTCGTACGGAAACTGCTCTCTTCATAACTTAACAAGCTGATGTTTTATTTTATACTCAACTCTTACCTTTTAAAAATGTGCAGTTATTATATATGCCATGCTGATGTTATATAATGTTGCATTTGGGCTTGTTTTAGCTGTAGTGGCTATTCAAGCAAGATATAATGCTTGCACAACAAAAATAAAGAATTTTTAAAAAAAGCACATAAAAAATAAAGAATTATAAAAAAAAATAACTAATATATCTCTATTTTATTTATTTTTTTACATTTTTATTCCCATGAATTCCTATAAACTTCTTGAATCCATATTGTGACAATCTTTAAAATGTGAGGACATGCGATGGTATTCATAACCTTTCATGAGGTCTGTATGCAGATATGTCTTTTCTTAAATTAAAGATTTTATAAAATATGCAACTCTAAGAATATAATATATTTACTTCAATGACCATGTGGATAAATATGTATTTTCTACATATCTTAATCCACATGGGCATTTGAGTAAATATATTATATTCTTAGCGTTGCATGTTATATAAAATCCTTAATTTTATGTTTATGATTAATAGTATAGACATGAATTTTTTATTTTTTTTGGAGTCTAACTATTTTGGACCAGAACACTGGGTCCTATGTAAGTGGTGGATGGGGTATGTTCTTATTGCCATCAGGATTTTGCACCATCTGGACTTTGTAGCCCTGAGGCTTAGGGGACAAGTTCTAACCTGATTAATTTATTGTTGGGCTTCGAGATCCCGTAGCCTCCTACTTATTACTTCTAGGGGAAGGGTAATAGCTTAGATGAAGAAAGAAGGGTGACATTTTCTGTGACTCCCCTTGTTAATACTATTTCAGGTTTTTTTTAAATTTATTTAGTTATTTTCATTTTTAAAATAATTTAAAGAGTGGACTAAACAATGGTCCTTAGACCTAAACATACGCAACGTAGGGTTATGTTGAAAATAGTTTTTTCACACACCACACATTCTCATAATTTAGTAATGGTGTTGTGCTTTCTATTGTTTCATGTGGAGTGTTTTTGTACGGGAGCCTTTATTTTTTAAGAGCAATGAGATACAAGAGCAAATAATCAAGATTTTGTTGTTAACATGATGCCAAAAAAATTAGTGGCAGATACAGCTGAAAACGTTGATAGTCCATTTAGCCATGAAATGGTTGTGTAATAATGTCCAACATGTGTATGTATTTTAATAATCTTTTATGTATGTAACACTATAGGGGAAAGCTGGAGAACGAGGACTGCAAGGACTACCTGGCCCCCCTGGCCCAGAGGTACGGTAATTGTTTCAGTACCAACATCCTACTCGACCTGCTGTGCTTTAGTCATGCCATGTCCCTTCTTAAAAAAAAACTCTGTTGACTTCTGATTCGACAATGTTCTTAAATAACTTAATCTTGTATACACATCCCTTGCTCCTCATCATCCATGTCTCGTATCATGCTAGGTCCCTAACTATCACCTCTGCTTCTCCACATCCTTTATCCCACCTTATACCCATATACTCCTTCCCAACACACATCCTCAGCCACCTCGTTTTCATTTTTTTGTAGACTTAAATCATCCCTTGTACTGGCTCCTCCCTGTCTACCTGACCCCATTCCAGTACCTACAGTTCCCACCTGTGTAATCATCACCGTGAACAATATTTCCCCCAGATATAATTCCTTTTTATTGAAATATATATTTTAATCATTTGTTCTTTGTAACATCGTTATCTGATTTACTGTACTCTATGTTCTATAATCTAGAATTATTAAAGAATTGTAAAAATGCACCATATTCCACTAGAATGGACATGATGGTTCTTTGTCTAATGAAAAGGGAATGAGAAGTTGCACAAGTGTGTGTGTGTTGGTAGCTTGTCGTATCTCTGTAGTTAAAAAACTAACAGTGTACTTGCACTGTGCCCCTGTCTGTACTATTCTCAGTAGTGTCAAGGCTGTAAAGGCCACCATTGTGTTCAGGAGTCTAGATCAACACTGGAGATCGCATGGAGCCATTTCACAATATGTAGTCTAATATGGTATAAATTTCTCTCCAAACTGTACTGTGTTAATGAACCACACTTGTGGGAGCCCCTGAACAACTTGGCTTAGCTGACTCCAAGTGATCTTAAATCACTTCCTCCCAGAGCAGACACACACACAGAGTCACGCAAATAGAGGAGCCCAGGAAAACCACAATTCTGCTTCAAAATAATGTGCACACAGGCAGCGTATATAGCTGTGTTTGTGTCTCTTTATGTCTGTGGGTACATGTGTATCTGAGCGTATGTATGAGTGTATGGCAATGTGCATCTGAATGTATGTCTGTGCATCAGTGTGCATGTGAGTGTGTAAGTCTGGGAATGTGAGCATGTATGTCTGTGGGGGTGAATCTTTTTGTGTGTGTCAGTGTAAGCATGGGAATGTGAGCATGTATGTCTGTGGAGGGTGAATCTTTTTGTGTGTGTTTTAGTGTAAGCATGGGAATGTGATCATGTTTGTCTGTGGGGGGTGAATCTTTTTGTGTGTGTGTCAGTGTAAGCATGGGAATGTGATCATGTATGTCCGTGGGGGTGAATTTGTGTGCATGGCAGTGTGTAATTGATTTTATGTAATTCATAAACTTTCTCAGCTTAATTCAATACATTTTGAAAGTCCCATACCAAATGGGATAAAACTATCTGGTGATGTACAAGGCCATTCGGACACGGCTATTTAGCAGAGAAGGCTCTGAATGAGCTCATATAAGGTCTGGGATTCAGCCGGATGAAAACCTGAGCCGGGTTGTTAATATTCCCAGGCAAGTCTCGAGAGAAGTGACTGCTTGCAAACCCAAAAACCTCTACAGATGACAAGAATAAAAATACATAATGTAGTACAGCTAAATATTTTTTGTTTAATGGTTTAAGAAAGAACATAAAAGGGCGTATCTCCCATCATGAGTGCTGTATTCCCAATTTGAATATTGCTAATTTGATTATTCTCTTCACACATATACAGATACAGATACAGAGAGAAAAACAAACATTGTGTGTACATTTCAAATTAAAATAGCTTTAACAAAAAAATGCACTTACAGGTATTTAGGAATAAAACCGAAAAAAAATGCTTCACACCATTTCACAAACATCCCAATATCACCAAAAAAGACATAAAACAATAAAAAAACATAATGTACAGACAAGAGAGCAGAATAAATAGTTTAAATACAGTGATAACAATGAGTTCAAGGAGGAGGGCGTGGTCTGGACTCCGAGCAACATGGACGTCTAAACCTTGAGCTCCTCGCCACCAAGCTCCTAATAGCAAGCTGCAGCCGAATTAACCTGCTCAATGGGGCACACTAAGTGACAGGACCACCCGCAGACCCCCAGGCGTGCACCCCCGTCCTCGATGTCGGGCCTGATGGATGATTTCCTCCAAACCCCACTGGGGCCTACACACGAGGCACACAGCTCCATGATGGCGCCTATATCCCCTGCTTCCACTAGCTCAGAGCCCGAGCAGCCCACGTTGGTGGATATAGGTGCAGATATCCGAAGACTGGCGGCGACGATGGTCACTAAAACTGACCTCCAAACGCTGGCGACCTCTCTTACAGCATCCATCACCTCAGTAGTGACCGTGCTCCAGACTGAAGTGGAAACGCAAGGAGGCCGCATTCAGGCATTGGAGTCCCAGGCCCAGAACGCACATCAACAAGCCACGGCTGCCGATACTGCTGCCGAGACAAGGCACCATGCTGCTGGCCTTAAGACGCCAGGTGGAGGACCTGGATAACCGGAGCCACCATTCCAACATATGAGTCAGGGGAGTGCCTGAACCTGATGGGGGAGAGAACGTCAAAATGCTACTGACTGGGATCTTCCACCTGATTCTCGGGGACAATGCCCTGACGGAAATCTGCTTTGAGCAGGCGCACCGGGCCTTACAACCGCGGCTCAGAGATGGAGACCCACAGGATATAATCTGCTGTCTCCACTCCTACCCACTCAAGGAACGCATAATGCGGCTAGCTAGAACAAGAGCCACGTGGAGATACCAAGGATCTGAATTTCCGCTTTACCAAGACCTCTCCCCGGTCACTCTTAAAGCAAGGAAGGCTCTAAGGCCCAACACCTCAGCACTCAGAGAAAGAAACATTGCATACAAATGGGGCTTCCCATTTAGCATCCAGGCTTGCCATCACAACGAGTGGATTTTGGCACGCTGGCCCGTCGTATACCACACTTCTTACAACGCCTAGGACTCCACCCATCGCGGATCCCAACTGGATACTAGAGCTGCTGGACCACGGAGCCCCAACCCAATGGCCGCCTATACGCTTCCGCAGACGAGATCCCGGGACAACCACCAATGCACTAGACCCCTCTGCCCGACCAGCCCGGAAGAATAGGAGGTCATTGGAGTCTGCTGGCGAGCCCCCCTACCACCTGATCGACTTTCCGAAACCTGCATGCCACCTGGGCCTCTCTCCAAAGTCCGCCTGTAAGTACTGCTGTTGCCCCCACATCTCCACGAGTAGCACCCATTTACCATGCTGGGGGGTTACACACCCTGCTACCTCTGATCTTTGGGCGGGGAGAGGGTAAGGATGACAGCTACCGCTCACATGGGGACTTGCCGACGGATCCCTGCCCCCCACTGATCGTGACATCTCTGGTTCCCATTCAGTCCCTCCCTAGGCCTTTGAGGGAGGTGGGGGGAGAGCAGGTTTGACCTACCGTGGAAAGAGGCCTCCAGCCAACCCCTGCCAGGATAATAGCGCCATAATAGACCGGGACTCACCCTCTACAGGGTTAGCTCAATCTGGAAGCAGGCGGGACTGTAAGAAGCTGGTTAACTCTTTGTGGCGAACAATCCTTGGTGGGGGAGGGGGAAACAAAAAAAAAATGCACAAAATTGAAAAAAATAAAATAAAAATAATAACAACAAAAAAAATCTGGGATAAGGGAAGGGGATTGCACATTGTGTGTATTATATGTATGCTGCTGCTGTCTTGCAAGCGGGTGATAATCCAACACTCAGATCACGATGCTCACGTACTATTAACTGGGCTGCTACCACGCAACCTGCCTGTTAAACACTGCCACACTGCCCCCCAGCCGTACCGGGCTTCTGGTATGGCCCCACCTACCACAAGCCTTCTCGGAACTGGGCAGTAGCGTGCCACCATAGGCCCTTACGAATCTCACACCTACTATCGGCATGTCCTTGACCGGCCCTCCCCCCACGGGCTACCATACACAGGCTACCTAGCTGGGGGACCCAACCCCACCCTCTCACAACCTACCTGGCTACTGGTACAAGATTCACACTGCCCGGCACACCATTCACACTGTGAATACATAGAGGACGGACCCGATCACACTAGCCCGAAGCCCCATACCTCAGTTACCAAACACTGACCTGCACATATCATCAGGAGACACACAAGGTGGTGGAGTGTCTGTTGATATGTACCCGTATTTTGTTCTGTCGTTACCCTCTAGACACTTGGACCTTGCCATGTAGGTAAGGCCTTAGGCGACGAGACTATATACCTCAACCACGCTCGTGTGAACAAACCTCTCCTGCGGGGAGTCAACGGTTGAACGCTGTAGGACACAATCCGGCAGGTAAGGCTGCCGACTGCCACCCCAGTCACATGAACTTCCCCGCCTAGAAGGGAACCTCGTCCACAATAATAAGATGACGACACTGTCTCTTCTTTAAAGGACCACTCTAGGCACCCAGACCACTTCAGCTTAATGAAGTGGTCTGGGTGCCAGGTCCTTCTAGGGTTAACCCATTTTTTCATAATTATAGCAGTTTCAGAGAAACTGCTATAATTATGAATGGGTTAAGCCTTCCCCCTAATCCTCTAGTGGCTGTCTCATTGACAGCCACTAGGCAGTGCTTCTCACTGTGAAAATCACAAGTGAGAGCACGCTAGTGCTCATAGTGGCTATTGCAAATGCTTTCTATGAGACCGCTGAATGCTGCTGCAGTTTCTGCCGCGCGCATGCCCAGCCGGGGCGGGGCGTGCATGGAGGCGGAGAGAGGAGGAGTGGAGAGCTCCGCCCAGCGCTGGAAAAAGGTAAGTTTTTACCCCTTTCCCCCTTCCAGAGCCGGGCGGGAGGGGGACCCTGAGGGTGGGGGCACCCTCAGGGAACTATAGTGCCAGGAAAACGAGTATGTTTTCCTGGCACTATAGTGGTCCTTTAAGACGTAAACTTACTTTCCTCTTACCCCAACCCTCTTTTCCTACCTCTCTATCCATCTATCTACTACCTTCCTCGCTCTTTATTACCCCTCCCCTTCTCACTGCGCTCTCTCACCCACCCTTCTCACTGCGCTTTCTCACCCCCCCTTCTCACTGTGCTCTTTCTCACCTCCCCCATTACCTGACCCGTGGCTCCGAAGGCAACTGCTGAGAGACTAACACAGGCACCGCATCTCAGTGGCTCTTTCACAGTATACCCACTTCAAGGAAGGATCCGCGCCACCGCTGGAAAGCAGACACTACCCCAATGCTACCTTCAGTAACCATCCCACTGCCCGTAAAGCTGGAGTGGCAATACTCCTGGAGGCAAAACTACAATTCCGAGAATTAGATAAAATATGGACCCTCAAGGCAGATTTCTCTTCTTGAAAGGAGATGTCCAAAACCATAGATACACCTTTGCAACTGTGGCGGAACCAGCCTCGCCACTGGGCATTGGAGAAGACTGATTGCCAGCCTCCTGCCATGTGATTATGGCCCTTGGGATGTATTGCCTGCTCTCCTGTACTGCTGAGGATTGCTACCAACTAGGTGGATTTGGCTATGGAGCTTGTGTAGTGCTCTCTGTAGGTAGCAACAGTAATATGTACTACCTGAATAGCAAGACTGGTAATTTGCATATTCGGGTAGATTTGCATATCGCTAATTCTGCATGCAGAAGAGACATTTTGTTTTAATTATGGTCTTCCCCACCCATTTATAAAAATGTAATTATGTTATAATAAGTCACTGTATGTAGCCTGCTATGATTTGACTGTGTGTAATTTTATTGAGTTTTCATAGCAATGTTAATGTAATGACCATATGGGCTAGTCCCAAGTAAAATAAAGTTTTAGACAGTTCTACTTCGGACCACCACCGGCACAGTTACCCAATTTGCAGACAAGTAGCCTTAGAATTCCAAAACTTTTACATGTCTTTATACAACATCCCCCACCCTATCCAGCCGGCAAAACAACGTAAGATACGCAAATACCTGGTAGAGGGTCCAATCACGGAAGCGGAGGTAGCCAGAGCGATCAAAGCGGCAAAAATAGGGCACGCGCCAGGCCCGGACAGCTTCACTCTAGACTGTTACAAAAAGTTCCAACCTAACCTACTCCTGAAACTCACCCAAGCCTTCAATGCCCTCATAGCGGAAGCCCAATTCCACCAAGAGTCGCTCGGGGTTACTATTACTGTCCTCCAAAAACCAGGAAAGGATCCTGAACTCTGTAGCAGCTACAGACCGATCTCCCTACTTAACGTAGGCTGGGCACCCTACTGCCGAAGGTTGTTCACCCAGACCAAACTGGATTCATTCCCGGGAGAGAAGCCAGGGATAGCACCCTGAGAGCCCTATCGCTCCAACAGCTGACGAAACGGTCTAGGGATCAGATCCTTCGGACCGCTGGCACTCCGACTGACTACCTCCGCCAATCGATGCTCTTATCGCTTGTCGGGGACTCTGAGCACTCCAACCGACACCATCAGCACTGCGGACCCCACTTCCAGCGATGCAGCTGCGCCGTGGTCTCGCCGTCTCTCACCCACCCTGTTTCCATGACCAGGATCCAACTCCCAGTGGGTGAACCTCTCCTAAATCCTGAGAGCGTAGCAGGAACAAATCAAGCTCTTACAAGAGCTTACTTACTCTTGGGAGTAAGTGATTATAGCAATCCCCAGAGTGTAGGTATCCCTTCCCCCAAGCATAAGCCAAGGCTCCAAGAAAGGTGCAAGTAGGTCTGGTTTATTGAGGGCTACCTGCCCGGTATTTATGCAAGTGTCCACCAGGTGGACACTCCCCTAGGGGACCTGATGGAACAATGGGACACATATTGGATATTAGCCAATCACAGACAATACAAACAAAACACAACCACAGTGACATCACAATCCCTCCTCTCTATCCTGGAGATAATTGGGAAGTAATCAAATTCTCTCCCAGGACAGAGACAAGACTTCATTAACCACATGTTTACAAAAAGACATAAAATTACATAATGTTACAATTACTACATAAAACATATACATGCAACATATCCCCAGATAGCATAGATCTGAGCGCACATTATTACTGAATGGTGCTCAGATCACCTACATACAGTTCAATCGCCATGGAGCCAAAGTATTTTCCATAGTCTTTTGTTACACGAATAGGCTCCATGGCATAGCTATCTGGGGTAGCACTATGAACGCCCCGGCAGAAATACACAAATAAACCTTTCTGCAGGGTAAAATACAGCTATCAGCACAAGGGCCATAGTCAGAAGGCAGGAGGCTAGCCAGTAGTCCCCTCCAGGCACAAGTGGCGGAGGGTACTTCGTCACACCTTCTCTTATCCATTGATGCCGAGAAGGCTCTAGCTGCCCCAAAGCTAAAGTGTAAGTAAATGGCGCACTCACAGATTCATTCACGATACAAAATGGTACGAGGCAGGGTTGCCCGCTCTCACCCATGCTTTTCGCACTCACCCTAGAGCCGTTCCTAGAGGCAGTCCGACAATCAGAGGAAGATTGTGGCTTTACATGGAAGTCCACAACACACAAAGTTGCCGCCCACGTGGATGACCTCCTGTTTTTTATTAACAGCACAGAGACTACCTTATTCCGCTTGGTGCAACGGTTCGAGACATACGGAGAGCTCTCCGGCTTCAAACTGAATATTTCAAAATGTGAAGTGCTCAACCTCACCATACCTACGACAGACGCCGATGCCTTGAAACGCCAATTCCCCTTTAGATGGTGCACATCCCACATGCGATACTTGAGAATGGTTCTCACCACTGATCCGGGAGCGTTATATGTGGCGAATTTCCTACCCTTCCTCCAACAAATACAGCAAGACCTGAAAAAATGGTCATTTACATATCACATGGTTCGGTCGAATCGCATTACTGAAAATGAACATACTGCCTAGGGTACTATTCCTTTACCAAACAATTCCCCTGGCCTTACCAACGGCATTTTTCACCTCCCTCCACACCGCTACGGTCCGCTTTCTGTGGAATGGAAGCCAAGCACATCTCCGCCATGACAATGTGCCTACCAAGGACCTGGGGTGGCCTGGCACTCCCTGATATGCGCAAATACCATCAGGCGACCATACTACAGATGATACTAGAGTGGCATACCCACCCGAGACATAAACAATAGATTGAACTCGACAAGGGACACTTATACCCATCTCTTCTCCTGGCTGTCTGGAACTCTAGACCCCACCTCTACAGTGGCACATGTGTTAAAGACATGGGATAACATCAGGGGAGCTCCCCATCTGTCTCCGACACCAAGCCCGCTGATCCAGATACAACACAACCCTAAGATAAGAGGGGGAACACCACCTTCTTGGTGGGGGCGATTCTCTCCCTCTACACAAGATATTACACAACGCAGGTGTGGCAAACCTAGCCTAGGTCATATTGCAGAACATTTAAAGGTTGTCTGAAATAGCTGTGTTAACCCGGTGTAAAAATGTATTTGTGTGTTTTAGAATAGAGAGCATGCATAGGCTAACAGCAGTTAATAAAATTGTCAGTTGACTCCTGGAGCCGTAAATAAAATTGGCAGTTGACTCCTTTTGCTGTGAATAAAATTGTCAGTTGACTCCCTGAACTGTGTTTCGTCCGGTTACTGGGGGATTTGGGATATTGCCTTCTTTTCCAGCGCTTTACTTTGGATTACCTTCTATACCAGCGAAGATCTTGGGATTTAATATTGCAGCTCCGCTACAGCGGGTATGAAACCCTTTTGTGAGCTGACCCGCCATCGAGTCTGCAAACATTCCGATGCACTCAACTTAAACACTTCTACCAAACACTCCCGAATAGGGATGTTATACATCGAGAACTGACATGGTTCGAAGACCTCTGCGATAACAAAACCACCCTGGACAAAGCTAAACCCCCCTGTACCAACACCTTTTGGTGGGACATCTTGAAACCAAAGATACCTTCCAACGCCACTGGGAACGGATACTCGCCAAATCGTTTACCGACGCCCAATGGGAAAAAAATACTGATTCTTCATCACAAATGCTCTTCGAGCTCCAAGTACCAGGAGGCCAACTTCAAACTGCGGGCATTTTGGTACAAGACACCAGACAACCTACACATAATCTTCCCAGAAATGCCTAGTACATGCTGGAGATGTGGAACGGGTCCGGGAACGATAACGCATATCTGATGGGAATGCCCACGCATAACGCCGTTCTGGGAAACGATACAACAAAAAGCGGGGGAAATCCTCGGCGACACGGGAGGCTCCGACATGGAATTGTCCCTCTTACACTCCACACCAACCACTATTGGGGCCTACATGAAATCTATCCTTCGACATCTCCTGAATGCCGCCAAGGCTCTGATTCCACTACACTGGATACAAACTGCAACCCCCACAACGGGGCAATGGATGGAAAGGGTAGACAAGATATACCTGGTGGAGTCGGTGCAGGCATTGCTACTGGGAACCGAGGAGAAACATGTGGAGAGGTGGCAGCCATGGCCGGTCTATGTGGTGGGGCGGGATGCGGGGGCATAGGGGAGTTCCGGAAAATTCTACCCTGTCAGCGAGAGACCCCTGACACATGACCCCAACTGAAAACACCCCCAGGAATGGGGAACCGCATAAACCCCCGGCACTTCTACGCCTTTTGCACCAAACTCTGCACACCCATTTCCACGCCCTGGCTATTACGACCAACCGGCATCTAGAGGAGCCTCTCACGGATGTAGCGATCGACGGCCACCCCGCACACCTACAACTGCGGAGCAATACCTCTGCATGATCCCTATGGTACTAAACCATCACTTACTCACAAAAATTTTAACCACAGGGTCTAACCACCGAGTAAGAACAACCAACCTAAATAAATTAAACAGACTCCGATTAAGAATAGGTCACCCTGACCAGAAGGAAACTGAAACTGATGGGCCACACCCCTTTGCAACACCACCGCAATAGCTCTAACAAAGACACTCACATTAGGGGGATCTCCCTACAAGGTATATTATGATGGGTGCATTACACCCTCCCATCTCTCTATCCCACACGCCTCACCCTACACGTCCCACTGTTCTTTGGAGCAATGCACACCCTCTCTGACAGAAAGATTCTACAGCTCACTGTTCACATACTACCGCTTAACTAACTACCTGTAGCGTTACTTACCTTATCCAGGGGCCGGCCACGGTCCTCTCTTCGAGCCGCGCGCGGTCCTGCTGCTGCACGAACCGCGCGCGGCTCATCCGACAGCTTCACTAGGAAGACGGGGCAGTGACCGCGAGAAGCGGTCACGTGTCCCGCCTGAATCTAAGAGTGCGCCGCGAGTCTCGGGCGCGCTCTTAAAGAGACAGTGGGAGCCTAAATTGTTAAAGGGCTCCCATTGGCCCCTGTCATTCCACACTCCCCATACACTTACCTTTTGGGGGTCTGGATATGACAGGAGCCAATCACATTAGTTTAGAAGCTATTTAAACTTACCTCTCCCTTTACTCTCTGCCCTATCATGGTTTCTGTTTCAGTTCCCTTTAGCGCTTGTTGTGTTCAGTTGTGTTTCTCTGTATTGACTTTGGCTTTGTTTCTGACTACGTTTTCTCTTTATCCTTATCTGTTCTGGTTGTCGGCTTCCTGTTTACTGTGTACCAGACCCCGGCTAGTCCTAGTTTACGCTGTCTCTCTGTGCCCTTGACTTCGGATCGTTCCTGACTCTGCCTCCTCTCATATACGTAGAGTCCGGCCATTCTAAGGTCCGGTAGACGTATCTCTCCTCTGTTTTGTCTTCTGTTTAGCTGAATCCTGCGTGTTGGGGTATATTCTCGTTACACTACCAATGACTGAAATGTATCCCATAGCAAACATGAATCTAAACGACGCTAAGACGCAACCCCTTAACAATGAGACCTGCGCGTCTCACTTATACTATCACATCTAGGGCTTAACGTTCCATACCCACTAGTACCTTATGATGCCTCAAATACTGAGGGAATTAAAGAGATCTGTTTCCAGAAGCCCATGTCCTACACTATAAATGCTATACCTTGAAATTTTTTTAATGCTTAACATATATGCCCGCACAGATATACTTGCCCAGCTCCCATCAGTCGTTTCTGTCTGGGGAACTCCTATCCATCAACTTAAATGAAAGCTGCTGTGACAATTACCCACTGTAGACACAGTGGTGTATTTTGGATTTGTGCTGCCCTACGCAGTGGTGTATCCTGGTTTTGTGCTGCCCTAGGCAGGACAAAACGCAGGCACCCCACTCCCCCCGCGCCACCCCCACCCAACCCTTCCCCCCGCCCCACCTTCTAAATACACATACACACACACACACACACACAGTCAGACACATGCACACACACAGTCAGACACATACACACACACACTCACACACACACAGTCAGACACAGTCAGACACAAACACACACACACACAGACACAAACACACACACAGACACAGTCATACACACACACAGTCAGACACAAACACACACACAGTCATACACACACACATACACAGACACAGTCAGGCACAAACACACACACATACACACACACAGTCAGGCACAAACACACACAAACACACACACACACAGTCAGACACATACACACACACATACACAGTCAGACACACACACACATACACAGTCAGACACACACACACTCACACAGTCAGACACACACACACTCAGTCAGACACACACACACTCACACAGACGCACAGACACAAACACACATACAGTCAGACACAAACACACACAGTCAGACACATACACAGACACAGTCAGACACACACACACACATACACAAACACAGTCAGTCACACACAGTCAGACACACACACAGATTAACTTTTTTTTTTATTTAAATCCCCCCCCAACCTCCTTACCTTTGGGAGTGCTGGGAGGGAGGTCTCTCTCTCCCTGGTGGTCCAGTGGCTGCCGTTCGGGCGGGCGGCGCTGGCAGGCGGGCGGCTGGCGAGGGAGCACTTCCTATGAGCTGTCTGCTCAGCTCCCTCGCGCTGGCTGCAGTGTGAGGCTGGGAGCCGGAAGATGACGTCATCTTCCGGCTCCCAGCCTCACTGTGCGGCGCGCGAGGGAGCTGAGCAGACAGCTCATAGGAAGTGCTCCCTCGCCAGCCGCCCGCCCGACCGCCTGGGATGTCAGTTAGCCGCAAGGCTAACTAGGCATTTGCCCTGGGCATTTGGGGGGCGGTGTTTTTTGCCGCCCCCTGAAAAATGCCGCCCAAGGCAAATGCCTTGTTTGCCTCGCGGCTAATACGTCCCTGGCCCTACGTACGACTAAATTCGGCACCCCCTTATCTAAATTTGCCACACCAATTCGTGTGATGCCCTTTTTTTTGACTGACAGGCAGACACACACACACTCACAATGACAGACACAAACACACACTCACTGCCAGACACACACACACATTTTCTCATACACTCACCAATTATTAATATTTTTTTTAATCTAAAAGGACATATCTCCCTCATCGCCCAGCTAGAATATTAGTTCTTTAACACCTAGGGGGTGCCCTAAGGTGGCAGCCAGCTCTTGGGCCCCCCAGTACACAAGGCAGTCAAAGCATTTACCTGGGCACATGGGGTGGCGTTTTTTGCCGCCCCCCTGAAAGTGCAACCCTAGGCAAATGCCTTGTTTGCCTTGTGGTAAATACAGTCGTGTGTAGACATGTTTGTTTTCAGAGCATCACACTTGCATGCAAATGTCTCTGATCTCTTCTGGAATGGTTGATCTATTATAGCACCACTCATATTGGGAAAATAGTAGCATATCAGTACTTTAGAGTTCCTAACTTTATTCCAGAATTTATCTCGTAAAAACTGTGTGACAAGTTGATTTTTGAAATACAACTATTCCCACTGTCAATGCCAATGTTTGGGGGTTCCCACAGAGGTGAAGATGTGATTGTTGCCCCGTGCAACTAACTGTGTATGTCAATATACACATTCAGGGATGATCATTAGTCAAAATGTTAAACTGTTGCTTCAGACTTTTAACTTACTATTCTACCTTATGCTTTACCTCTCTGTCCTCCAGGCACTAAGCATAATGACTGGGTTGTCTGTGCGAAGCCTGACTTACAGGCTGTTTCAAAACATTTTTCAGGAACACTTAGCATGAACGCTTGACCCCATACCCTGGCACTTGTTCACTCATATACTTTTATTTTTCTTTCATTCTTACAAGCTGTCACCAGCAGAATTGAATTGCGAAGCCTGACTTACTATATGTATGCTAAAATGGAGTCAATGGGTCATGCAATAAAACATTTTTGGATTAACACAATTTGGAACATCCCTAAAGACAGGGGGATTTGCACACTATGGGCAGGTGGGCTAGCCCCCCTTTCTCCTCTCTCTTTTTATCATATCTCTCTCTGACTTCATCCTCTGTCCTTTATCTTTCCATGCTCTTGATAGGCAGGCAGGTAACTTTCTGTTCACAGACAAAGTAACTGACAGCTACTCCGTATACCTAAAGTCATAAAATGCTTACACTGTTCACTTTACTAAAACTTTATCATAATGCATACCACTAATATCTCCTCTGCTTCATGGAAACTTGTACAATTGATTTATTTGTAAGCTATGACCGCAGTACTATCTCTGTTAGGACCTGCGGGTCCACTCTAAATATTGCACTTTTTTGCATGTTTCATACTGTCATTTATCCTGCTCAATAAACTGCTTTGAGAACTTAAAAAAACAAAACAAAAAAAACAATGAGTTAAAGATAAAAATAAATAAAGATAAAAACTGCTTAAACACCAACAGAATCTCCCAGATTCTGACAAAGGATAAAATAGGACACAAAAAGTGTAAGCGCTTAGCGAATATACCCCAGAACAATGTTTGGTATAACACAATATTTATAAAATTTTTATTTAAAAAGTCCTCATATAAGGTGTCTGGGGGAAATATATAAGCTGTAATTCTCAATTTTCTTCTGTATCCAGCTTCTAATTGGTGTTTTCACCTCTATGTCCTTTGTGTAATATCGTATCCACCTTAAAAACAATATTCCGTGGTGTAACCGAGCTTCCTGTACCCCGGTTGGGTACCTCCGCCGACGGATGCTCCTAGTGCTTACCGAAGGCACCAAGCACTTCTCCAGACACCATAAGTACTGCTGACCCCACGAACCGCCGCAGCTTAGTTGGGGTCTAGCCGTCTCCTACCCACCCTGGACCTACAACAAAGCTCCAGTGGGTGAACCTCTCTTCCTCCAGAGAGTGAAGCAGGAACAGCTCTTACAAGAGCTAGTGATTATTCAAGGGAGTATTAAGAGCATAGCAATCCCTTGTAGCAGTTTCCCCCAAAAAGAGACAAGACTCTAGATTGATGGTAAATCAGGAACAGAAAGTTTAATGGCACATACTGGTCTTTTATACAAGTTTTACAGCAAAGGTGCTGCCCAGGTGGACCTAGTTGGGCACCGAGACACAAAACATGTAAGCCAATGAAAACAGTGTAACAAGGAACGCCTGTGATACAATTAAGGGAGATAATACAATAACCTAATTATCTACAGGCAGAAAGACACACATTTTCCCCAAAGTACAGAAAACACCCCAAAACATAACATATCCCCGGATAGCCCTGATCTGGGTGAAAAATATATCCAAAACTCACCCAGATCAGAGGGTCAGAGAATTAGGCTGTGCGGCCGGTCTATTTTCAATCACAAATATAAAGCACCGCACTTACAGCAGCAGTACCTTAGTATCCAACAGCTCAAAATACATAGTAAAAACAAAGAGAGCGCAGGTAACATTCTCTTTGTTTTTACGGTCTATTTTCAATGTCTAAGTTCCGTTCAAATAGTCGAACGAGAACCGTTCGTGCAAATAGCCAATGTTAAAGTGGCAATCGAATTGTCGGACGCCGTTCGACTCCCGTCGACGAGTCGAAGTCCCGGAGAAGGGAACTCGATGACAAAACACAGCTGAACACGTTCGACTATACGAACGGTGACCACCCAGCCGTTCGGCAATTTGGCTGTGGTTAACTCCCAACCCTGGAGGTAAATAGGCTGCACACTCCACTTGTGTGTGGTCTGGCTGTTCGGTGGTTCAAAGTTCCACTTCGACCACTTCGACCACTTCGAAAGTTTAAAGGGGCATTGTGCCAAGTCCCAATATGCACAAATAGTGTTTTTAAAGGGCAATCCATCCCACAGGTCATTGTCACAAGGCAAGAGGCTGGCAAGCAGGCCTCTCTAAACCCCAGTGACGATGGTGCTTTCATCACACGTGGAGAGGAGGAGAAATAGTTAAACAACTCACCTACAAAGAAATGTTTTGGATTAACACACTAAAAACTTTGGTGCTGTTCGGACTGAATGCCGACTTTGAATTTGCAAATATTTTATAAACCAGAAAGTATTGATTATCGCTCATGGCCAGGATTATTTCTAGCCATATTTTTATTTTTTTTGCAATATTTCATATACCTCATAGTATCTGTTAAATTTACACTCGGATTTTTAGCGACATGAGTTTTTAAAAGAAATATTCCGGTTATTACACATGGGCTGTGTTCCCCTTTTTTTCTTTTAAATTTGTCTTTTTCCTTTACTCGTACTCTTTTATGTATGTTTCTTTAAGTATTGTCTAACCTGCTTCTTTTCTGAATAGTATTGTATTTTAAGGATCATCAGTTTATTGTAGACCTTTTATTAGAAATGTCTCTAATGGCTAAAATAGGAAACCTATGTATTCCCTAAAATTAGGAAAGAGATCTTTCGTAAATGTTTGTTTTAATGAGGTGGATAATTAAATGACACCTGAAACAAGTGTACGCATAAATATAAGATTTACATTGTATAATGAAGCAATATGCGATTGGTTTAATCGAAGACAAATATATAAAAAGAAAAAGAAAAAAACAAATACAAACACAAGAAATACAAATGCACCCAACCAACACGGTGGTAGGAATATGCACAGGTACTTAACTTGGTATGAGATGAATGCAGCTTCCCAAGAGGTTTCCCCCAAACGAACCTCAAATACAGATATGTAAATGGACAAAATAGGGATACAGCTGAATGACTAAAAAACATAAGAATACATAGCACATAGTGAAGTACCGTCACAGTAATAAAATGTAAACTTCAATGATTGCACTCACAGAATAATGATGGATAATGCGCCTTTAAGCCCTCAAAGGGCTGCAATAGTATTCACCCTCCACGGATAGGTTGCTCTGTCTTCCAAGAAGTGGGAGTATGCCAGTGAAGTATAAAAAAATCTTTTTTATTTAAGGCACTAATAAGCCTATATCAAAAATCAATAGTTAAAATATACAAATAGTACTGCATCTAACGCGTTTCGTCCATACAAATTGGACTTCATCAGAGAAAATTTTGCAGTATACACAATATATAAAATACAAAGCATGCATAATCCCACCCCCAACAGAGTCCCTTAAATATAACCAGTCCAATTGTTGATTGGAGGATTCCTTCATAGGCAGCCCCTCTTCAATAAAGTAAATATTTTCCAGGTGATCGCCACCTTCAAATTCGCGGCTAAAAAACAGCTGATAGTCCGTCCGGTAATGTTATGCGTTCCAAATCACAACTTCCGGTTGCGTTCCACATATGCATTTCCGGCGGCGAGTAACCACGCACGTCACAGCCACTGACGTTGCGTTCCAAGACCGGACCCATGCGTTCCAAACGACCAGCCCTTTGAATTACTAAGAAGACTAAAAAGAGCAGTCTTAAAATAATCTAAACATTGATGTAACCATTCTCATAATACAAATTAGACCACCATCAGATTTGAAAAAAGGACTTCAATCCTCTGCCTCAAAAAACAAAATATTAAATAGAAGTAATGAATCTATTAACTAACAAAAATAAAAATAAAAATAAAATTAAAATTAAAAATAAAAATGAATATAAAAATAAAAATAAAATGAAAATAAAAATAAATATAAAAATAAAAATTAAAATTAAAATTAAAATTAAAAATAAAAATAAAATTAAAAATAAAAATCAAAATAAATATGAAAATTAAAATACTAGTAAAAATAATACTAAACTAGATGTAATGATAAGAATAAAAATAAATATAAATATAAATAAAAAATATATATAACTATAAATTTAGTTGAATGTAAAACAAACAGAAAATAGAAAATAAAATGAAATGAAATGAAAATGAAACTAAAATTAAAAATTTAAAATACTAATAAAAATAATAAAATAGATGTAATAATAAAAATAAAAATAAATATAAATAAAAAAATATATACAACTATAATATAGTTGAATATAAAACAGGCAGAAGATGGAAATCCCCAACTTATTTAATGATAACAACTTCAAACCATAAAACTAGCCAAATCCACATCGATATTTAAACCTTTGGGTGACAAGGTGTCTAAATGGTAAATCCAATAAGTCTCCCGTTGTGCTAATTTCAATTCCCTATTACCTTCTCTCCAATGCTGCCTATGAAGGAATCCTCCAATCAACAATTGGACTGGTTATATTTAAGGGACTCTGTTGGGGGTGGGATTATGCATGCTTTGTATTTTATATATTGTGTATACTGCAAAATTTTCTCTGATGAAGTCCAATTTGTATGGATGAAACGCGTTAGATGCAGTACTATTTGTATATTTTAACTATTGATTTTTGATATAGGCTTATTAGTGCCTTAAATAAAAAAGATTTTTTTATACTTCACTGGCATACTCCCACTTCTTGGAAGACAGAGCAACCTATCCGTGGAGGGTGAATACTATTGCAGCCCTTTGAGGGCTTAAAGGCGCATTATCCATCATTATTCTGTGAGTGCAATCATTGAAGTTTACATTTTATTATTTTGACGGTACTTCACTATGTACTATGTATTCTTATGTTTTTTAGTCATTCAGCTGTATCCCTTTTTTGTCCATTTACTTAATCGAAGACAACACTCACTCGATTTTACTGGCAGTATGACAAATCAAATCAATAAAGTGGTAGAGATACAGTAAAGAAAGTGTGTGTGACAGCTGAAACAGCCGAAAAACCACCTAAGTGGGAACCCCTTATACCACTTAAAAACAATACAATGAATACATACAATAGGTGGTACACACATCCAACGTTCCTACAAAAGGAAACAAAATATCATAGTGTAATATTGTCAAACAGAACTGTAATAATGAATGATGAAGCAATACTACTCACAAGCCCAGAGCCAATATGACATATGGCTCTAATGTATAGCGCACTGGGACTTTTAAACAGGTGTCCCCATCCTTCTTCTTAGGCTTTCTTGAATAGTGTGCTGAAGCAGATAATGATATTCCAAAGTGTATTTCCAAAGGGAACTTTATTCACAAAAATATAATATAATAAAAATAGAGAGAAATGTTTTCTCTATAAAAAAGTCTGTAAATAGACTGAAATGTCTAAATAAAAAGTCTAATAGACAGACTGTATGTCCAAAACGCGTTTCGCCCTATGGTAGGGGCTTCCTCAGTTGGTATCAGTCGATATCTTTAGATGGGGGCTTTCTCAGCGTCTTTATATCGTCTTTATAAAGACGCTGAGAAAGCCCCCATCTAAAGATATCGACTGATACCAACTGAGGAAGCCCCTACCATAGGGCGAAACGCGTTTTGGACATACAGTCTGTCTATTAGACTTTTTGTTTAGACATTTCAGTCTATTTACAGACTTTTTTATTGAGAAAACATTTCTCTCTATTTTTATTATATTATATTTTTGTGAATAAAGTTCCCTTTGGAAATACACTTTGGAATATCATTATCTGCTTCAGCACACTATTCAAGAAAGCCTAAGAAGAAGGATGGGGACACCTGTTTAAAAGTCCCAGTGCGCTATACATTAGAGCCATATGTCATATTGGCTCTGGGCTTGTGAGTAGTATTGCTTCATCATTTCATTATTACAGTTCTGTTTGACAATATTATACTATGATATTTTGTTTCCTTTTGTAGGAACGTTGGATGTGTGTACCACCTATTGTATGTATTCAGTATGACAAATCAGATGCGTGTTTTTATAACTCTATATATTTAGATTTCTACGAATACATGAGTCAATGGTAGATATATCCATCCTGGCACTTAGATCTCAGAGACACCATTCCCTTTTTAAGACTGTATGAAATGATTTTTGTAAAGGATTCATAAAATTGGCCCATAAGAAATATGGCAACAAAGTATCATTGATATAATAAGTAAGCAGTATACCTCTATGGGACCATAATTTAATCTATTCCGTCTTCAATAGGTGATAATTTAGTTTTAGTGGTTATATTTTATCTTGCTATTTTTTATAGGGGTATGTGAAATGAAGAAAATTGTGGATGTTGTTGAGCAGTATGCATATTTTGCTATTTGAACACTTTTATAAATGATGTGGAGAGTAAGTAAGATTTGTGGGGAATCTGACCACATTATAAAACATTCAGACTTTTAACCTGTTTCAATATAAAGGTTATATAACTTTAAGGATCACGACCATCCCGAACAGAGCATGGGATATATATCAAGTGCACTGAGCGGATCGGAACGGTGATTTCACCAAGCGGTAACCTTGAACTGTCGCCTGCAAATCATACCGTACTTTCTACTGTTTTAGTGATACTTGAAGACAAGCTACGACATATTCGCTTGTAAGAGTTTTAATATAGGGGATTTAGGGGGAGTTTGAATAAATTTACCGTATCACACTATGTTTCCATTTCCCTATTGTTTTTAAGGTGGATACAATATTACACAAAGAACATAGAGGTGAAAACACCAATTAGGAGCTGGATACAGAGAATCACAGCTTATATTACCCCCTGACACCTTATACCAGGACTTTTTAAATAAAAGTTATATATATATATATATATATATTTGTATATTGTGATATACCAAACATTGTTCTGGGGTATATTCGCTAAGCGCTTACACTTTTTGTGTCCTAATAAAAACATATTTATTCTGTATTGTTCAGACTTCCTCGGGGTGCAAATTACTAATAAAATATTTGCACATGGACACAAAGCCCAGAGTCTCCACGGAGTATGAAAGCTTGAGGGATCTATGTGTTATTACTGAGACCCCGTCTCAGTGAGGGGGAGTTCAGGCCTCATTAGGGAAATCTGCCATTTTACTTATATTATAAATAACCTGCTATGAAACTGTAAGGAGCGAGAACCTGACATAATATAATCAGAGGTAAATATAATGTGTATTTTAATTCTAATTTGTCCTCCCATTTTAAAGTGGCGGCTGGCTAGCTGCCACACTCTGCTAGCTGCTAGCACTGCTAAAAATCAGGTGAACGATAATTCGCCAAGCTGCCCATTGCTTGGGGTTATTCTCAGTATAGACTGTGCACCCTACACACTCCAGCATGGCAGGTAGCGGGGTTATTCTCAGCACAGACTGTGCCCCCTACACACATGGCAGCTAGCAGGGTTATTCTCAGTACAGACTGTGCCCCCTACACACTCCAGCATGGCAGGTAGTGGCAGGGAAGGGCTGGCAGCCTTAGGCCTGGGGGGCAAAACCAGTCAAGTGGCCCATTGCACCACCAAATGAGTTCACCATCCATGCCCACCTTTTCCTGGTTTTATAACGGATATTGATGTTATGCTAATCAGTAGCTCTCTGCCATACCCGCTCCTTCACGGCTCTGACTTTCAATGTTGTCAGAGCGCAGGCTGAGAATCTCTGAGCCTGTGCTCCGACTCACTAACTGAGCACCGGAACCATGAGGGAGAGGATATAATCTGACTGCACCTACTGCTGGTGCGCACCAGTGGACCACCAGTGAATCATTTAAATTGAATATGCTGGTGTCCCCAACTTGTGAGCTGTGTTAGCCGCCGGGCGCCTATGTTGTCATGGCACCCTGCGTGACCGCACAGCTTGCACACCCCAACGGCTGGCCCTGCTGACACACACTGATGTTACTACTTAGAAATCCCTCAATATTAATACAGACATCAGAGTAAACACCAATAAACTGTGGAAACAGAGCTGATCCCCCCCCCCAAATTTATAAAGATTTGCTTAGTGGATTTGTTGTAAGATTAAATCATGCCTCCTCCTCTCTCTCTCCCATGCGCTGCGCTGTAGGCTGGGAGGAATTGAAGAGTAATCACATTCTCCCAGCTTAGCGGCACCTGTGGCTGCATGGGGAACAGCTGGTTAATGTAACATAGAAACATAGAAACATAGAAACATAGAATGTGACGGCAGATAAGAACCATTCGGCCCATCTAGTCTGCCCAATTTTCTAAATACTTTCATTAGTCCCTGGCCTTATCTTATAGTTAGGATAGCCTTATGCCTATCCCACGCATGCTTAAACTCCTTTACTGTGTTAACCTCTACCACTTCAGCTGGAAGGCTATTCCATGCATCCACTACCCTCTCAGTAAAGTAATACTTCCTGATATTATTTTTAAACCTTTGTCCCTCTAATTTAAGACTATGTCCTCTTGTTGTGGTAGTTTTTCTTCTTTTAAATATAGTCTCCTCCTTTACTGTGTTGATTCCCTTTATATATTTAAATGTTTCTATCATATCCCCCCTGTCTCGTCTTTCCTCCAAGCTATACATGTTAAGATCCTTTAACCTTTCCTGGTAAGTTTTATCCCGCAATCCATGAACCAGTTTAGTAGCCCTTCTCTGAACCCTCTCTAAGGTATCAATATCCTTCTGAAGATACGGTCTCCAGTACTGTGTACAATACTCCAAGTGAGGTCTCACCAGTGTTCTGTACAATGGCATGAGCACTTCCCTCTTTCTACTGCTAATACCTCTTCCTATACAACCAAGCATTCTGCTAGCATTTCCTGCTGCTCTATTACATTGTCTGCCTACCTTTAAGTCATCAGAAATAATCACCCCTAAATCCCTTTCCTCATATGTTGAGGTTAGGACTCTATCAAATATTCTGTACTCTGCCCTTGGGGTTTTAACGTCCAAGATGCATTATCTTGCACTTATCTACATTAAATGTCAGTTGCCACAACTCTGACCATTTTTCTAGTTTACCTAAATCATTTGCCATCTGGCTTATCCCTCCTGGAACATCAACCCTGTTACATATCTTAGTATCATCAGCAAAAAGACATACCTTACCATCAAGACCTTCTGCAATATCACTAATAAAAATATTAAAGAGAATGGGTCCAAGTACAGATCCCTGAGGTACCCCACTGGTGACAAGTCCAAGCTTCGAATATATTCCATTAACTACAACCCTCTGTTGCCTGTCACTCAGCCACTGCCTTACCCATTCAACAATATTTGAATCCAAACTTAAAGATTGCAGTTTATTGATAAGCCTTCTATGTGCAACAGTGTCAAAAGCCTTACTGAAATCTAGGTAAGCAATGTCTACTGCACCACCCTGATCTATAATTTTAGTTACCCAATCAAAAAAATCAATAAGATTAGTTTGGCATGATCTCCCTGAAGTAAACCCATGTTGTCTCTGATCTTGAAATCCATGTGTTTTTAGATGTTCAACAATCCTATCCTTTAACATGGTTTCCATCACTTTCCCCACTACTGAAGTAAGGCTTACTGGCCTATAGTTGCCCGACTCCTCCCTATTACCTTTCTTGTAAATGGGCACAACATTCGCTAACTTCCAATCTTCTGGGACTACTCCTGTTAACAATGATTGGTTAAATAAATCTGTTAATGGTTTTGCTAGTACACCACTAAGCTCTTTTAATAGCTTTGGGTGTATTCCATCAGGTCCCATTGACTTATTTGTCTTTACTTTTTACAGTTGAAATAGAACCTCTTCCTCTGTAAACTCACGTGTAATAAATGACTCATTTATCCTTTTTCTCAACTGAGGTCCCTTTCCTTCATTTTCATCTGTAAATACAGAACAAAAATATTCATTGAGGCAGTCAGCTAGACCTTTATCCTCTTCTACATACCTTCCTTCTTTTGTTTTTAATCTAACTAATCCTTGTTTTACTTTTCTTTTCTCATTTATGTATCTAAAAAATGTTTTATCCCCCTTTTTTACTGACTGTGCTATTTTCTCTTCTGTGTGTGATTTGGAAGCTCTTATAACTTGCTTAGCCTCTTTCTGCCTATTCTTATAGATCATTTTGTCTTCCTCACTCTGGTTTTTTTTATAATTCCTAAATGCTAACTTTTTGTTTTTAACTATTTTGGCCACATCTGCGGAGTACCACAGTGGTTTCTTGAATTTTTTGCTTTTACTGACAAGCCTAATGCAATTTTCTGTTGCCTTCAATAGTGCAACTTTTAAATAATCCCATTTCTCTTGGACTCCATTTAAATTGCTCCAGTCTGATAATGACTCCTCTACCCATATTCTAATTTTAGAAAAGTCTGTTTTTCTAAAGTCTAAAACTTTTGTTTTTGTGTGGTGTGACTCAGTCACTGTTTCTTATATTAAACCACACTGACTGATGATCACTGGATCCTAAACTTTCACCTACAGTAATATTTGATACCAAATCTCCATTTGTTAACACTAAATCTAGTATGGCCTCTTTACGAGTTGGCTCCTCAACAACTTGTTTTAGAGACAATCCCAGTAGGGAGTTTAGAATATGTGTGCTCCTGGCACAAGTAGCTAATTTTGTTTTCCAATTTACATCAGGAAGATTAAAGTCACCCATGATGATAACTTCCCCCTTCATTGTCATTTTAGCTATTTCCTCAACTAGTAGATTATCTAACTCTTCAATTTGTCCTGGGGGCCTATAAATCACACCTACACGAGTTACTGTGTGATTACCAAATTCTAACGTAGCCCAAACGGACTCTATGTTTGCCTCACTAACTTTTATTAGGCTAGATTTTATGCTATCCTTCACATACAAGGCCACCCCTCCCCCTTTCTTGCCTTCCCTATCTTTCCTATATAAAGAGTACCCTGGTATTGCTATGTCCCAGTCATTTTTCTCATTGTACCATGTCTCAGTAACAGCGACTAAATCTACACTATCAGTTGCCATTATTGCCACAAGTTCATGGATCTTATTCCCTAAACTGCGAGCATTTGTAGACATGACTCTAAACTTATCATTCTTTAACACACTTGCTACAGGCACCTTCTGTCCTTGTTTTGGGGGACAATTGGATTGATGTTTTATCACCCTTTTGCCCCCCCCCCTGAGTGTTATGCACGGGCAGAACTTCAGAGAATGACAGTGTGGAAGCAACCTGCCATATATCATTGGCAAAAACACTAAAAACTTCCTTAACCTCTGAAACCTCATTGCAAGCCAAGTCATTTGTCCCTAGATGGACAAGTACATCCAATTCCCCTTCCTGCTTTGCTTGCTTAACAATATTACAGATACATCTCCTGTCTCTGTGAGCAGTAGCTCCGGGAAGACACCTCACAAGACCACCATTGTCCATCTCCACACCTCTTATAATGGAATCCCCCAACAACAACTGCTTTCTATTAGGCCTCACCATAGTCTCCAAGCCAGTCTCCACAACACCACTAGTCTCAGTGCCTCTCTCCACAACACCACTAGCCTCAGTGCCTCTCTCCACAACACCACTAGCCTCAGTTCCTCCCTCCACAACACCATTAGCATCAGTGCCTCTCTCCACAATACCACTAGTCTTAGTGCCTCTCTCCACAATACCACTAGTCTTAGTGCCTCTCTCCACAACACCACTAGCCTCAGTGCCTCTCTCCACAACACCACTAGCCTCAATGCCTCTCTCCACAACACCATTACACTCTGAAAGTGCAGAAAATGAATTATGAAGAGCAACAGACTGTGCAAAATGCCTTTTATACACAACTCTAAGTCTACCAGATCCTACAGTAATCCATCTGCCTTTCCTAGTATGTCTCTGCGGCAGTGGCTTTGCAGCAGTTCCAGTCTGAGTTTCTTCACCAGATAATTTACGAATCTCAGACTTCAAAAATACAATCTCCTGCCGCAAGATAGAGAACTGTCTACAGATTAGACAACAACCAAACCTCCAAAAAGTGGAACGTGAAACAAATGCATAGCAATTGTTACACTGAACTAAGTCTGCCATTCCAATTAGGAGAATAATTTAATTCTAACAAATCTTAACTTTATGTTTATCCTACTGAATACCTCAGATTACCTCCAGTTTATCTCCAGAAAATCTCCAACTACACACTTAGAAACAGCACTCTGAGAATATCTCCAACTACACACTTAGAAACAGCACTCTCCAGAATATCTCCAACTACACACTTAGAAACAGCACTCTCCAGACACTTACTCTCCAGAATATCTCCAACTAGACACTTAGAAACAGCACTTGGAAGTAGCACCAAGCTAGATTAGACAAGCTAATGACACCAAGCCTTATATAACTCCTAAAATCACCACCCACTAGGAATGTTTAACACCTGGGTAGGCCTCTGCTTATTTGCAAACAATAGCTAATTAACCAGCAATCAACAGCAAGTAACTAGCTTAATCAAATCAAATGCCTTATAATTACCAACAGGAATTCAAACCTTGGGCAATCAGTAACCTTTTCCTACAGATGAATCTTACCTGTAACAGTAGAAAAGAAAGCTCTTAGCACAACTCTTAGACAGTTGAAGCTTCTGTAAAACTCTCCAGAATATCTCCAACTAGACACTTAGAAACAGCACTTTGAAGTAGCACCAAGCTATATGCTTGCAGGACGGCCAGCTGCCGCAGAACCTCTTTGTTCCCGTCTCTGCAAATGGCTCCAGGCACTGCTTGTTGTGAGTGTGAGCCACTGTAAATTAGGGGCAGAGGGCACTTGCACTGCGGTAAAGACAGGTCTGGGCAGGAGGAGAGTTCAGTGCAATCAGTGCACTCCCCTCCTGTGGGTAACCAGTAGACTGGTGCATCTGCCCAGGATCAGAGCCGGTGCAAGGATTTTTGCTGCCCTAGGCAAAAGAAAAATTTGCCGCCCCCCCATGTGACATCACAATGCCCCACCCATATGATCTGCCATATGAACTAACGCCAGTGCTGCACACAGTGTGTGTTTACATTAAAAAGCTTGCAGGGACCGGCTATAGACACCAGAACCACTTCATTAAGCTATAGTATCCCTTTAATGTGAAGTAAATTATAGATTAGTGTCACTAATAATATACTAGATTGCCTACTTACAACCAGATGAGGATGATGATGGGCTGTGGTTTGGCTCCACTGGTCTGATGTAGAAGAGGATCTCTGAAGGCTGTTTGTAACTGTGGTCACAAAATTCAAAGTTCTAGTAGAATGAGAAGAAGCTCCATTTTTTTGTGGCCCCTTATACAGCTCAAGGTCTGGGCCCCAGGGCCTGACGGTGAGTATGCCCATAAGGCCCAATTATATGTTCCACCCACCCATGAGTTCGCTCACAGGGAGTGGAGTGTGTTATGTGTTATGTGTTATTGTAGAGGATCTAATATGTGTGCTTATGGCATGTAGTGTATAGGGATACCAGTTTGTGCATTGGATGCATTGTGTGCTTCTCTGTGTGTAAGGAAATCATGTTGTGTTTCTGTGTGTGTAGGGATACATTGTGTGTTTCTGTGTATGTATAGGGATGCATTGTGTGTGCGTGTGCGAATAGTGTGAAAGAGCTCCCTGTCTTGCCCCCTGTCCTATAGAGCTGTCCGTTCTGTCCCTTAGAGCTCTCCCCCACCCTCCCATAGCAGTCTCTTCTCACACTCACCCACCCTCCCTGTGTTCTTCTCACTCCCCCCTCCATGTGTTCTCCTAACCCCCTGTGTTCTTCTCACCTCCCCCCTACCTGTGCTCTCCTCATATCCCCTTCTCCTCTCCCACCCTGTGTTCTCCTCACCACCCACCCACCCCCCTGTGTTCTTCTCAGTCTGTGTTCTTCTCATTCTCCTCATCTCTCCTTCTCCTCACCCTTACTCTCTCCCCTCCTCCCTGTGTTCTTCTTACTCCCCCCTTGTTCTTCTTACCCCCCTTCTTCTTCTTACTCCCCCTTCTTCATCTTACTCCCCCCTTCTTCTTCTTACTCCCCCTTCTTCTTACTCCCCCCTTCTTCTTACTCCCCCCCTTCTTCTTACCCCCTCTTCTTCTTACCCACCCTTGTTCTTCTTACTCCCCTTCTTCTTCTTACCCCCCTTCTTCTTACCCACCCTTGTTCTTCTTACCCCTTTGTCTTGTTACCCCCTCTTCTTCTTACCACCCTTCTTCTTCTTACCCCTTACCCCCCCTCTTCTTCTTACCCACCCCTTCTTCATACTCCCCCTTAACAGAGCGCTCAGGCAGCTGCAGCATTAGGACCAGCCCGCCGTGGCCGGTTTTAAAAGGATTTAGGGCGACCCGGGGGGCAATTGCCTCCCTGCCCCCCGGCCCAGCCCGCCCCTGGGTAGTGGGGTTATTCTCAGCACAGACTGTGCCCCCTGCACACTCCAGCATTGCAGCTAGCAGGGTTATTCTCAGCACAGACTGTGCCCCCTACACACTCCAGCATGGCAGCTAGCGTGGTTATTCTCAGCACAGACTGTGTCCCCTGCACACTCCAGCATGGCCGCTAGCAGTGTTATTCTCAGTACAGACCGTGCCCCCTGCACACTCCAGCATGGCCGCTAGCAGGGTTATTCTCAGTGATGCCCAGACTGTGCCTGGCTGTGTTTTCATGCCTTATTAATGCTGTCTTCTCTCACTAGGGTTTTCCTGGAGATATCGGTTTGCCTGGGGTTAATGGTCCTGAAGGACCAAAGGTAAGTTATTGCTCAGCTTTCCTGCACTTTTTACCATAAATGTCAGTTAGAAGTAAACCATGAAATCTAGAACTAAGATCGATAGGTCATGGGAGGAGGTATTCCCAATCGATGTGGCACACAAGGCGGAATTACCAATCAATAGGTCACGCAATGCGGAATTACCAATTGATGGGGCACGCAAGCGGACTCATGTCATGTTTCCAGTTCAGCTTTTCAATTCCCTACAATTCTCACTGTTTCACATCACATAAATAAATAATAGTTACGGGACGGCCCATACATATTCACTCGTGTTAAGTCCTTACCTGTGTAAATGTTTTTTTTTGTTGTTGTTTTTTTTTCTGAAGTGAGATCGACATGGACACAAACCCCTGGCAAAAAGTTAATAAAATTGTTATTGTTTTCAATTTTATTGGGAAAAGTGGGGGAGGGGGGTCCTGACTACAACTAGGGACAGGGCAGTATAGCATTCCAGGTTTGTATTTCTAATGCTACAGTGTTCCATTAATGTATTGTAAAAAAATAAGTTCCCAGCAGCTGGGAGAAAATTGATGGCATTGAGGATGGTGGAGTTGGCCTTAACCAGGAAGAGGCTTCTGATATGGAGAGAAATGATTCTCCCATAAATGCAAGCAGAGGTATATTGGTGCAGTAGCCAATTCCTTAGCAACAATTCCACTTATCACATAGGATGATTGGAATGGATCTACATGCT
>OW240919.1:411743-424240 GCA_933207985.1 Pelobates cultripes
GCAAGGTGAAATTCTTCAAATCACATCAATGAGCCATGGAGATTAGACTGGGTAGCCTTTTGATCTGGTTTGTTTCAGCCTTTTGTGGGTTTTTCATGCAGTGTCAACATTAACTAGCTGTCATGATCTCTGATTCAGTGGTGACATGGGTAAAGAGCTGAATGCACAATGCAGTTACAGAAAAAAATGGGTGCATCTCCCAATACCCAACAGGCTATACATTGACTTTTACTTAATGTCCTAACTACACTTTGCTATTTCTAGGGTATTCTTGGAGACCGTGGATACCCGGGTCCTCAGGGACCGAAAGGTACAGAGGTAGGAACACATTTTTTGCAAATAAAATAATCTTGTTAAAAATAAACGCTAATCATTTGTATCATGTCTTTTATTTATATCTCTGCCAGTACGTCTGATTTTCTTCCTTCAAAAATAGAATCTTAAAAATGAAAGTTGTCAAAATGTAAATCTTGTTATGATTGCAAAAATTGCTTAATTTGTGGAAATTGCCACTCCCAACCAGAAGTGGGACACCAAGAAACCAACCTGGACCTTCAAACTGGGACTGGCCTGCCAGATTCCTGTGGGAGGAACTCTGTTGTATTTTTGTAGTGTATTTTTGTATTTTGTTTCCACCAGTGCACTACAATCTCAGAGTATGTAGCCAGACCAAAATAACATGTTGGCAACTTCTCTATGGTTTGTCAGGTGCCTGCCATCCCTGACGTTGAAAGCTCTTGAAATGAGCTCCCTTTAGCTCCAATGTGCTAAGCCCAGCTATTCAGCTTTTTTTTCTTATCTTTATTATGGCAACATAAGTGTAACAGAGCCCCTGTTATTGCCTGGCCAACAGACTTTGTAACCGTTGTTATACTGAACATACGAATGGAAAAACTAATAACCCTGCTAACTCGTTCGTATAACCGAACAAACTGCTGAAACAGAGACCACCCAGGCCAGGCGTGTGCTGCCAATTAACTCCTAGACTCTGTGCCAAACCGCAAAGTTCTAAGTGGTTCACTGGTTGGCCATCAATTCATATGCATGAACACGTGGCGGCGGGCATTTTGTTTTGTCTAGCAGGGTTCGGTCGTCGAGTGTCTGGAACTATTTTCGGACATTCAAACTCCCGAACACCGCTGAGACTTCCAGAACCACTTAGCTTCACACAGATTCATACGAGCAAGGCGGCGTTCAATAGAAGTATTACACGAACGAGGCGGCACACGACCTCCAAAAGCATGAACAATAAAAAGAATGACTGTTCGGTATTTTAAACATACGAAAAGGGACCGGCCACACCAGCTGGAGCCTCATGTGCAGCCATGCAGAAATGGGACTTCCATCTATGTCACGAACCCCTGAACCAATTCGTATGATTTTTGGATATGTTTGTTCCCTAATTATGCTCGTTTTTGGGAATTGGATGTATAATTTTAATGTTATGAAAAATTAGTAAAAAATTTATTTTTCACTTGGAGATAATTGAGTGGATACAGCAATTAACTCAATTATCTCCCAAACAGAGGGGAGGAATTTACAGTAATGAATGGGAGTGTTTAACTGTGTGACTGTAAACTATTGGTTGTTGAGTTTGTGTTTTCGGTGCTCAACAAGGTCCACATGGGTGGTAACCTTGTGGGAAAAGTTGCATAAAAGCCAGCCTGGCACATTACACCTTCAGTTCTCCATATCCCACTTGTTTCTTTAGTTGGAAAGCCGAGCTTATGAAGGAGAGTTGGAAATCAAAACGTCCTCTACTTTTATATAACCCTACTTTCCATTTACACAATAATTTACCCATCTCCCACATACATTGGCCTCTCAATGCTGGTGGCGATTTCTTAAAGCCACCTCCCATGCAATGTACTCACTCTTTTATTATACCAAACACATACTAAAATCCATATTCATGCTACTGCTTACTCCAGCCAATTGTAAATTAATCTAACAGGATATAAGAGAACTAATATTGTTTTGGTGTTTAGCGTATTTCTTTGAGCTCTGTGATCAGAAAAGTGATCACTAAGAAGATTGCAAAATGCAATCATTGACTAAGCAGACGCAGTATATGCTATCTCATAATGAATCTCATTAATCTCTGCAATTTGTAAAATTTGATGTCAATGTATCCTGTAATGTGATTACATTACCTGTACTTGTGATATGATAATATAGATAAATTAGTAAACATTTGAACCAAGTTTCACTCTTCATTTATCTTGTCTGGTTCATAATCACTTTTCTAGTAGCTGCCCCACTACCTAGGCAACATGCACAAACCTCCCTCCTTAGCCATATACCATGCTTAACCAGCAATCCACTGCCCTATAGCATACGCAGTGATTAAAACCAGAACAAGTCCAATGGGATATTTGACTATCTGGATTGAAATAAAAGTGAAAAGGAACTTACATATAATAGAGCTTCAAACCAGCTCTAGGATAGAGTGCATGGGTGGAACAATTCCCACCTGGGATATACGGGTGTCTTCTTATACTTGGTATGAATCATCAGCAAAACATGTGTCATACCAAGTATAAGAATAGAGTAGACTGGTGGCGTGGCTTGACCGGGAACCAAGCTGGATGTGTTTGTCTAGCGCTGCTCACCGACCCCTTTACCAAAAGCCTATAAAAGATAAATATCTACAAATCTTTCTCACCCATCCTACCCCTAAAGTACTATGGACAAGCATACGCCGAGAAAGCTGCCAAAAAAACTACCGGACACGGCCGCCACCGTGATGGATCTCTTCATGGCCTCCCGCCAGCACTGCCAAGACACAAGATAGTGGCGGAACCAGCCCGAGGGCCCCGGCCTCTCCAGCGGGCAATGATTCACCCCAGAAGCAGGGCTCACCTATACCGGAGACCGCACACATACTCACAGAACTGGCGGTGGTGAAAAGCTTTTTAGCCCGCGAGATAGAACGCAACTCCAAGGCAGTGATGGCGGAGATCCACGCACTGGGAGCGCGAATCTCCGAGCTTGAGCAATGGGTGGAGACCATTGTAGTAGCACACAACACGATGATCACCCACATCAATCTGCCTACCACACAACTTGAGTCATCGGAGGCTGCGTTAGAAGACCTAGCGAACAGATCACGCCGCAATAATCTACACATACGCAGCCTACCTGAACAACCCGATGAAGGCCCACTCACGACCACCATCCTCGCCATCTTGCGACCTCTCCTACCAGACATACCGGACGAACAATGGCACATAGACAGAGCACATAGAGCCCTGCGCGCCCGGAGGGAGGACAGTACAAGGCCCAGGGATATCATTGTGTGTTTCCTCCATTTTCAAACAAAGGAGGCGGTGCTGAGGAGAGCCCGGGACAACCCGATAAAGCACAACGGCAAGGAACTCTCTTTATTCCATGATTTGGCCCCCGTTACTCTCCAGCGCAGAAGGGCTCTGGCCATCATGCCACTAACCTTACACTGCCGACTACCACCCTCCCGGCTTTACAGGCACTAAAAAGAGACTGGTATGCAGCCGCGGAATAAAGAAAAAGGACAAGACCAACCGTTGTCTGCCCGTGTCACCGCCCCCCCCCATCCCCAGGAATAAGCACAAAGCCATCTAGACACAAAACGGGGAGACCAAAGGAAAGGAACTGAGTCAGGCCTAATCACTTGCAATCCATGACCATGTGGGGGAGAACAGGGAGATATACATGACCTTGTGGGCCCTGTGGGGGTGAGAGGGGGGCGGTACGGCCCTGGGGAGACATGCCTGGCATGGAGTGTTGTATCTAATGTATGCTCGTTGCGAAACTGTGTATGGGCATGGTCTCTGTGCCCGCCCGTCCACTCCAGATGCGGGCCCTAATTAATAAACCAACATGACCTCGGGGAGCCCCATATGGGATACTGTCACGGTAGTTTACCCCTACACGCAAGACTTGGTCCAACAATCGACAGATAGAGCAGATACGACTTACCGGACCTTAGAATGGCCGGACTCGCCGTAAAGCAGAGAATAGACAGAGTCAAGAACAAGCCGAGGTCAAGGGAACAAAGAGACTGTGAGAACAAAAACTAGCCAAGGTCTGGTACACAGTAGTCAGTAAGCCGGCAAACAAGACAAAACAGGGATAGAGAGATAAACGGAGTCAGATACAAAGCCAAGGTCAAGCACGAAAATCACAACTGAACACAACAAGCGCTAAAGGGAACTGAAACAGAAACCACAATAGGGCAGGGAGTTAAGGGAGAGGTAAATATAAATACCCTAAACTTTACTTTGATTGGCCCCTGTCATATCCACGCCCCCAAAATGTGAGTGTCTGGGGAATGTGGGATGACAGGGGCCAATGGGAGCACATTTCATTTTTTAGCTCCCACTGCCCCTTTAAGAGCATGCCCGAGACGCGCGACATGCTCTTAGAGCTAGGCGGGACACGTGACCACATCTCGCGGTCCGTGCCTGCCTTCATTCGAGAGCCGCGTGTGGCGAGAAGAGAGGACCTCGGCCGGCCCCCGGGTAAGGTAAGTACCGCTACAGTACCCCCCCTGAAGACACGCCCACAGGGCGGGGCGGACCAGGCCTGGCAGGAAAACGAGAATGGAAGGAACGCACAAGGCCCATAACCCTTCCATTGCACCAGGTACTGGAGTCGACCCCTGAGAAAACGAGAGTCAAGTTCAGCAGCTACTTCGAATTCCTCATGACCCTCCACAAAAACAGGAGGAGGAGGAGGAACATGCTGGGTATAGCGGTTACACTGGAGGGGCTTCAACAAGGAGGTGTGAAAGACGTTAGGAATACGCAGTGTGACAGACCCATCTGTATGAACTAGAATTGCTGTGTTCGTCTGTTTTGCCATTTGTATGAATTTCCCCATTCGTATGCATTGTTTAAGGGAATGTATTTTTTTTGTCGAACGGAACTACCGAACGGACGGCCACCCAGAAGAGAAGTGTGCTGCTGGTTAACCTCTTGGCCCCAATTAGAACGTTGCGGTTAACCACAGACACTTCTCAATTAAAACCAAATACAGGGTGGTCGTCGTTCGTATGTCGACCACGAGGCGGCGGCCATTTTAACTATGCGAAAGCCAAACGGTGTTCGACGGTTATTGCATGGAACTAAAAACGGACACTTTTTCAACCGAACACCGCTGAAGCCGCCGACCTCTCCTTCTCAATCGACAAAAGTATACGAATACCGGCCGTTCGAGAGAGTTAAAGGCACAAATGGACTTACCCCAGATAGCCTTCCCATGGAGTCAATCGCATACCGAAGAACTGTAATAGACTTTGACTCCATGGCGATTGAACGTGAATGTGTGTGGGATCTGAGCGCTATTTGCCTATAATACGCACTCAGATCCAGGCTATCTGGGGATGTGTTATACGAATGCAATACGTTCGACAGTTATAAAGTTATGTATTTTAATGTGTTTTTTAACTTGTATTTAAAATGGCGATTTGCCTCTGCTCTGGGAATTACTTCTCAATTATCTCCCGAGCAGAGGGGAGGAAACTGTGTTGCATGCTGGGAATATAGTGGGGATGTATGTCTGAAATGTTCCCATGTCCTTCTGTTATTCCAGTCTCCCATTTGGTCCCCTAGGGGAGTGTCCACCAAGTGGGAGACCTGCATAAATACGGGCAGGTAGCCCACAGTAAACTGAGTTTGTGTTTTACCCTCAAAGCGGAGCTTGGTCTCGTTATTGGGGGGGATTTTATTACCGGCGACTAGAGACTGCTTATTGGGATTATTTGCCGCTAGGAAACTATTGCCGTTCGGCTGCTATTGGCGATTCGTGCATTTGGAGCTCGAGAAGGGAAAGAGCCGTACAGGTACCATTCGGGAGTTTGGAGTGTTCCCTGGCTGGCGGTTCGCATGGTTACACTGCATACGCTACCAGACCACATTATTGCGAACGGGAGCATTCACTAAACGGCGGTTTGTGCATTTACTACTGGAGGTACCGTAACAGCATTGAACATAAGAATCCTCACAGTCCATCTTAATATGTACTATCGCATGACTACTCTGTTAAACGTGTACTGTATTGCTTTGCAAGAAGGGTTGCTGCATACTACTGATACAACCAACACACTCACAGGGTTGAGCCACCCCATTACCCCTGACACCGACCCCACGCAATGGGGTCGGTGTCTGGGGTAATGGGGTGGCTCAACCCTCTGTTTTTTTATGCCCTCCAGAACCAGGGGAGGGAAAAAAAAACAGAGGGACAAATTAACAACATAACCTACAAAAGGAAATAATCCTACTAAAACAGAATGGGGCCAAACCCTTCCCGCCCACACTCATCCACACTGAACAAACTACTGTAGAGGGAGCCACCTTCATCCAGGCTCCCCTCCCTGTAACCACAAGCTTACCCGTTAGGGTGCCCCCTCACATCCCTCTCCCCCATCCCTTACCCCAACTCGTGGACAACCACATTAGGCAGCAAGAACCCACAGGCCTCAAAATGGGTGATGTGGCCTTAGAAACCCAACACCACAAGCACACCCAAAAACCGCCGTGGCCATGAAAGTGACCTCACTAAACGTAAAGGGCCTCAACGCTCCACGCAAACGACGCATACCTTTTAGAGAACTAAAAAGACTGAACCCAGATATTGCATTTATTCAAGAAACACACATACCCAGATCCGCCCAGGTCTCCCTCCGAGACAACACATACCGCCTAGCAGCGGAAGCAAGAACCTTCCGAAAGCAGAACGGAGTAGCAATCCTCGTACACAAGAGATGCCCGATACACTTCACTCAAGTGACATCTGACCCAGAGGGCAGATACATCCTAGTAACAGGCCATATCCACTCACAACTCATACACCTGATCAATATATATCCCCCCAATACCCCAACGCCACAATTCTGGAACCACATATCCGATGTGGTCCAATTCGCTGCCCACTAGAGTGGTACTATTAGACTTCAACGCCACCCCGTTCCCAGCCGCGGACAGGAGCACACGCCCGGGGATGACCAGGTCCCATGGCATGGGCGCACAGGACAAACTACTCCACCACTTCATCCATACAACAGGACTCATAGATGCATGGAGAGCACAACACCCAAGTCATAAAGACTACACCTACTATTCCCCCCACCCACGACACTTATTCACACATAGACCTATTCTTAACTAACCAGACAGGCTTCACAAAAACACAAAACACAGAAATAGGCTCCATCGCATGGTCCGACCACGCAGGCGTTGCAATTTACCTGGACGGTCTCCATAGCCCCACCCCGTGGACATGGAGACTCAACACATCCCTCCTCAAAGACCCGCAGGTCGTGGATGACATCCAAAAACAGATAGCCACATATTTCTCAGAGAATCTGACACCAGATGTCCCTATGACAATGGTGTGGGCAGCACACAAAGCAGTGATCCGCGGCTCCCTTATCAAAATAGCGACACACAAAAAGAAACTCAAAACCCAAAAACTCACACAACTGCTCGATACTCTACGCACGGCGGAACAACATCATAAATCGGAACCAAATCCACAAGCACTCAGACATCTTCAAGAAACACGCATCACCATTAGACACCCACTCATAGATTAAACTGCCCACGCTATAACTTGGACCAAAAGGACAATAAAATGGACATCCTACTCATCCGCACATTGCAAACCAGACCAACACACCCCCATATTACAGCAATAAGAGCCCCAGACGGCTCACTCAAAACCACACCGACCGAGATAGCTCACACCTTCACAGCCTTTTACAAAGCATTGTACAATCATTCCCCACAAGACAACACAGTCAACACAAACATCCACCAGGCCACATCCGATTTCCTGACCCGCCTTAACCTGCCCACACTTTATGCAACAGCCATAACAGAACTAGCAGCGTCCAAAAACCAAAGACAAAATAAATTCAGCTATCTCCTCCCTTAAAAGCAACAAAGCCCCAGGCCCGGATGGTTTCAAGGGAGGCTACTACAAAAGCTTCCGGGAGGAACTACTCTCACACATGGAAACCCTATTTCGTGACCTAATGACAGGGACCCCACCGAACAGAGACATGACACAGGCAAACATTATTCTACTCCCTAAACCAGATAAGGATCACATGCAACCAGAAGCATACGACCCATCACACTCATAAACCATGACAGCAAAATCATTGCCAAGATACTGGCGATGAGACTCAACCCATACCTGACGCACTTAATCCACCCAGACCAAATCGGATTCATCCCCGGCAGACAGCTATTCGAAAATACTCGACGAAGCATTGACATAATCTGGACACTGGCCACGGCCAAAACCCTCTCCCTAGCCCTCTCACTTGACGAAGAAAAAGCATATGACAGCCTGAACTGGCCTTATATGTTCACATTATTCGAACATCTAAAAATACCCCCACCGTACATCATGGCAATACGCGCACTATACATCAATGAATCAGCACAAATAAAAATGACTGGGGCAATTTACCCACAATTCAACATAACCAATGGCACCCGACAAGGATGCCCCCTCTCTCCATTACTTTTGTGCTAACGCTTGAACCGCTCCTCCAGGCGATCAGGGAGCACCCACTGATCACAGGAGCCAAAATAGAGGACCAGGAGTTCCTGGTATCTGGCTTCGCAGACAACGTTCTCCTTACCCTGACCAATCCCATCCTATCCATGCAAGCGCTACTCCCTCTCCTACAGACATGCAGCACCATCTCAGGATACAAGGTTAACATGGAGAAATCCTGCGCTCTCCGACTCCACTTCCCACAGACAGACATCGCCCAAATGACCACAGATCACCACATATGCATCTCAACTACATCTCTCACATATCTCGGGGTCAAACTACCAGCAGAACCCTTGGCGCTCCACAGATTGAACTACACACCCATGATAGCCAAACTCATATTGGACTTGGACACCTGGGCGGACAAACCCATATCCTGGATTGGGAGAATACATTCAATTAAAATGAATGTCCTACCCCGTATCCTATTCCTGTTTCAAGGCCTGCCCATTCCTATAACAAAACATGAGCTGGTTCTTCTACAACGAGCAATCAACCGATTTATATGGCAAAACAAGAGACATAGAGTCTCCCGCAATATACTCTACCAACCCAAAACGAGAGGAGGCCTGGGTCTACCCCACTTCCATTTTTATAATATTGCAGCCCAAATGGCGCAGATAGCCCTATGGCACCCCCCGCCCCCCAGAACCTAGAAGTTGGGTTGACCTGGAATCACTCCTTATGAGATCAGATCTCCCACAATTCTACATCTGGACCCCGAGAGAGCACAGAGCACTCCTAAGAACAGAATGCCCATCTATCACCAACTCCATCCGGGTGTGGGACAGGTTGGCCCTTAAGTATGAACTATCAATCACATCCTCCCCCCTCACTCCCATATATCGCAATAGTGTCTTCATACCAGGCGTGAGACCCAACTCTACTCCCACCTCTGCTCTACCACACGGGAATGGGGCGCCCTCCACTATACAGACAGGTGGGAAACTGACTTAGGGGAAACGCTAGAAGGTGTTGACTGGCAGGACTTTTAGGAGACTAACTCCAAAACTTCCATCTGTGTCACGATGCAGGAACAATCGTACAAAACAATGTTCCGGTGGTATGCCACCCCAGTCCAATTATACCATATGAAAAAGACACCTACTGACCTCTGCTGGTGAAACTGTGGAGAGAAAGGGACATACACCCACATGTGGTGGCACTGCCCCAATGTAAAACATTTCTTGATGGAAATCCAAATGCTACTATCCCAAATTCTAGCCAGACCGGTAGAACTAAATCCATGGACATTCCTGCTGGCCAGACCTCTAGACAATTGGCCCAGACCAGACCAACAACTGCTCAACAAAATAGCCCTAGCAGCCAGAAGGGCCCTGCCCCAGACCTGGCTACGACCTAGCACCCCTCCAATGACAACAGTCCTCAACAAAATCAAAGAATGCCACCTCATGGACAAACTCACAGCCCAAATATGGGGCTCCACCAAAACATTTTCTAAGACATGGGGACCCTGGGAAAGCTACATTGACCAACAATGATACATAGACAGACAGGGGACACGTTCAACAAACGAAAGACAAAGACACACCAGTTGACACCCCCCACATCCCACCCTACTCCCTATTCTTCACCAGAGGGCCGAGATAACCGGTACTCTGGCCCAATGTTTATCACACATAGTTGCCAAACAAGAAGGCAATCTAATCACATTGTTACCAGAGTTAAACATGTTCATGTTGTTTTGGCTTCCTGTATCCAATAGGAGTCAATTCAAAGTAATAGCCCATACCTATAAAGCATTGAACAATTCTAGCACCTCTTATATCTTTTCTCTGGTCCATAAGTATGCTCCTTCTTGGTCTTTCCGCTCTGCACATGATCTTCTCCTGTCTGCTGCTCGCACACGTACGGCCAACTCACGCATTCAGGACTTCTCGCAGGCGGCTCCCTTCCTATGGAATAGCCTACCTACCGCCATCAGACTCTCCTCTAGTCTTCAATCATTTAAAAAAGTGCCTTAAAACCCATCTTTTTAGGAAAGTTTATGGCCTCCCAGAGTAACCTCTACCTCATATATCTGTCCCTTGCTCTCTCCTAAAGGGCAGCACTTTATTCTCTCCTCCAGCTCTGCTTCACTCCACCTTGTTTGATTGCTACTGTCCTTTTGTGTTTTATACCCCAGCTTCTATAGACTTTAAAGGACCACTCTAGGCACCCAAACCACTTCAGCTTAATGAAGTGGTCTGGGTGCCAGGTCCAAATAGGGTTAACCCATTTTTTCATAAACATAGCAGTTTCAGAGAAACTGCTATGTTTATGAATGGGTTAAGCCTTCCCCTATTTCCTCTAGTGGCTGTCTCATTGACAGCCACTAGAGGCGCTTGCGTACTTCTCACTGTGATTTTCACAGTGAGAGCACGCCAGCGTCCATAGGAAAGCATTATGAATGCTTTCCTATGTGACCGGCTGAATGCGCGCGCAGCTCTTGCTGCGCGTGCGCATTCAACCGACGGGGAGGAGAGAAGGAGGATCGGAGGAGGAGAGCTCCCCGCCCAGCACTGGAAAAAGGTAAGTTTAACCCCTTTTCCCCTTTCCAGAGCCGGGCGGGAGGGGGACCCTGAGGGTGGGGGCACCCTCAGGGCACTATAGCGCCAGGAAAACGAGTATGTTTTCCTGGCACTATAGTGGTCCTTTAAGCTCGTTTGAGCATGGCCCTCTGCAACCTTTTGTTCCTGTAAGTTTTTGTAATTGTCTCACCTTGTCCATCTTGTTAAAGTGCTATGGAATATAATGGCAATATATAAATACCAGTAAAATTAATAATAAGAAGAAGACATCTGTATATCCTAGATGGGGATAGTTCTGCCCATGCACTGTATCCTAGAGGTGGTTTCACGCTATGTTATATATGAGTTTCTTTCCACTTTTATTCCAGTCCAGATAGTCAAATATACTCCACCATAGGACTCTTTCTGTTTTGTTTCTTTTTCAGCCCGCCCTCTACAGCCATATAACACTCTCAGCCTACCCTCCTCAGCCATATAATATGCACAGCCTTCCTTTCACAGCTATACAACATTCTCAGCCCGCCCTCCACAGCCATATAACATGCTCAGTCCGCCTTCCACAACCATATAACACTCTCAGCCTACCCTCCACAGCCATATAATATGCACAGCCTTCCCTTCACAGCTATACAACATTCTCAGCCCGCCCTCCACAGCCATATAACATGTTCAGTCCCCCTCCACAGCCATATAGCATGCTCAGCCCACCCTCCACAGTCATATAACATGCTCAGCCCCCCTCCACAGCCATATAACATGCTCAGCCCACCCTCCACAGCCATATAACATGATCAGACCCCTCCACAGCCATATAACATGCTCAGCCCACCTCCACAGCCATATAACAGCAGTCAGACCCCCTCCACAGCCATATAACATGTCAGCCCACCCTCACAGCCATGTAGATCAGCCCACCCTCCACAGCCATATAACATGCTCAGCCCGCCCTCCACAGCCATATAACATGATCAGCCCCCCTCCACAGCCATATAACATGATCAGTCCACCTTCCACAACCATATAACACTCTCAGCCTACCCTCCACAGCCATATAATATACAACATTCTCAGCCCCCCTCCACAGCCATATAACATGTTCACCTCCACAGCCATATAACATTCTCAGCCTGCCCTCCACAGCCATATAACATGCTCAGCCCACCCTCCACAACCCATATAACATGATCATCCCCCCTCCACAGCCATATAGCATGCTCAGCCCACCCTCCACAGTCATATAACATGATCAGCCCCCCTCCACAGCCATATAACATTCTCAGCCCACCCTCCACAGCCATATAACACTGATCAGCCCCCCCCCACAGCCATATAACATGCTCAGCCTTGCCCTCCACAGCCATATACATGATCAGCCCGCCCCTCCACAGCCATATAACATGCTCAGCCTGCCCTCCA
>OW240919.1:449658-533779 GCA_933207985.1 Pelobates cultripes
TTTTTTTTAGCAATGCTGGCTAGTAAGCCACCCAATCAGAGTGCTCTGACAGCCAAGGCTCCAGAGAAGTGGAAAAAATGTCCACATTTTGCTATATGACCAAGAGAGCTCTGATTGGTGGGCTAGAAAGCCAACCAACCAGACCGCGTTGACAGCATTGTCTCGAGAGAAGCAAGACTCGCTGTCAGAACATTCTGGTTGGCTTTCTCGCCCACCAATTACAGAACTCTTGGTCATAACATAAGGAATTTTCTCACACTTTGCGATACCTGTCATAGTGTGGAAAATCCTATATGTAAGGACTTTCCCTTAAATCAGCACTCATTCTGCAGTGAGCCTTCCATGAGGCTGTGTGGCTCGGCATTCAATTTTACAGCTTTTTTTTGAGGGGGAGCTAAAGATTAAAAGAATTAGAAACAAGAAGACTTTTGAAGGGAAGTATAATTTTCTTGACAGGTTTTAGGCCCATGGTCCTCCCTCATTATTATTTAAAGTAACCCCTAACCGATGCCCATTGGTTAGGACAGACTAGACCCCCCTCCGCTGTTATTTCACAGACCCCATCCCCATGGTGCCTGTTTGAGTTACTTTGATTCTCTAGGTTCAACCATGCCCCAACCTTGTGCATGGTCGACGAGAGCATTGGAAGATACATTGCCTCCATTATAGTAATATGACCCCTGTAGAATTTTTATTATTTTTATTTTAATTTATTTTTTTTTGCCTTATTAAAATGGTGGCTTACTGGTATGTGCTGGTCAGCTGCCATATAACCCTCAAACAGCTGATGCGTTTTTAACTATATGTCCACTGGCTGTGCAAGTAGTACTTCATGATATTTTGCCAGCACCCATCCTAGATTTAACTTCATCTTGCTGCTAAAGAAGGGCAGGTGCCCCCCTCTTGAGGTACCCAGGTCTATCATCCAGAGCCAGGTTCTCATTGGCTCAGGACAAGGTGAGCACAACCATAACCACTGTGTTTTTTATTTTGGTTGAAACTTAATACACTAGGAAGTCTCCCTTTCTCTCTCCTTTGAGGAAATCCATTCCAGGCAAAAGGGTGCAGTGTCTCCATACGACATTACTGTGCAAGTGATTTGAGCCTGTCCCTTTGAGGCTCTGATCAATATGAGTTTGACTATTTGAATTATCACCAAAATACATTACCACCTGTGGATTTACAATATATTGTGTTTTATTTTATTTTTTGTTTCCTTTATGTACTGATATACATCTGAGATTTAACCCTATTTTAGGGTAAGTTTATACCTTTAGCGCACCACTCATTTGATTAGTAGAGTCTGGACGTTATATCAAGATTGTACTAAGCTCACTTTGGTTCATTACTATAATTAGTGGGGATAAGAGAGTATCCACTAGAGTGTGTAGCTGCTTATTTTTAACTCAATTACATTTGTAAGCGCACTATACACAGTAATCACCAATCTGTGTGATTTAACATAGTTTATGCTATTTAGCAATGTCCAAATTGAATTCTGTATAAGTTAAGCTGGATAAATAACTGCTTTTCCTCTGTACCGTCATGCTGGGAGAGAATCTACACCAGATGTAAAGACACGTCAGCAAATTCTGTCTGGGAAATTATCCTTCAGAGAATTTATTGAATTATATAAATAATTATTGAATTATATAAATATCTATGGAGCTATCTAACTCATATCACTGCACAATGCAGAGAGATATCTAACTCACACATCACAAAACTGCACGATACAGAGAGATATCTAACTCACACATAACTGCTCGATGCAGAGAGCTATCTAACTAAACATCCAAACACTGCACGATGCAGAGATATATCTAACTAAACAGCCAAACACTGCACGATGCAGAGATATATCTAACTAAACATCCAAACACTGCACGATGCAGAGATATATCTAACTAAACAGCCAAACACTGCACGATGCAGAGAGCTATCTAACTAAACATCCAAACACTGCACGATGCAGAGATATATCTAACTAAACAGCCAAACACTGCACGATGCAGAGAGCTATCTAACTAAACAGCCAAACACTGCACGATGCAGAGAGCTATCTAACTAAACAGCACGAAGACAACTGCCAAACACTGCACGATGCAGAGAGCTATCTAACTAAACAGCCAAACACTGCACGATGCAGAGAGCTATCTAACTAAACAGCCAAACACTGCACGATGCAGAGAGCTATCTAACTAAACAGCCAAACACTGCACGATGCAGAGAGCTATCTAACTAAACAGCCAAACACTGCACGATGCAGAGATATATCTAACTAAACAGCCAAACACTGCACGATGCAGAGAGCTATCTAACATCACATTGCAGGTGCGTATGAGGGGGCAGGAAGGCTGAGCTCCCTCGCTGCATTCACCTTCCTTTCCTCCGGCCGGGTAAATGTTAGCAGAGTAGGCACCTGCAATGTGTTGAAAGACAGTGTCTACTCTGCTTGGGACACTAACCATGTACTCGCGGCTCGCCGGGCCATAAAGATGTCCATTGTGGGCCACATGCGGCTCGCGGTCCGCGAGTTTGACATGCTTGCCATAGACAGTGTAGGAAAGAATTAGGTCAGATTCCCTTTACTCTCTTAAAATCCTGCTGTCACTTCAATCTCACACATATTCATAGATATAATGGGGTACCACTTACAAAACACTCTGAGATGTGTGACATTGTCTATTTTACCATATCGACACTAGTGGTGGCAAGCACATTTTAGGCCAGTCTTAGAGCATAGGACTAACTTTGTGTCCTGTATTGAGTAAAGTAAGTGCAGTAGGTAAAGGCTCATAACTAGATGCAAATGTGAGGTCTCTATCTTCTAGAGCAGCCACGTCACACTTGTGGCCCATGGGCCGCATGTGGCCCACAACTAATATTTATGCTGCCCGTGGGCAATGGCGAGGGAGCACTGAGTGTAAGCTCTCCCTGCACAGCTCCTCGCAGTGATGCCGGGAGCCGGAATATGACTTCACTCCAGCTCCTGGCATCACTGTGTTGCACGAGGGAGCTGAGCAGGGAGAGCTTACACTCAGCGTTCCCTCACTGTTTGTCTGCCTGCCTGCCCAGCAGCCCTACTAGACCCCAGGTAAGAAACCAACCTGGCCTGTGTGTGTGTGTATGGCTGTCTGTGTGTAAAGGTGTATGGCTGTCTGTATGCATGGCTGTGTGCGTGTGTGTGTGTGTGTGTGTGTATTTGGCTGTCTGTGTGTGTATGTCTCTCTGTCAGTGTGTGTGGCTGTCAGTGAATTTGTGTGTCTGTGAGTGTATGTGTGTGTTGGAGTGATTCTGTGTGTGTGTGTATGTCTGTCAGTGAGTCTGTCTTAGTGAGTGTGTGTGAGGGTTTCAAGGAGTAACGGGAGGTTCCGCTTTTTTAAGGTGTGGATGGGACCATTGGGGTATGCCAGAGGCCGGAATCTGAACATGCTTGTTGGCTGTTTTTTTTTGTTTTTTTTGTTTTGTTTTTTCAAAACAGGGGCAGGGGTTTAGTAGATGGGGCGACTGGCATATAGTAGGATTTAGTAGACAAGGGGGGGACTGGGATTTAGTAGAAGGGGGCCTAGAGTTTAGTAGAGGGGGTGAACATTTACGTTTGTTTTTTTGCTGCCCACATAAACTTAAACCTTGTTTATTTGGCCCTTGCTAGCCTTTGAGTTTGACATGCTTGTTCTAGACCTTACAATATAAACAGGTGTTAGTGCCAGCAGCCCTGGGAAGATCACTTGGATGGAGGAGGATAGGAGCCTGATGATCTAGGCCAGCATGCAGAGGGGTGTAGAGTCATAACAGAGAATCTGGAGACTAGATGAGACCTTCGATGTAGGTAGTCATAGAGTGCATGATGTTGAGCCGATTTCGAACCAAGCATTAGATTGACTGGGAAGGAACCATTGCTGATTTTGATCGATTCACCATGAACCCTAGCAGCTCCAGAAGATCCACAGCAAAACAAGTCTGTTGCCATAGTTTGGACCTTTCAGAACAGAAAAGGAGGAGTGTAACGGCACCCCGAGTATAGAAGGGGTTAAAGCTGTTTAGGATATTCCCTTCCCGAACACGAAGACAGCTACCGAACACTCCAATCAGCCGAACAAACAAGCATACGAATAATCCACACTTCAAACAGCCGAACAGGAAAATCATACGAATAATCCCCCCAAGTATTAGATGAGGCTCTGTATTGAGGGTCAAGCAGGAATCTGGTTTAATGTGGGCTACATGCCCGCCCTTAATGCAGGTCTTCCACCAGGTGAACACTCCCATAGGGGACCTGGTGGAAAACTGTGACAAGAATAGTACAGTAGCCAATCACAGTGTTACAGACATAAACACTCCCCTCTATCTGTATAGGACCCTCCTCTCTATCCTGGAGATAATTGGGAAGTAACTCAATTCACAACTCCCAAACAGAATAGTCTTTCACATAGTCCTTTCGTTATACGAATGGGCTCTATGGGATGGCTATCTGAGGGTGACTCTGTTCGTATGGAAATGTACAGAATGGTCCGTTGTTCGTATGAGTGGACGAAACAGATGAAGGGAGGTCAGCGGCTTCAGCGGTGTTCGCATGAAAATAGTAGCCGTTTTTAGATCCGCTGGGCGTTTGCATGTCCAAGATGGCTGCCGCCTCGTGTTTGTTCATACAAACGACAACCACCCAGCCGACCATTAAACAAGGGGAAGTGTCTGCGGTTAACCACAACATTCTAATGAGGCCAAGAGGTTAACAAGCAGCACACTTCACCGCTGGGTGGCCGGCCGTTCGGCAAGTATTTCAGTAAAAAAAGGGAAAATAACATAGGAACCGTACGGACAGGGAAATGTACAAACAAACAGACAAATGAGCATTAAATAAAAGTAATTACAAGAGAGAGGGATCTGTCACAAGGAGAGTGTTTAAATAAATGATACAATGAATCCCTCAGGTCTGAACATGAGACAACTACTGGTTTCAAGAGTTTGATGAAGCACCAAGGAGACGAGCTGACACAGAAGGGGAGGCAAGTGTACTGCCAGCGCATCACCTGCCATAGGAACTGTAGGAAACACAGCTGGAAGAGTGAACTAGGAACTGTGTCAGAAATGTATGCATCCTTTAGTCAAACAATGCTGTTTTTAGGGGCCCGGTCTCTGCTTAGAAGATTCTGCAGGGCCTGGTTGCTTGTGAGTACTGGGTGTACTTATCCTTTACTTACAAATTGTCTACCCATCCAGTGCAGACAATACAGGGTTGGAGACCACACAGCTGTTTGGTGAGAATTATAACCTCCTGGCCCTCTGCAATCTATCCTAAACTGCTATTCTTGTCCATGTAGAATTATATTACCATGCCTTTCGTAGACCATCCTTATCAAGTACAGACAATAATGGTCAGACGTTGAGGGTTAGATGAAGGAGTAGTAATAAAATTGATTTGATTGCATTCATGGACTAATCAGAGTATTTCCAAGTTGAATAATAATATACAAATTGAACTGGGTAGTATGAGAAGCTTTCTGAGCGTCAGTAAGACAGACTAAGAAGGACCCCATATGATATTTATTTAAATTTGGAAATTGACTAAACGCATTGTTCTTTAGAGGGTAGGCACCAGGGTTTTTGCCATATTAAGCAATAGTTTTGTAAATGATTTGTTGTATTTCAAGGAGAACTTATGGAATTATATATCTTCTCTTATTAAGGAGTTTATGTAAGGCTGGTGTAAAAATAAAGATTTTAGATTGTTTGTCTACAGACAGTATGGCGTCAGTTCCACTACACACAAAAAAAAATAAAAAATGAGGAGGTACTAAAAGTAACTGGTACTCAGTTACTCACCCTGAGAGACGGAAGTTTCAGAAGGCGTAAGGAATCTATTCAAATTAAGTTTTGGGATGTAAAGAACTGCAGAACTAACATATTTTTAAAAAAATCTGAATTTTCCGAAAGCAGAAGGTGTTTTGTCATTGGGTCAGATAAAGGAATCAACACTATGATGAATGGACTATTGTCCCTGTCAGGGAATTGATTGGTGTTGGATACATTTTTGTCATCAAATCAGGTGAGGTACAAGTGTGTAAGCATTTCATTTGGTCATTGATAAAGGCAGTGCTTCTCAACCCTTTGCTCAAGGCACACCTAACAGCCCAGGATTTAGGGATTACCTGGGTGTATCTAAGGTGTTTCCAAAAAACTAAAAATACCTTAGGCCAGCGGTCCCCAAACTGTGTGCCGCATCGCCCTGGGTGCTGTGGAATGTTTCCCCGGTGCTATGATTATAGCACAGGGGAAAAATTATTACTGAACATTGGCCAAGTCGGGTGTCGCGGCCCTTTAAGACCTCTAATGTCAGCTGTGAAGGAATTCCCAACACCGTTTGGCTATTTACATTCCCTGCTATCCACTTCCCTCAGTTATTTGTTTCTTTTGTATGTCTATTCGGTAAATTGTTTGTTTTACCGAACGGAGACCACCCTGGGACTGTTACAAACTGCCATTTGTAACTGTTATTTTATTTGACAAATTGCCCTGCTTCCCTGTGTTATGGAGAAGCCTAATTGCCAGCCTTCTGCCCCATGACTATGGACCTAGTGTGTATGGCGATTTGACTGTGTTTGTGGGATCTGAGCGCTATTTGGATATATTGAGCGCTCAGATCCAAGCCATCTGGGGATAGGTTGAATGTGGGGGTTCTGTTCAGTATGATAGGAGTTATGTATTTTTGTGTATTTTTGCTGTTGTGAATGGGGATATTTTCTGTACCTGGAGATAGTTGGCTTACCACACCCAGTTAAGCCAATTATCTACAGGATAGAGGACTCTGTGGAACTGGTTTGGGCTTGAAAGCCATGTGCTGTACATATATTTAACCTAGAAATTTTGACTTGAAATACTGAAATATTAAGGGCACCTTGAACCTAAAACATTTGGGAACCACTGCTTTAGACTCTAAGGTGTTTTTTTTATTTTATTGTTTTCTAAACACCTTAGACACACCCGGGTAATATCTAAATCCTGGACTGTTAGGTGTGCCTTGAGGAGAGGGTTGAAGAGCACTGGTTAAAGGCTCTAGGCATCAATACAACTTTAGATTGATGAAGTGGTTTTGGTGTAAAAATATTGCCCCCGTTGACCAAATAACCTGGCATTACTTGCTAGCCTTCATGTAGACCTATGGGTTCACCTGATCTTGCGCAACCAATTTGAGCTGTTGTCTGTTCTCAGTATTCTCTTGCATCCTGTTTTTTGCTCATCCATTTACTCATTCATTGACTCTGCCCTCTCATTGTAGCGGATGGCACCAGGCGACCCTACAAATATACTGTATATACCTGAATTCGTGTATCTGCTGTGTTTTCTATGTATTAAAAAGAATTGTATTCCCCAGATTGTTCGGCAGTTTCATTCCCTTAGTTTATTCGAATGAAACTACCGAACAACCAGACCTCCCCGTGTGAAGTGTGTCCTCAATTACCCGTTGCAACATTGTTGCGAACGGGTAATTGAGTAGTAAGTAGCCGTCCTTTGTTCTCGGGGGTGGCCGCCATTCGACAAACGAACACGTGGCGGCGGCCATTTTAAAACTCCCGAACAGCGGTGTTTTGCCGTCGAGTGTCTGGAACTAAAATCGGACACTCGAGTAGGCGAACACCACTGAGACCTCCACAGCCCTTGTCCGTTCGGTTCCAAACTACCGAACGGCCCTTCGTTCGGTAGATAGAAAATACCGAACAAGGGGATTCAGGCGAACCCTCCCTAGCCTCTATAGCTAGAGGTTTTCGTGTATTTTATTCCCTTATGCCAGGACCGACCGCAGGGCCCATTCACATGGAACTGGATTCGGCTATCTCCGTTCGTGCGGTCGGTCATTTTATTCCCTCCATACTTTTCCCGAACCCCTGGTCTGATCTGGGTGATTTTTGGATATGTTGGTCACCCAGATCAGGGCTACCAGGGGATGTAGGATTTAAAGAGGTACCCCTACGTTTAGGGGTACATCCAGAAACGGGGGGAATTGGTGTGCTGGAAAAGGGGATTATGATGCTGGCTGAGGGGAGGAGTTGTGTGGGAGGTTACCAGGACAGGATTGGCTACTGTAATAATTACTGTAAATCCCTCCCTTGCATGGGAGCATGCTTTATAAGGAGACTGTGATTAAAGGCTTGTGAGTTATGCTCCTGAAACTGTGTGTCGTCCAGTTATTGGGATTACTGTTGGGATATTGCTGTATTTTACCTGCTGGAAACCTTGCCTGTGGATTTACTATTTACTTGTTCCTGAGTCCCACTTGGATTATAAGCGGAGATAACCTGGGTAATATTGCATCTCCGCTACACTCATCCTCTGGACCTTGGGGATATTTATCACCTAGCTGCTCGTTCCTCACTTAGCTCACACCTTGTAAGCAGCGTTTCACAATATGCTTTAAATATCTCCAGAACAAAAACACTTGTAACTTTCTCAGATCTTTAGAGTTCCAGCTGGCTTTCAAAGGCAAATTTGTTTTATATTTTTTATGATAGGATACTTTATTCTTCATTGCGTCCAAAAAGTGTTATTTACAAAAAGCAGTGGATAATTACAGAAATCTTGCTGACCTGTGCTTTCTGTGCCCTACATGCGATATATAAATACGCCCGTAAGTTGATATCTGTTGGGGCTGCGTCTGCCACCTAAAGTATAACTGAAGATTCCATTACTTCCATTAGTGCTGTAAATCGATCTGTTAATGCTCACCGTAGGAAATGAGAATTCCACATCCAGCTTTCACAAGACATGTATTTTACGGTTAACCACAGTTATGTGCTGGAGGCCTCCACGGGTAATATTCTAAGGTGGGATGGTAAATGTCTCTGCTCTATAAGTCTTGTTTACTGGCAGTGAAGCTGATCAGTCATTCCTCCATCCCCCCCTTGGAATATGTACAGTCATTATATAGCTGACTAAACGAAAACATTCTTTGATTTTTTTTTTTTTGATTTTTTTTTTATGGGAACCATTTTAAGGACAGCATTATGGCAACTATAACAAAGACAGAAATGTTTTTTGCAGAGTTATGTAGTCACAGATACTTTTAAAATGTATTGATCCAATGATCTGTCACACATGGGCATAAAACAAAACTAAAGGCCCTCAACAGGTCATAATGTGTAAGAAGGTGATTATGTAGCACAAAGATGGAATAAAACTTTGGTAGAGCACACGGATGGTATGGGAAAGTGAGTAGTGTTGGGGTTGATTCACCTAAAATGGTGTGATGTTTGGCAGGTGAAAGCCAGTGACATAGAGATGCCTGAGGTTGTTGGCATTATTCTCAGCAGGATTCGGTGGATTATAGCCCCAATGGGTGAAATACAAGTAATGTGAAATGATTAAAAACTCTCTGTATTTAGAGGCAGAGGAGGGAATTCATTAGTATTTCTAATTCTGTGAGATTAGACGGAAGGGACACTACCAAAGGTTCCATCAGTACCAAAACACTTCCCGACTGGCACTCCCGTTAATTAGATATGCACCTGCCAGTGGAGTTATTTCTAGTTTGTGTTTGTATTATGGAGATTTTCAGTGGAGTTATTTCTAGTTTTTGTTGGTATAATGGAGATTTTCAGTGGAGTTATTTCTAGTTATTGTTTGTATGAGGGAGATTTTCAGTGGAGTTATTTCTAGTTATTGTTTGTATAAGGGAGATTTTCAGTGGAGTTATTTCTAGTTATTGTTTGTATAAGGGAGATTTTCAGTGGAGTTATTTCTAGTTTGTGTTTGTATAATGGAGATTTTCAGTGGAGTTATTTCTAGTTTGTGTTTGTATTATGGAGATTTTCAGTGGAGTTATTTCTAGTTATTGTTTGTATAAGGGAGATTTTCAGTGGAGTTATTTCTAGTTATTGTTTGTATGAGGGAGATTTTCAGTGGAGTTATTTCTAGTTTGTGTTTGTATAAGGGATATTTTCAGTGGAGTTCTTTCTAGTTATTGTTTGTATGAGGGAGATTTTCAGTGGAGTTATTTCTAGTTTGTGTTTGTATAAGGGATATTTTCAGTGGAGTTATTTCTAGTTTGTGTTTGTATGAGGGAGATTTTCAGTGGAGTTATTTCTAGTTTTTGTTTGTATAAAGGAGATTTTCAGTGGAGTTCTTTCTAGTTATTGTTTGTATGAGGGAGATTTTCAGTGGAGTTATTTCTAGTTTGTGTTTGTATAAGGGATATTTTCAGTGGAGTTATTTCTAGTTTGTGTTTGTATAATGGAGATTTTCAGTGGAGTTATTTCTAGTTATTGTTTGTATAAGGGAGATTTTCAGTGGAGTTATTTCTAGTTTGTGTTTGTATAATGGAGATTTTCAGTGGAGTTATTTCTAGTTATTGTTTGTATGAGGGAGATTTTCAGTGGAGTTATTTCTAGTTTGTGTTTGTATAAGGGAGATTTTCAGTGGAGTTATTTCTAGTTATTGTTTGTATGAGGGAGATTTTCAGTGGAGTTATTTCTAGTTTTTGTTTGTATAAGGGAGATTTTCAGTGGCGTTATTTCTAGTTTGTGTTTGTATAATGGAGATTTTCAGTGGAGTTATTTCTAGTTTGTGTTTGTATAAGGGAGATTTTCAGTGGAGTTATTTCTAGTTTGTGTTTGTATAAGGGAGATTTTCAGTGGCGTTATTTCTAGTTTGTGTTTGTATAAGGGAGATTTTCAGTGGCGTTATTTCTAGTTTTTGTTTGTATAAGGGAGATTTTCAGTGGAGTTATTTCTAGTTTGTGTTTGTATAAGGGAGATTTTCAGTGGAATTATTTCTAGTTTGTGTTTGTATGAGGGAGATTTTCAGTGGAGTTCTTTCTATTTTTTGTTTGTATAATGGAGATTTTCAGTGGAGTTATTTCTAGTTATTGTTTGTATGAGGGAGATTTTCAGTGGAGTTATTTCTAGTTTGTGTTTGTATAAAGGAGATTTTCAGTGGAGTTATTTCTAGTTTTTGTTTGTATAAGGGAGATTTTCAGTGGAGTTATTTCTAGTTATTGTTTGTATAAGGGAGATTTTCAGTGGAGTTATTTCTAGTTATTAAAAAAAGTAGTAGAAATTGACTAGGCCAAAGGTAGTGGTTATTCCAGACTTGAATATACCACCCTCCTAGTGGTCAGTCACACCTTTAAATGACACTCCAGTGGTGTCAAGGGGCATAACCCCAAAATGGAAGTACTAGAAAATTACTTTCCTGTTACTGGTCACTGAAACCAGAACCAGGACTGTCAGCTGGACAAAATATTAGTAAATAATAAATAATTAAATCAAAATTGCCATCAATATGTCGGAATATAGAGAGGGTTCATACGTAGATTCAAGTGATTAAAATAGCCTAAATGGCTCTTCTCCTGACTAAAGGACTCTTAGACGTAAAGAATCTATTTGAGACTCAGGACTTTAATATAATCAACCATAGTATGTCCATGTCAACAGTAGAAGCGGTTGTGGAATGAGCCTTTAAATTAACTCCTGTAATCTAGATGGAAAAGACAATCAGTCAAGGAGGAACTTTGAATAGTGGCTGTATATAAAGTAACACTTGTAGCAAAGCCCGCTGTATCAAAAAAGCTACAATAAGAGTGTAGTTAAGCAATCAGCAATTAAGGATAACAGCATTTAGCTGGATACCAAGTAACATATAATAAAAGGAAAAAAGTCTACATGAAAATTCGTAGATTAATCACAAAATATGTCATAAATGATAAATCTTAAGTTAGTGGTTTCCTAAATCGCTATGGGGTACAAAGAGTATCTGTTGCCCCCTCAAATACATACAGAGCCAGTCCAGATTCCTCAATCAAATAGATAGTTCCAATCTAGATAGCATATCAGGAGTGACAGGAGGAAAAAGTGAAAAATTAGGAAATAATAGTGCTAATGTGTAGAACCATGCTTAGAGTGCTGGTTACCTACACATCGTGAAATAGTGCCCTAGAAGTGAAAATAAAAAGTGAGTGAAAGTGAAGGAGAAAAACCTCCTTCAACCCGACGCGCGTTTCGGTGCTGTGATGCACCTTCGTCAGGGGCTTCCGCAAATGTTCACAAACCGCCATAGACTTCAATGGGCAGGCGAATTTTAAAACCCACAGGGACTCTTTCTGGCCACAATAGTGATGGAAAAGTTGTTTCAAGGGGACTAACACCTGGACTGTGGCATGCCGGAGGGGGATCCATGGCAAAACTCCCATGGAAAATTACACAGTTGATGCAGAGTCTGGTCTTAATCCATAAAGGGCATAAATCACCTAACATTCCTAAATCACAGTGGATATGGATTGACACCTCACATATGACATATTGCCACCTGTCCTCAGAGCCCCTGATACACACTGACACAGAGCAGAATAGAGACTGTTTCCCCTACATAGGGTCACTTGGCAGATATGGATTGACACCTGTCCTCAGACCCCTGATACACACTGACACAGAGCAGAATAGAGACTGTTCCTCCTACATAGGGTCACTTGGCAGATATGGATTGACACCTGTCCTCAGAGCCCCTGATACACACTGACACAGAGCAGAATAGAGACTGTTCCTCCTACATAGGGTCACTTGGCAGATATGGATTGACACCTGTCCTCAGAGACCATGATACACACTGACACAGAGCAGAATAGAGACTGTTCCCCCTACACTTGGCAGATATGGATTGACACCTGTCCTCAGAGATCCCTGATACACACTGACACAGAGCAGAATAGGGAATATTCACTAAATGCCAAACATTGTTATACAGGGGAATATTCAGTAAATAAGGATAAGGGGGGACCTACTGTCCTCCCCCCTGCCCCCACCCGTGAGCGGTGGGTGGGGGCCATAAAAATAATGAGGGGGGGGGACCTACTGTATGATGTTGTATCGATCAGGTAGTGTAAGGGTTACACCCGCTTCACAGTGACAGACCAAACTCCCTGTTTAACGCACCGCAAACAACCGCAAACAGTCCATTTGCACAACCGCAAACTCCCCATTTGCACAAGGTTGGATACCAAGCTAGCCATGTCCCGTTCCTTGTCCTCACTGATGTCATTGAAGGTCTCTTCCTCCACCCAGCCACGTACAACACCAAGGGTCCCCGAAAGGTGACAACAAGCCCGCTGGGACGCCTTCTGTGTTTGGTCTTCCACCTCCTAAAAGCCACCTTCCTCCTCTGACTCCTCTTCCTCACAATCCTCTTCCAGCGTTGCCGCAGGTCCAGCAAGCGATGCTGATAAGGCTGGTTCTGGTGGTGATGGTGACCACAACTCTTCCTCTTCCTCTTCCCGCTCATCTACGGCCTGATCCAGCACTCTTCGCAGGGCACGCTCCAGGAAGAAAACAAATGGTATGATGTCGCTGATGGTGCCTTCGGTGCGACTGACTAGGTTTGTCACCTCCTCAAAAGGACGCATGAGCCTACAGGCATTGCGCATGAGCGTCCAGTAACGTGGCAAAAAAATTCTCAGCTCCCCAGAGGCTGTCCTAGCACCCCGGTCATACAAATATTCATTAACAGCTTTTTCTTGTTGGAGCAGGCAGTCGAACATTGGGAGTGTTGAATTCCAACACGTCGGGCTGTCGCAAATCAAGCGCCTCACTGGCATGTTTCGCCGCTGGATATCAGCAAAGTGCGCCATGGCCGTGTAGGAATGCCTGAAATGGCCACACACCTTCCTGGCCTGGTTCAGGACGTCCTGTAAGCCTGTGTACTTATGCACAAAGCGTTATACGATCAGATTACACACATGTGCCATGCACGGCACATGTGTCAACTTGCCCAACTTCAATGCCGCCAACAAATTCGTTCCGTTGTCACAAACCACTTTGCCGATCTCCAGTTGCTGCGCAGTCAGCCACTTTTTCACCTGTGCGTTCAGGGCGGACAGGAGTGCTTGTGCGGTGTGACTCTCTGCTTTCAAGCAAGTCAAACCCAAGACGGCGTGACACTGGGTTTGACTGGCACTGGGCACAGTATCCACTGTGAGCCTGACACGGACGCTGGCAGACAACTAACTGCTATTCAATCTATAACAGTGAAACAAGTTTTTTGGTTTTAAATGCACGCTATTGTGACACCAGATATGAGTGGCAAAGTACACTGGCAGAGGTCTGCAGAGCACACGCTGAAGGAGGCCTGACACCCGCTTTAAGGACAGACTGCTATAAGCTTACACTGAAAAACTTTTTTTCTTTGTAAAAGCACGCTATAGAGACACCAGATATGAGTGGCAAAGTACACGGGCAGAGGTCTGCAGAGCACACGCTGAAGGAGGCCTGACACCCAGACGCTTGCAGACAACTAACTGCTATTCAATCTATTACAGTGAAGAAATTTTTTTTTCTTTTTAAATGTCAAGCTTAAGCTATTGTGACACCAGATATGAGTCGTGGCACTGGGCAAATGGGCACAGTATCCACTGTGAGCCTGACACACCCGCTTTAAGGACACTGACTGCTATTCAATCTATAACAGTGAAAAAAGTTTTTTGTTTTTAAATGCAAGCTATTGTGACACCAGATATGAGTGGTGGCACTGACTGGGCAAATGGGCACAGTATCCACTGTGAGCCTGACACAGAAGCTGGCAGACAACTAACTGCTATTCAATCTATTATAGTGAAAACATATTTTTTTTTTTTTTTAAATGCAAGCTATTGTGACACCAGTGAGTGAGTGGTGGCACTGGGCAAGTGGGCGCAGTATCCACTGTGAGCCTGACACACAGGCTGGCAGGCAGGCAACTGCAATTACATTACAGAAAAAAAAAGCAGACTGATGTTCTAGCCCTAAAAAGGGCTTTTTGGGGTGCTGTCCTTACAGCAGAGATCAGATGAGTCCTTCAGGACTGTAGTGGACACTGAATACCCTAGCCTAGCTATCAATTTCCCTATCTAATGAGCAGCAGCTACACTTTCTCTCCTCTCACTAAGCATGCAGCTTCAGAATCAATCTAAAATGGATGCTGGGAGGGAGGTGGGAGGGTCTGCTAGGGAGGGTCTGCTGCTAATTGGCTGGAATGTGTCTGCTGACTGTGAGGTACAGGGTCAAAGTTTACTGAATGATGGCGAATAGGGGGCGGATCGAACCGCGCATATGTTCGCCCGCGGTGGCGAACGCGAACACGCTATGTTCGCCAGGAACTATTCGCCAGCGAACAGTTCGGTACATCACTAGACACTATGTGTTAACTTATTTAAGTTATGGTTTTTTATCTTTGACGTTCGGTTTATATCAAGAAAAGATAAAGATTAAAAATAAAATATGGATGTGTTATACATTATTTATCATATGTTATAATAAATGCTGTGGCCTGTTTCATCCATACTACGTTGTCTGTCATTATACAAGTGTAATCCAGAGTTTCCTGTAGGATCTTTTTTGGTAACTATGTTTACATTAGATGTAAAGTGTCCAGTGAAGTATATAGAAGTTTTGTCTGTCATTTTCCCGATTATATTACTATATTCACATGTCCTGGACACTCATATCTTTATTACATTAGATTTTTCTGTACTGACATCTGTAATAATTTCATATTTTGCATATTTTTTTTTTTTGTATCCATGAAAGAGTAGTCATAAGAGTAAGCAGTTTTTCATGTGCAATGAGTAATAAATAATTATTGTATTTTAACCGTTTCCAATGTGCTGTTCAAATATCTAGCACCCGCAGGGTTAAACCCAGTTTAATTAAGTTTTATTTTTGAAAGCCATTTATTTCATATAATTGGAATAATAGGATCAATGCTGCAAGTGATCAAATTGTGAAAACAATGCATTTATTAACAGCTTTTAGTTAAATCCATTGAGGCCGTATATGGGGCATGATGTGCCCATTGAATGGAATTAAATTGCGCCATCTGAAAATATTGGTTGCAATACTTATTTATTGACTTCCTTTCAAGGTGGTAATTTAAATAATTTGGGACAATAAAATGATTACCGGAGGTATTAATTAAATCAAGGCCTAAATTAGAAATGAATTCTCCTCGGGATATTTTTTGCAACAAATACAGGTGTAACTTTAATTTTGTCATTTAATCATTCACTTATAATATGTTCATTGGTCTCTTGAGTGTATAATTGGATTACTTTCTGTTTTAGGGTACACGGGGGCCAGACGGTGCCATAGGAGAAAAGGGCATGCAGGGGCCTAAAGTAAGACTAATGACCATATTTATAGGTTTTCAATGTGTTGAAAATAATTTACTATACATTGTATTATTAGTATATGTTTATATTATTATTATACATTTATATTATTCCCTGCAGGGAGAACACGGGGAGCCAGGCAAAAGAGGCGTTCCTGGACGTATTGTAAGTTTATATCATCTGTCTGCCTGTCTGTCTACCTGTCGTCTGTCTGTCCATCTATATGTCGGTTTGCCTGTCATCTATCTATATGTCTGCCTGTCCATCTATCTTTCTGTCTGGATGTTATCTGTCTGTCTGTCTATCCTCCTAATACTGATCCTCCTCTTTCACTCTCCCTTCAAGTGCCGCGTCTGGTGTAGCCACGAGGTCCAGCGTTATGGAGTACGCTGGCCACTGCAGTCCCGCACTACTAAATAGCTCCGCCCCCCCAAATTTCATATTTGATGTAAATGTGTGTTCTGCGTCACATTTTTGATGCACAAGCACGGGGGTCATAGGTCCCATTTTGACCAATAAGCAGCGTTTTGGGGTTATTTAAACCCAGACCTACTAGTGTTCAGTGCCCTGTCATTGTTTCCACTACTTTTGTTATCCAAGAGCACATTTGGTATATTGTTATTCTGGTTTCTGATCTTGGCTTGTTCTGACTATCCATGTTTCTGATATCCCTGACCCTTTGACTTTGTCTTCTCGTTTATACTCCTGTCTGTGTCCCTGACTTCGGCTTGTTTCTGACTTTTCTTTCTACGTTAAATCCAACCATTCTTAGCCATAGCTATGGCCACAGCCTCATCCTTACAACAAGTTAGTGGGATCCACATCAGCCCATCATTACAAGCACGCTGTCTTAGCATTATACGTGATTCTGGCCCCACCTTTGAGCCTCATATCCAGTCTGTTACTAAATCCTGTGGATTCCACCTTAAAAACATTGCCCGCTTCCGCCCCTTTCTTAAGCAAGATGCTACTAAGGAGTTTGTCTATGCTGTAGTAATTTCCTGCATGGATTATTATAATCCTCTACTAATTGGTCTTCCCAGGAGCCGTATTGCCCCGCTACAGTCAAATTATATATAATGCTTAGAGACTTTTTAACTGTATCAGCAAAATGTTTTAAAATGGTTAGGGGCTTCTTTTCCACTTGAAAAACAAGTATTACACCCCACCCTAAGTTATGCTGAGCAAGTTTGCGTATCTATTCCGAACATACATAATTGTATGTGATGTGCTAAAATTGCTTGGTTTGCAAAGAATACTGTGCCAGTCTGCGATTGGCTGAATAAAGTGTAACACCGTAGACTAAAATATTATCGCGTTGTCCTGTGTGTGTATGTTATTTCTGATAGGCCCTTTCCCAGATCTGAGAAAGATAAGCAGAAAAGTTGGTGAAAGTCCATGGCACTGTGAAGGACCTGAGAAATTTTGCCTAACACTGATCTTCCTCACCAGTCGCTCCTCTTACACCTCTCCCCTCTGTCAGTCCTTACATTGGCTTCCTGTATCTTAGAAAGTGCTAACCCATACCTATAAAGCAATGAACACTTCTAGCCGCTCTTATATCTCTTCACAGACCCATAGGTATGTCCCTTCTCGGTCTCTCTGCTCTGCCCGTGACCTTCTCCTGTCCGCTGCTTGCACCCGGCCAACTCACGCTTGTAGGACTTCTCGCGGGTGGTTCCCTTCCTATGGAATAGTTTCCAACTGCCATCTCCCCTTGTCTTCAATTGTTTTAAAAGTGCCTTAAAACCCATCTTTTTAGGAAAGCTTATGGCCTCCCAAAGTAACCTCTACCTTTCATGCCTGTCTCTTGCTCTCTCCTAAAGGGCAGCACTCTACTCTCTCCACCAGAAATAAAGAAGTAGAAAGCAGGACATGAGAATGACACCCTGTATCATAATAAATATATATATATATATAGCTCTGTATGTCACTAAGCATTACTTAGTTAAAACAATTTATTTTCCAACAGTGAGTATCACTCCAATGGCCATTTAGGTGTAAGATTACCTGCCTTGCCAAGTTCTCTGTCTCATTAGAGAGTTTACCTTATCACTGAAGACAGTAAGGTGAATTGTTACTCTAGGACTCATCCAAGAGGTTTTGCCTTGACGTGGCAGGTGAGCTTACACTTTAATGGCCATTGGAGTGATTCTAAAGGCCTCTGGGTAACTTTTTTCTTTGTTTTTTATTGTATATATTGAGATTGCTGCTTAGGAGTTTGTATTACACAGCCATGTTACAGTGCTGCCGTCCACCCCATGTGTTCCCTATTAAGGATTAATAAGTATGTAGAGGTTTAGAAAATACCCCATTCTGTCTCATTAGAGATTTTATCTTAACGCTGAAGACAGCAAGGTGAATTGTTGGGGGATTTGAGATAGTGTGAGTAACTGTTGTCTTTGAGTTTTAATCGCTATAATTAGTCTTTATTTCTATTATTACACTTTTGGGTCGTCTTCTGGTATTTTCGGAAGCTGTTTTTGTAAAGCTTATTATTATACAAAGCTGGTTGTTTTTTTCTTTAAAGGGAAAAGCTGGTTATCCTGGAGAAAAAGGCGAGAACGGAAATGTTGTAAGTAACAGCGGAATAAATTATAAGACTATGATAGTAGACTATCAATAATATTTTCTGATTCTCTTCCGATCTCACTAAATCAAAGCAATGAAAGCATGCACAGTGCATGGCAGAGCAGACAGAGCACATATAACGTACAGTGCGGACAGAGCACATGTAACGTACAGTGCGGACAGAGCACATGTAACGTACAGTGCGGACAGAGCACATGTAACGTACAGTGCGGACAGAGCACATGTAACGCATAGTGCGGTCAGAGCACATGTAACACACAGTGCGGACAGAGCACATGTAAAGCGCAGTGCGGACAGAGCACATGTAACGCGCAGTGCGGACAGAGCACATGTAACGCGCAGTGCGGACAGAGCACATGTAACGCGCAGTGCGGACAGAGCACATGTAACGCGCAGTGCGGACAGAGCACATGTAACGCCCAGTGCGGACAGAGCACATGTAACGCCCAGTGCGGACAGAGCACATGTAACGCACAGTGCGGACAGAGCACATGTAACGCACAGTGCGGACAGAGCACATGTAACGCACAGTGCGGACAGAGCACATGTAACGCACAGTGCGGTCAGAGCACATGTAACGCACAGTGCGGTCAGAGCACATGTAACGCACAGTGCGGTCAGAGCACATGTAACGCACAGTGCGGTCAGAGCACATGTAACACACAGTGCGGTCAGAGCACATGTAACGCACAGTGCGGTCAGAGCACATGTAACACACAGTGCGGTCAGAGCACATATAGCGGAGTGCGGACAGAGCACATATAGCGCACAGTGCAGACAGAGCACATATAGCACGCAGTGAAAGCATGCACAGTGCAGACAGAACACATGTAACGCACAGTGAAACAGTCCATTCATTATTATAGTATTTTATAAGTGTTATCACTGGTCTGTTTGATAGAAAGGCTCGAAGCAGTGCTGGTAGTCAATAAAACAATAACTACTAACACGTCTAGGGACATACTACCCATAGTAAAGCATTATTCAATGCTTCCCTATGGGGAAAATCTGACGCTGGAGGTCCTCATTCAGAGAGTGAGGACGTCCAGCGTCAGACAACGGACCAAAGGTCCATTTCACTTCTGGAAGCACCCCCAGAGGCTGTCTGGAAGACAGCCACTGAGGGCACATTTAGAGCTGCAATTTAAACATTGCAGTTCTCTGGAACTGCAATGTTTTACATTGCAGCACTAGGTGCTAAAGGGACACAGCACCCAGATTACTTCAAAGAGCTGAAGTGTTCTGGGTGACTACAGTGCTGCTTGAACCACTACAAGTCACACTAGTGGTTATGGTGCCTGGTGTCCACTGGCTCTGCCACCTTTGCAAGTAGTTGAAACTTCTGACTTGTTACTTGGGGCCCGCCAGCACCATTCCCCACTAACGCTGGATGTCCCTTAGCGCTCCAAAATTAAGCTCTGCAGTGCAAAGTTATCTCACTGGTTTAGCACACTGTAGTAGTTGTGGTATTTAGAGTGTCCCTTTAAGCACTGTTATATCTGCTATAATTGTTCCTCTTGAACATGAAAACCATTAATGCAGAGATATGTAAATGAAGAATAAAGGTGGGTCGCTTTTAGATTCTTGACACAGTTTATATGGTTTCCCTTTTTTGTACATACCGACTGCCTTAAATGTGTCTTTTCAAACTGACAATGGGTGTCATTGTGAGTCCAGGTCTCTCATTCATTTTCATTAATGTTTCCACAGGGATCTCCAGGTACCACAGGAAGCACAGGAGATGTGGGACCCAGCGGAGAGCCAGTAAGTTCAGCTAAATTATGTTTGTAATACATAGAAAGGAACATTATATCAATCGCTACTAAACAGGTTTACAATCCAGAGGGAATGTGGGCACGGGAAATGCTGTGTGATAACGTTTAGTCTAACTAACTCTGATAACGTATCGTCTAACTCTGATAATGTATAGTCTAACTCTGTGTGATAACGTATAATCTAACTCTGAAAATGTTTGGTCTAACTCTGATAACGTATCGTCTAACTCTGATAACGTATCGTCTAACTCTGATAATGTATATTCTGACTCTGATAACGTATAGTCTAACTCTGATAACGAATAGTCTAACTCTGATAACGAATAGTCTAACTCTGATAACGAATAGTCTAACTCTGATAATGTATAGTATAACTCTGATAACATATAGTCTAGCACCGTGTGATAACGTATAGTCTAACTCTGATAACGTGTAGTCTAGCACTGTGTGATAACGTGTAGTCTAGCACTGTGTGATAACGTGTAGTCTAGAACTGTGTGATAATGTATAGTCTAACTCTGATAATGTATAGTCTAACTCTGGTAACTTATAGTCTAGCACTGTGTGATAACGTATAGTCTAGCACTGTGTGATAACGTATAGTCTAGCACTGTGTGATAACGTATAGTCTAGCACTGTGTGATAACGTATAGTCTAGCACTGAGTGATAACGTATAGTCTAGCACTGTGTGATAACGTATAGTCTAGCACTGTGTGATAACGTATAGTCTAGCACTGTGTGATAACGTATAGTCTAGCACTGTGTGATAACGTATAGTCTAGCACTGTGTGATAACGTATAGTCTAACTCTGATTTGTATTTGTCCTTTAAAATGGTGACTTGCTTTGTAAAACAGGACTAAAAATCTTCTGGGGCTCAGCCACCCACTGATTGAGGTTGACTGGAGTTAAACTCCATGCAAGCCATTAGCAAATGGTTATCTCTAAAGGTCTGTTCGTTCACCCACTGTAAAGCGCTGCAGAATTTGATGGAGCTATATAAATACCATAATAATAATAATAATAATAATAATAATAATAATCTCACTAACCCATTACATCAGATGTAGATTTTAATTCCCAGCCGCCTCAGTCAAAATCTCACTAACCGTGATAGCAGTTGTAGTCCAGCTGGGACAGACAATCTCTTGAACTCATTTGTTGGGACATATTTCCAGTGTGAGTGGCTTGTTTTTTTTTTTTTTGTTTTTTTTATCTCTGATCTCAACACGAAGAAAAGACAGAGGTCAAAAACCAGAACAAACCTAATTTATGGCCTTATGCCATAGTTTGCATCTTAATAAAGGCTCTGTGCTGGACAACGTGATATCCAATAAACAGGACTTTCTGCTGACGTAGGAGTGGGATGCAAGCGACAAAGCCATACGTTAATCCTTACTGTATGAATTAAAATTGTGTTTAAATATTAGGCATTGCTCACATACCAAACATGTAACCCCCCATGGTCTGTGTGCCTTCCTAAATGCAGTTTGCATATTGAGTCCAGAGACGCTGGATATGGCGCGGGGCTCCTACACTTGGTTACGTAATAGTGTAACTACAAAGGGACTTTTAAGAATAGACAACCCGCACTGAGTAACACGGAGCAGATTTACTGAAGTCATTCAAACAAAAATAGAGCAGATGTTTACCATTTGTTCACTTACGATCCAAATGTGCTCATTGTAGCATAATGGGATCCACCACGTGGGATTCTAAATATACTTCCAAATGTCAGGACATTCGCTGCCAGTGTCTTAAAGGGGCACTGCACTCTAAGAACATTTGCTATATTACTCCAATCACCATGACCACTTCAATGACAAAGTCTGTATGTGTAGTTTTGCTATGAAACGTTTAATCCCACTGATGCCACATCCAGCAGTGTTATTGGTTAATGTGAATTCTGGGCATATGGCGATGACGCTCCAGTCCTCCCCTTAGCCCACCCTCCCTGAGTTGGAGGAGAACTTGGCCTCAGCCCTGGAAAATAAGTGGATTTTTCAGGGATGGGAGGGGTGGGGCTATGGCCAGGAAAGGAAAGATTGCTGTAACAACTCTGGTTGAGTTATCCTCTAATTGAAAATTACTGCTTTTATCAGAAATAGGGGGTAAAATATGTGTTAGTGCCAGAGCTAGCTATTGGTTACCATAGTGATTGCTCTTATATAGCAGCTCTTCCTCCATAGAGTCCATGTTTGATTGGGTTACTAATGTGACATATGTTGTCTTTGATAGGGAGCAAGGGGACCACAAGGGGACATCGGACCACCTGGAGAAACAGGCCCAGAGGTAAGTTAAACACAGTATGAAATGATGTTATCTTTTTATGCAGCTTGTAAAATCAGAAATATATAGCATGTTGTAGTTTTCATGGTGAATCATATTTGAGGAGACTCTGTTTGTAAATTGTAATTATCACTATCAGATTTGTTTTACTTATCTGTGAACACTGCTTTCTGTGCCGCTGTGTAGAATCCAGCTATTCATGGTGCTTCTTGTACATCAAGCTCTTCATGGTGCTTTCTCTACATCTATCTCCTCGTGGTGCTTCCTTTATATATATTTACATCTAGCTACTCATGATGCTTCCTTTACATATATCTACATATAGCTACACATGGTGCTTCCTGTACACCTATCTACTCATGGTGCTTCCTGCACATCTAGCTAATCATGATCCTTCCTCTACATCTAGCTCTTCATGATCCTTCCTCTACATCTAGCTATTCATGGTGATTCCTCTACATCAGGGGTTCTCAACCCAGTCCTCAGGACCTCCTACCAGTCCAGGATTTGGGGATTACCTGGGTGTGTCTCAGGTGTTTAAAAAAAGGGAAAAAATACACCTTAGACTCTAAGGTGTTTTTTTTTTTCTTTTTCTAAACACCTTAGACACACCCAGGTAATCCCTAAACCCTGGACTGGTAGGGGGTCCTGAGGACTAATGTTGAGAACCCCTGCTCTACATCTAACTCCTTGTGATGCTTCCTCTACATCTATATACATCTAGCTACTCATGCTGCTTCATCTACATCAAGCTAATAATGGTGCCACCTTTACATCTAGCTATTCATGGTGCTTCCTGTACATCTAGCTCCTCATGATGCTTCCTCTACATATATCTACATCTAGCTACTCACAGTGCTTCCTGTACATCCAGTTATTTGTGATGCTTCCTCTACATCTATATACATCTAGCTACTCATGGTGCTTCCTCTACATCTAGCTACTCGTGATGCTTCCTGTACATCCAGCTAATTATGATGCTTCCTCTACATCTAGCTACTCATGGTGCTTCCTCTACATTCATCTACATCTTTACAGTGCTTCCTGTACATCCAGTTATTTGTGATGCTTCCTCTACATCTATATACATCTAGCTACTCATGGTGCTTCCTCTACATCTAGCTACTTTCGTGATGCTTCCTGTACATCCAGCTAATTATGATGCTTCCTCTACATCTAGCTACTCATGGTGCTTCCTCTATGTCTAGCTACTCATGGTGCTTTCTCTACATCTAGCTCAGTGGTGCTTCCTCTACATATATTTACATCTAGTTACTCATGATCCTTCCTGTACATCTAGCTCTTCATACATCTAGCTTTTCATGATCCTTCCTGTACATCTAGCTCTTCATGGTGATTCCTCTACATCTATATACATCTAGCTACTCATGCTGCTTCATCTACATCAAGCTAATAATGGTGCCACCTCTAGCTATTCATGGTGCTTCCTGTACATCTAGCTCCTCATGATGCTTCCTCTACATATATCTACATCTAGCTACTCACAGTGCTTCCTGTACATCCAGTTATTTGTGATGCTTCCTCTACATCTATATACATCTAGCTACTCATGGTGCTTCCTCTACATCTAGCTACTCGTGATGCTTCCTTTACATCCAGCTAATTATGATGCTTCCTCTACATCTAGCTACTCATGGTGCTTCCTCTACATTCATCTACATCTAGCTAATCATGGTTCTAATCATGGTGCATCCTGTATATCCAGCTACTCATGGTGCTTCCTCTACATCTATTTAAAAGTGTTAAAGCTCTGGCTATTTGAAGTCAGAGCTTGGTTGAGCAACTTGCCCTGTTGTGGTTATCTTTGACCCAATTATTGTATTGCATTCACTGTTACTTACCTTGACATGTGTGATGGACTGCCTGTACCCAGAGTGGTGTGTCCGTCGGATGTTCTCATGATTTCCACAAGGCTTCAGTGATTGTAGCGCTCTAGACTTGATGAAGGGTACAAAGCAACTTGTTTTATTAGGCCAAGTCGCCTGGTTATATACAGATGGTAGACCACTATTTACTCTTCTCATAACTCACAAAACTAAACCAATGTCTGTCTGTGGGCATACGGAAAGAATTGTTTTCCAAGTATTGTGCTCCCCATCTTGTCCTGTTGTCTTTGGTTTCCCTTTGTTGTTTAAACACTACCCAGTGATCGATTGCAAAACAGGGGAAATACAGGGAGTGCAGAATTATTAGGCAAGTTGTATTTTTGAGGATTAATTTTATTATTGAACAACAACCATGTTCTCAATGAACCCAAAAAACTCATTAATATCAAAGCTGAATATTTTTGGAAGTAGTTTTAGTTTGTTTTTAGTTTTAGCTATGTTAGGGGGATATCTGTGTGTGCAGGTGACTATTACTGTGCATAATTATTAGGCAACTTAACAAAAAACAAATATATACCCATTTCAATTATTTATTATTACCAGTGAAACTAATATAACATCTCAACATTCACAAATATACATTTCTGACATTCAAAAACAAAACAAAAACAAATCAGTGACCAATATAGCCACCTTTCTTTGCAAGGACACTCAAAAGCCTGCCATCCATGGATTCTGTCAGTGTTTTGATCTGTTCACCATCAACATTGCGTGCAGCAGCAACCACAGCCTCCCAGACACTGTTCAGAGAGGTGTACTGTTTTCCCTCCTTGTAAATCTCACATTTGATGATGGACTACAGGTTCTCAATGGGGTTCAGATCAGGTGAACAAGGAGGCCATGTCATTAGATTTTCTTCTTTTATACCCTTTCTTGCCAGCCACGCTGTGGAGTACTTGGACGCGTGTGATGGAGCAAATCATGTTTTTCTTGAAGGATGCAGACTTCTTCCTGTACCACTGCTTGAAGAAGGTGTCTTCCAGGAACTGGCAGTAGGACTGGGAGTTGAGCTTGACTCCATCCTCAACCCGAAAAGGCCCCACAAGCTCATCTTTGATGATACCAGCCCAAACCAGTACTCCACCTCCACCTTGCTGGCGTCTGAGTCGGACTGGAGCTCTCTGCCCTTTACCAATCCAGCCACGGGCCCATCCATCTGGCCCATCAAGACTCACTCTCATTTCATCAGTCCATAAAACCTTAGAAAAATCAGTCTTGAGATATTTCTTGGCCCAGTCTTGACGTTTCAGCTTGTGTGTCTTGTTCAGTGGTGGTCGTCTTTCAGCCTTTCTTACCTTGGCCATGTCTCTGAGTATTGCACACCTTGTGCTTTTGGGCACTCCAGTGATGTTGCAGCTCTGAAATATGGCCAAACTGGTGGCAAGTGGCATCGTGGCAGCTGCACGCTTGACTTTTCTCAGTTCATGGGCAGTTATTTTGCGCCTTGGTTTTTCCACACGCTTCTTGCGACCCTGTTGACTATTTTGAATGAAACGCTTGATTGTTCGATGATCACGCTTCAGAAGCTTTGCAATTTTAAGAGTGCTGCATCCCTCTGCAAGATATCTCACTATTTTTGACTTTCCTGAGCCTGTCAAGTCCTTCTTTTGACCCATTTTGCCAAAGGAAAGGAAGTTGCCTAATAATTATGCACACCTGATATAGGGTGTTGATGTCATTAGACCACACCCCTTCTCATTACAGAGATGCACATCACCTAATATGCTTAATTGGTAGTAGGCTTTCGAGCCTATACAGCTTGGAGTAAGACAACATGCATAAAGAGGATGATGTGGTCAAAATACTCATTTGCCTAATAATTCTGCACTCCCTGTAGTCGAATAGCATTAAGTGTCATAAAGAATGTCTTTCTTCTGTAAAATCCATACACAATATTAATGTGCCTACTGTTACTCCTCTCTCCACTGTTTTTCCTCCACCATACTTCAATCTCTGTGAGGTATTTGGAAAAAGAGGAAGCAGACAGATTTCTGCCTCCGCCTCTTTGGCCTTGTGCCTTGTGATATTGATCTCCTTCCTGGGACTGTGTTACATAAAGGAAGGGTTTATCCACTTTCTGTTAAGGAGAACTTGGTCATGAAGGAATACTTTAAAGAATCAATATAAAGGGTTCATCCGAAGGTCTTCTTCCCTTGCTGGAGCAGGGCTCTTTTTTGTATCTAAAAAAGAAGGTGGCCTAAGACCTTGTATACATTATAGGGGATTGATCATATAACCATTCCTAATGTTTATCCTATCACCTTGATTACAGAATTAGTTGATCATCTTAAAGGATCCAAGGTTTTCTTCAAAATTAGACCTCAGGTGTGCATATAATTTGGTTAGGATTCGTGAAGGAGACGAATGGAAGATGGCCTTTAATACCCACATTATGAGTATTTAGTTATGCCATTTGGCTTGTGCAATGCTCCGGCTCTCTTCCAAGATCTCATTAATGATGTCTTGAGAGCGTTATTGACCATATGTGTTGTATATCTTGATACATTCAAATGATCCTGAGACCCATTACAAAACTACTTGAGAATGGATTATTTTGTAAATTGGAAAAATGTTTGTTTCACCAATCTAGTTTTCAGTTTCTGGGTTATGTCATGTCTACAGCAGATTTTATTATGAACTTTTCGAAACTGAACGCTAACGTGGCCTCACCCTCAGGGTTTAAAGGCCATTCAACACTTTCTCGTTTTTTCAAACTATTACAGGAAATTCATGCACAACTTCTCTTCCGTCATAACATCTTTAACTAATATGACAAGAAAGGTTTTTAATCCTTTTGTTTGGTTCCATGAAGCTCTACCAGTTATAGAAAAACTCACGCTAGCTTTTTCTACAACTCCAGTTTTGACTCGCCCTGATGTGACCAAACTGCTCACAATGGAGGTTGATGCCTCAGAAAACAGGACTGGGTCTACATTGTCCCAAAGGCCTAATCAGGATCAACCCCTACATCATTGTTGTTTATTCTCTAAAAATCTGGGGAACTTTTAGCCACAGTTTTTGTATTTAAGGAATGGAGATATTTTTTTAGAGGGTACCAAGGATCCTGTTTTGGTAATAACGGACCATAAGAACCTTTCATACATTGCCAAATGTATGTACGTATGTATCCTTGCATCAAGCTTGCTGGTCTCTTTTTTTTTTCTCTCGCGTTTTAACTGCTATCACTTATAGACCAGGCTACCGAAACAAAAAGTTAGATGCCTTATCCACTATGAATTCCAATAGGCCAATCCAGAAGGTGACATGCCCATTGTACCTTCTTAACATATCAATACAATCTCAACAAGAACAGGCACCTACTGAATTGCCCATATAAAAGTTATATGTAGCTGAAGGAGAAAGAGAAAATAAATATTCTCTTTGTCAATCCACCAAAATCACTGGTCACATGGGTATAAAAAAGACACAGCAAAATATACTCCACTCTTTTTGGTGGACTTCATTGAAAGTCAATGTCATAGATTTCATTCAAAGTAAATCCTCTACGCTAAAACCAGCCGGTCTCTTGTTGCCCTTATCTTTACTGTCTAAACCATGGACATATCTGTCCATGGATTTCATTGTTGCTCTACCACCATCTGAAGGCAATACTGTCATACTGATTGTGGTTGTTTAAATCTTGATGATGGCCTATTTCATTCCTTTGAAGACATTACCCACTGCAGAACAATTGGCTAAAATCTTTTTTAAAGAGATATTCAGACTTTATGGTACACCTGAGGACATTGTGTCTGACAGGGGGGCCCAATTCATCTCTTGGGTTTTGGAAGAGCTTCTATTCTGAATTAGGCAATCATCTTTTCTTTTCTTCAGGGCTAATCACTGCACTGTCCTCTGGACTTACTGAAAATTCTAAAACCTCACTTATGCACTGATTTGGGAGATTCCTATAGCCGTGTGGGTGAAGCTCCCTAAACTGGTCAGGATACTTGCCTTTTGGCATTCTCTAGTTACCAGTTCCTAGTCCCCAAGTTGGCTTGAAATATTTCTGCATTGTACTTTAGTTTTAGCCTACCCTGTGTAACTTCTTTTACACAAACCTAAACCTGTCCGCTCTTCATAGGGAGCTGGTACTTTACCAAAGAATTGTATTAACCGGTGCATTTTTTCATGCTGACGGACCATAAGAACCTTTCATACATTGCCAAATGTATGTACGTATGTATCCTTGCATCAAGCTTGCTGGTCTCTTTTTTTTTTTCTCTCGCGTTTTAACTGCTATCACTTATAGACCAGGCTACCGAAACAAAAAGTTAGATGCCTTATCCACTATGAATTCCAATAGGCCAATCCAGAAGGTGACATGCCCATTGTACCTTCTTAACATATCAATACAATCTCAACAAGAACAGGCACCTACTGAATTGCCCATATAAAAGTTATATGTAGCTGAAGGAGAAAGAGAAAATAAATATTCTCTTTGTCAATCCACCAAAATCACTGGTCACATGGGTATAAAAAAGACACAGCAAAATATACTCCACTCTTTTTGGTGGACTTCATTGAAAGTCAATGTCATAGATTTCATTCAAAGTAAATCCTCTACGCTAAAACCAGCTTCTTCACTTGATTTTGGAAGCTGGTCCATTTGGGCACCATAGGGCAGTGCCCTATCAGTTTTTGTTGCAATAGAAAAAAAAAATTCAAGAAAATTTTATTGGTGGTATCATGAACTACTGACTATAACTTTTTTTTTTCACTGAGGATTCATCTTTTTCATAAAAAAAATGAAAAATGAAAAAAGTAAAAAAATAAAATAAAGAAAATATATGTATGTATATGTTGTTGCTTTGAGATAAGTGTACCTGTTTCACCTACCCTTAATTCATGTCAGTACAGACAAACTGTGCACAGCCACTGCACCTCACACATAGCCACTACACCCCTGCACCCCTGTGCATAGCCACTACACCCCTGCACCATGGCACTACTTGCACCATAACCACTACAGAGAGCTGTAGTGGTTATTGTGCTTGGATTGTTACTTTAAAGGACCACTATAGGCACCCAGACCACTTCAGCTCAATGAAGTGGTCTGGGTGCCAGGTCGCTCTAGTTTTAACCCTGCAGCTGAAAACATAGCAGTTTCAGAGAAACTGCTATGTTTACACTGCAGGGTTAATCCAGCCTCAAGTGGCTGTCTCCCTGACAGCCACTAGAGGCGCTTCCGCGATTTACAATGAGAAAATCACACTTATTTGATGCTGGATGTCCTCACGGACCTCCACCGTCAAAAAAGATCCCCATAGGAAAGCATTAAGTAATGCTTTGCTTGGGTGGCTTTGAGTTCGCACACGCCTCTGATCGCGCATGCACATTCAGCTCCACTCGAGAGCTGACGCTGATGGAGGAGGAGAGGTCACCAGTGCCATGGGAGCCTGGTTTCTGCCCTTTGTCAACTTTGTCTTATTGTCTCTTTGGATTACATTGGAATCTCAATGAAATGCAGATTTCAGAAATATTTGTCTTTCATAAATATAAGACATATATTTCATAAATATTATGTCTTTATGAAATACTGAGAAGTGACAGAGCCGCTTCAACAGCTCAGTGATCGTAAATCCTCACCAAATGCCACCAGAAAAGTGTGGATTACAGCCAGGTCGATGCTTCTCCATTATCCCTCTAACACAAAAAAAAAAATATATATATATATATATATATATATATATATATATATATATATATCACGTCTGGTATTTGTAGTGGACTTTTAATTATGATGCTTCTCTCTATTTGTATCTTAATTTACAGACAGTTTCTGCCTAAAATACTTACTAGATTGAGATAATGTGTCAGGTGCATATTGAATTAATATCCAAAATGTTTCCAGTCTAGTTTCGCATCTGTGTCCCATTCTTTTCACCCTCCAACGTTTGAAAACTTGAGTAAATGCTATTAGGACTTAGAAACAAACATCATGCATCAAGTTCAGAGAATCTGAGTGAACCTGGCAATGAAGCATTTTATAACATCTTTATACGTTTACTAATGTTAAAGTCTACACAGTTATTGAACTGGAGAGATAAGGGATGGCCTAGGCAGGATTCAGTTGAATTGCTTCAAAGTGCCAATCAAGCAATATTTAATTGTCTTATGTGTGAGTTGGTGTAACGGCACCCTCAGCATAAAAGGGTTATAACGCAGTTTAGAAGATCTTCCCCCTTCCCAAAGACACCAATCCACCGAACCGGAGAAGCATTGAATGCTGTAAACAGCCAAACCGGAACCATACGAATGCTGTAAACAGCCGAATAGGAAAAACCATACGAATAGGTTTACACTCCTAGCAGTCAAACTGGAACAGCATACAATAAATCCCCCCAAGAACGAGACAAAGCTCTGTGTTGAGGGTCAAGCAGTCAACAGTCAGAGCTGTGGGTTTATTGTTCTTATGTACACATTAGTACCACCCACAGGGTTTTGGAAAACAACCAATAAACACATACAATACACTCAGACACTCCTACACAAAATCCTCCCCTCTGCCTGTGATGCAATTACCTTACACAATGGGTAATGTAATTATCACCAGCAGAGAAATACAGTTTTTCCACATTATTCATAACTTGAAAAGTATGCACCACATTCACATAAACATTTTCAGAATCAGCATACTCCAAATACAAACATATGTCAAAATCATCCAAATTGGTCCAGTGGTTCAAAAGATAGGTCGTAGTCCTTTGTGACCATAGGAAGCATGGCTTTTCTGCCCAAAACCAGTTCCACAGAGTCTTCTATCCTGGAGATAATTGGGAAGTAATCAAATTATCTCCAAAGACAGAGGCAAAACTCCATTAAGCACATGGCAGTAAAAAGACAGTAAAATACAATAAAATACACAAGGTTATATTTATTACATAAAATACAGACATGCAACATATCCCCAGATAGCTTAGGTCTGAGCGCACATTATTACTGAATGGCGCTCAGACCACACACATACAGTTCAATTGCCATGGAGCCAAAGTCTTTTATTACACGAATAGGCTCCATGGCATAGCTATCTGGGTTAAATGAGTTTATTCAGTAAAAACGAGAATCCACCGAACGCCAGGGCAGAAATACAGGAATAGACCTTTCTGCATCGGAAAATTAAGTATTTAAATGCCGGTCCATAGTCAAAAGGCAGCAGGCAGGCAACCAGGCTCCTCCAATGCACAGTGGCAAGATTGGTCTCGTCACAGTGGGTTCAGCCCATTAAACTGGTACGCGTACAGACCCTTCCCCAAACAGTACTGAGAACCTCAGTGGAGCTGTTATATTGAAGGTAGACTATGCACTGTGCAGTCTTCATAACCGTAACAACCATGTGATCCATTTTTTCTTGCTTATCATGTAAACTGCATCCTTAATTAAAAAGAAGGAAATGGACCTCAGTTAGGAAAAAGGACAAATAAGTCATTTGTTACATGTGAGTTTACAGGGAAAGAGATTCTATTTCAACTGTTAAAAGTAAAGACAAATAAGTCAATGGGACCTAATGGAATACACCCAAAGTTATTAAGCTAGCTTAGTGGTGTACTAGCAAAACCATTAGTGGATTTGTTTAACCAATCATTGTTAATGGGAGTAGTCCCAGAAAACTGGAAATTAGCGAATGGTGTGCACATTCACAAGAAAGGTAGTAGCGAGGAGTCGGGCAACTATAGACCAGTAAGCCTTATATCAGTAGTGGGGAAAGAGATGAAAACCATGTTAAAGGATAGGATTGTTGAACATCTAAAACCACATGGATTTCAAGATCAGAGACAACTTGGGTTTACTTCAGGGAGATCATGCCAAACTAATCTTACTGATTTTTTTGATTGGGTAACTAAAATAATACATCAGAGTGGTGCAGTAGACATTGCTTACCTAGATTTCAGTAAGGCTTTTGACCCTTTTGCACATAGAAGGCTTATCAATAAACTGCAATCTTTAAGTTTGGATTCCAATATTGTTGAATGTGTAAGGCAGTGGCTGAGTAACAGGCAACAGAGGGTTGTAGTCAATGGAGTATATTCGAAGCATGGTCTTGTCACCAGTGGGGTACCTCAGGGATCTGTACTTGGACCCATTCTCTTTATTTTTATTAGTGATATTGCAGAAGGTCTTGATGGTAAGGTATGCATTTTTGCTGATAATACTAAGATATGTAACAGGGTTGATGTTCCAGGAGGGATAAGCCAAATGGCAAATGATTTAGGTAAACTAGAAAAATAGTCAGAGTTGTGGCAACTGACATTTAATGTGAATTATGCATCTTGGACATAAAAACCCAAGGGCAGAGTACAGAATATTTGATAGAGTCCTAACCTCAACATCTGAGAAAAAGGATTTAGGGGTGATTATTTCTGATGACTTAAAGGTAGGCAGACAATGTAATAGAGCAGCAGGAAATGCTAGCAGAATGCTTGGTTGTATAGGGAGAGGTATTAGCAGTAGAAAGAGGGCAGTGCTCATGCCATTGTACAGAACACTGGTGAGACCTCACTTGGAGTATTGTACACAGTACTGGAGACCGTATCTGCAGAAGGATATTGATACTTTGGAGAGAGTTCAGAGAAGGGCTACTAAACTGGTTCATGGATTGCGGGATAAAACTTACCAGGAAAGGTTAAAGGATCTTTACATGTATAGCTTGGAGGAAAGACGAGGCAGGGGGATATGATTGAAACATTTAAATACATAAAGGGAATCAACACAGTAAAAGAGGAGACTATATTTAAAAGAAGAAAAACTACCACAACAAGAGGACATATGTCAAGACACCCCTGGTGTCTTTAAGAGAAACCGCTGTTTAGTTCACCTTCCCCTTTCGCAATATCAGTAATCCATTCGCATCAATTGTAATACACGAACCATAACCAGGGGAAGTGGTAATCTCCCGACCGGGATCCGTGAAAGGCTCAAAACTCCCAAACGGAAATCCACGAACTGCTGCTAGCCGCCGAACAACGATATCCACCAAGCGGCTTTCGGTTCCAATCAGCAGTCTCTAAGCGCAAAGAAGAAATCCCCCCCAATATCGAGACAGAAGCTCCGCATTGAGGGTCAAACAGGATCTGGCTTTACTGTGGGCCACCTGCCCGTATTTATGCAGGTCTCCCACTTGGTGGACACTCCCCTAGGGGACCAAATGGGAGACTGGAATTACAGGTGGACATGGGGACATTTCAGACATACAGTTACAGGTTTTTCCCACAATGCAATATTTTCTCCTCCCCTCTGCCCTGGAGATAATTGAGAAGTAATTCAATTATCTCCAGGACAAAGACAAATCACCATCTTAGATATAAAACCAGAAAACACATTGTTATGGTACCTTCAGCATGAAATGTACAAACCACCTTTTAGTGAATGCTCCCCGTTCGCAATAATGTAGGCTGTATGCGTATCTAATACAATCATGCGAACCGCCAGGAAGGGAACACTCCAAACTCCCGAACGGTATCCGTACGGTCACTTCCCTCCACGAGCTTCAAGCTCACGAACCGTCAATAGCAGCCGAACGCCGTTATCTCCCAAGCGGCTAATAATTCCATATAGCAGTCTCTAGTCGCCGGTAATAAAATCCCCCCCCCAATAACGAGACCAAGCTCCGCATTGAGGGTAAAACACGAGCTGAGTTTACTGTGGGCTACCCGCCCGTATTTATGCAGGTCTCCCACTTGGTGGACACTCCCCTAGGGGACCAAATGGGAGACTGGAATAGCAGATGGACATATGGCATCTCAGGACATACAGTCACACAATATTCCCAGCATACATCACAGTTTCCTCCCCTCTGCCCGGGAGATAATTGAGAAGTAATTAAATTATCTCCCAGAGCAGAGGCAAATCGCCATTTTAAATACAAATCATAAAACACATAAAAATACATAACTTTATAACTGCCGAACATTTCTCATTCGTGTAACACATCCCAGATAGCCTGGATCTGAGTGCATATTATTGGCGAATAGCGCTCAGATCCCATACGCATAGTTCAATCGCCATGGAGTCAAAGTCTATTACAGTTCTTCGGTATGCGATTGACTCCATGGGAAGGCTATCTGGGGTAAGTCCATTCGTGCTTTTAAATCTCCCGAACGGCCGGTGTTCGCACACTTCTGTCGAATGGAGAAGGGAGGTCGACGGCATCAGCGGTGTTCGGTTGAAAAAGTGTCCGTTTTCAGTTCCATGAATTTATTACCAAACACCGCTGGTCTTTCGCATGGTTTAAAATGGCCGCCGCCTCGTGGTCGACATACGAACGACGACCACCCTGTATTCGGTTTTAATTGAGAAGTGTCTGTGGTTAACCGCAACATTCTAATTGGGATCAATAGGTTAACCAGCAGCACACTTCTCTTCTGGGTGGCCGTCCGTTCGACAGTCTTGTTCGGTAAAAAAGTCAATTCACTTAAATCCAGGCATACGAATGGGTGAGTTTGTGAAACAAGCAAACAGACGAATCCAGCAATCTTAGTCCATACGGATGGGTCTGTCACACACAAAAATACATAATTTGAAAATAGCCGAACATTTCTTATTCACATCACATATCCCCAGATAGCCTGGATCTGAGTGCATATTATTGGCGAATAGCGCTCAGATCCCACATACATAGTTCAATCGCCATGGAGTCAAAGTTCTTACAGTCTTTCGGTATGCGATTGACTCCATGGGAAGCTATCTGGGTTAAGTCTTTTCATGTGCTGTAAAACTCCCGAACGGGCGGTGTTCGTACGTTTTTGTGGAGGCAGCCAGGTGTCCCGTTGTTTCAGCGGTGTTCAGCAGAAAAAGTGTCCGTTTTTAGTTCCATGAAAATAGAGCCGAACACCGCTAGGCTTTCGTGTGTTTTAAAATGGCCGCTGCCTCGTGGTCGACATACCAACGATGGCCACCCTGAATTCGGTTTAATTGAGAAGTGTCTACGGTTAACCACAACGTTCTAATTGGGATCAATAGGTTAACCAGCAGCACACTTCTCTCCTGGGTGGCCATCCGTTCGCTAGTTTTGTTCGGGAAAAAACAGTCATTCGTATGGCTGGGCTATAGGAAACAGCCATTTACATGAAAGTGCAGGAAACAGACAAATCCACCACAATAGTCAGACGAATGGTTCTGTCACAACATAGTCTTAAATTAGAGGGGCAAAGGTTTAAAAATATCAGGAAGTATTACTTTACTGAGAGGGTAGTGGATGCATGGAATAGCCTTCTAGCTGAAGTGGTAGAGGTTAACACAGTAAAGGAGTTTAAGCATGCATGGGATAGGCATAAGGCTATCCTAACTATAAGATAAGGCTAGGGACTAATGAAAGTATTTCGAAAATTGGGCAGACTAGATGGGCCGAATGGTTCTTATCTGCCGTCACATTCTATGTTTCTATGTTTAATAAAAGCTACGTCCTGAAGAGTTGTTATTTTGTTTTGTTGTAATCTGTGATCAGTACCTCTGCAAACAGACATTGCTGATGGCCAGCCGGTAAAATATCAACAAGGCTACTGACTGTAACAGCAGCAACTTATGGCAGATACTTCCTGACACAGTGGAAAGGAGCCATAGTAAGAGGAAAACACAATATTTTAAAAGGATTTTACTGCAAATTGTCCTCTTCCTGAAACTTAAAATAAACATGTTGCTAGCAGTAAGGACTTCAATTGTATATCAATCACGATCCCTATTACTCCTACATTCCCTTTTAACATTGCTTTCATTGAACAGGGACCACCCGGAACTGAGGGAGAAGTTGGACTTCAAGGAGAACCTGGAGTAAAGGTACTTACTAAAGTACTAAATAGATAACAAAAGACAGAGAGAAGGGCAGGTAAAGAGGTAAGATGTTGGGGAGGGCACGGAGAAGGCAAGTAAAGAGGTAACATGGTAGGGAGGCATGGAGAATAGCAGGCAAAGGAGTAAGATGGTGGGGTGGCATGGAGAAGGGCAGGTAAAGGAGTAAGATGGTGGGGAGGCATTGAGAATGCCAGGTAAAGGAGTAAGATCACCATGGCAATGAGAATGCCAGGCAAAGGAGTAAGATGTGGGGTGGCAATGAGAATAGCATGTAAAGGAGTAAGAAGGTGGGGTGGCAATGAGTATAGCAGGTAAAGGAGTAAGATAGGGGGAGGCAATGGGAATGCCAGGTAAAGGAGTAAGATGGTGGGGTGGAAATGGGAATGCCAGGTAAAGGGGTAAGATGGTGGGAAGGCACGGAGAAAGGCTGGTAAAGGGGTAAGACAGTGGGAAGGCACGGAGAAAGGCTGGTAAAGGGGTAAGACAGTGGGAAGGCACAAAGAAGGGCTGGTAAAGGTGTAAGATGGTGGGGAGGCAGGTGGAAGGGCAGGAAAATGGATAAGATAGTCTGGAGGCAGGTAAAGGGAGTAAGATGAGGGGAGGCAGGTAAATGGGTAAAATAAGGAGGCTATAAGAATGCCAGATAAAGGGGTGAGATGGTGGGGTGGCAATGGGAATGGCAGGTAAAATGATGGTGGAAAAGCACAGAGAACGGAGGCTAAAGGTGTAAAATGATGGGGAGGCAGGTGGAAAGGCAGGTAAATGGATAAGATAGTGGGGAGGCGGGTAAAGGGGGTAAGAGGAGGGGAGGCAGGGAGAAGGACCGGTAAAGAGATAAGATGGAGGGGAGGCAGGTAAAGGGTTAAGATGATGAGGAGGCAAGGAGAAGGGCATGTAAAGGGGTAAGATAGTGGGAAAGCACGGAGAACGGAGGCTGAAGGTGTAAAATGATGGGGAGGCAGGTGGAAGGGCAGGTAAATGTATAAGATAGTGGGGAAGTGGGTAAAGAGGGTAAGAGGAGGGGAGGCAGGGAGAAGGGCAGGTAAAGGGGTAAGATGGTAAGGAGGCTATGAGAAGGGCAGGTAAAGGGGTAAGATAGTGGGAAAGCACGAGAATAGAGGCTGAAGGTGTAAAATGGTGGGGAGGCAGGTGGAAGGGCAGGTAAATGGATAAGATAGTGGGGAAGCGGGTAAAGAGGGTAAGAGGAGGAGAGGCAGGGAGAAGGGCAGGTAAAGGGGTAAGATGGTTAGGAGGCAATGAGAAGGGCAGGTAAAGGGGTAAGAATGTGGGGAGGCAGGTAAAGGGGTAAGGCAGGCAGAAAGACAGGTAAATAGATAAGATGGAGGGGAGGCAGGTAAAGGGGTAAGATGGAGGGGAGGCAGGTTGAAGAAGTAAAACGGAGGGGAAGAAGATAATGCCAGAGTTATGTAATTTATCTTATTACCAGATATATGTTTCTATATCTCTTACAATATAATTCCATTCCAGCATGTTATCGTTCCCTTTCATGAGTAGAATAAGCCAGATAATCAGCTGGAATGTTTCAAACTAAACTGCTAACCGGGGAGACGTCAGCTGTGCAGGATTCTATGAATAGGGACAGTGGGAAACATTAGGTCATTTTCTGATAGAAAACGCAGATTGGGGAAAGGAGAGGTGCAGTACCCGTGTGGAATTTGAGGAGGAAGTAGGATTATCCATCAGCTGTCAACTGCTAGAAATTGACTTTAAAGTTGAGGTAAAGACAAGCCCTGGGGCTTCCTACTGAGAGTGCTAGATGACATCTGTTTAAACAATTCAGCCAACTATCACTCATATTCTGAGCTTAGTCCCACTTCTTCCAATTTACATTTCATAAAAGAAATAAACATGTTTGAATCTGTTGCTCCCATGACAAAGAACATTTACCTGTGAAATCTGATTTAGTGAAGCCTTTAGGGCTTATTGGAAGACATTTTCCATTCATGCCATTTCTGTTTGTTCCAGGGAGATGTGGGGGCTCCTGGCATTGCTGGAGATTCAGGAGAACCAGGTTTACGGGTGAGTAATGTGCAGAATTATAAGGCTGTGAAGACCAAGCAGTATTTTAATAAAAGGTTAAGAAACATAAACTAGGTTCACTACACATTAATAAACTACTCTATATACTATTCCATTCTATATGTCTTTAGAGCGCATCTGTGGATGGGTAAGTGGGTGAGTGAATGGACGAGTGGACGGACAGTCGTGTGGACGGGTGATTGAGTGGGTAAGTGTATGGATGGACGGGTGTTTGGTGGTTGAGTGGACGGATGTGTGGACGGGTGATTGAGTGGGTAAGTGTATGGATGGACGGGTGTTTGGTGGTTGAGTGGACGGATGTGTGGACGGGTGATTGAGTGGGTAAGTGGATGGACGGACGTGTGATTTGGTAGATGAGTGGACGGATGGACAAGTGGGAATGAAAAATGAGAATTGTAATGGAAAGAATGTGTTTGTGTTGGATCTGTGAGGGGAAGCTTCACTGTCACACTTAATGCTTTATGTATCTGTCAGATGATTTGTCAGAATTTATCGAATAATTGTTTCATAACACTAAGCCTTTATGTTCACTTTTACCTATTAATTTTAATTATCAGGGAGAACTGGGACCTCCAGGGGAAGAGGGCAGTCAAGGGAAAGATGGTTCAAAGGTAATCTTGTGTTTATGTTTTAAATTACAAATACTTTAGGTGTCAATAGAAACCATGTTTAATACATATTTTATTATATATTTTTTCAATTTATTTTACTTTAAAGGTTACTGTTGCTTTTTTAGTGTAGAAAAACAAAAAGTTTTAAAAAGCCAATAAACCTGGAACTCAATTCACCATCCGTGAGACTAATATGTTTAATATGACCTCTGGTTCAATCCAACGTTTCTCTAGACAGTCAGAGATTTTTATAAATGGCAATGTTTTACAAACACAAACAAAAACCTACATTTCATTAGCCGTAGAATTGTCCCTGTCACCGAGGACAAATCTCCATGTTAAAGCTTCTCATAAAGATTGATGGTGTTATTGAGGTGTAACAATTTGTATATTATGTACAGATAATTCATGAAAACAAATAGAATTTATTAAATAAACACACATCGGTCAATAACTACAGACCACTCCTGATGCCACCCCCCAACTACCCTCATCGTAAGCAGTCAAGTTTTTTTACTTTTTACCTGGGATCCAACATGCACCACTCACCGCCTCGACTATAATCTCCCAAGAGCCCGGATGTTTGTCTGCAGGAATTTCCATTAGCTCTCTAACTTCTATTTGATGGGTGTGACAAACTGCCTATAATCATCTTTTGTTTTCCCAAGTCCAAGTTGTTTCCCCTTTGATTCGGTATCGTTAACTACCAAACACAGACCACCCTCCCTGGCTCGTTATATTCAAAACAACCAGAAACTTAAGTGCTCTTTCTAGGTGGTCGCCGTTCGTATAGCCGAAAACACGCGCTCTGGAAATTTTTGTATTTTGTATCCCAAACACAGGCAGAGGTACTATGTCGTAGAGTGCCTGGAACTCCAATACGGATACATTACCCTGCGAACCTTGGTATCTTTCGACCACCACTCGCTTCTGTTCCCGACAAGCCAGGAGAGCTCTGTTCGAGGAAATGACTCTACCGAACAAGGCGACCATTCGCTACCCACAAGCCATGGAAACCGTTCATGTGATTTTTATATAGGAACTGAATGACTGTTATCACTTTTCTTATTGAAATAATTTGGGCAAGCGTCACGTGTACGGTCGGTCAAAACTTTACCCATGTGGCGATTCAGCTGTATATTCAGTATCTGAGCGCTATTTAGACAACTTGGGTGCTCAGATACAAGCTATCCGGAAATATAAGACTTGTGGGGGTTCCTAGTAATATTATGTATGTATTGGTGTTTTGTAATTTATTCATTGTACCTCTAGTGCTTAGGAGATAAGTGAGTTTGCTTTGCTTAAACTAATTATCTCCCAGACACAAAGACACCTAGGCGTGTTGTTCCTATGTTTTTGCTGGAGACTGTGTATAAAAGTGGGCCATCTGGGCATAATAAACCATTCCTGTTCATCAAGTATCGACTTATGTTTAGGTATGCGACGACTGAGAGCTATTAATCACACGACCTTGCGGGATTTCGGGAGATTACGAACAAATGTATCACTCAGGATACAGGAGGTTTGTTACAATGGGAGATACTTTTATCAGCCACATTAAAATCACCTGCCTAACATCATATAGGTCACCTTGTGCTTCCAAAACAGCTCTGACCGGTCGAGACATGGATTCCACAAGACTTCTGAATGTGTCCGCTGGTATATGGCACTAATAAAGCAGCAGGTTCTTCAAATCCTGCAAGTTGTGAGGTGGGGTCTCCATGGATTAGATTTGTTATTCCAGAACATCCGTCAGATTCTCAATTGGAATTGAGCCAAGACAACACATTGAACTCTGTCATGCGATGCACTGTGTGTTCTGACACCTTTTTGTCATGACCAGCATTAACTTTTTCATCAATTTTAGCTACAATAGTTCTTCTGTGTGTTCAGACCAAATGGGCTAGCCTTCGCTCCCCACGTGCATCAGTGAGCATTAAGGCGCCCATCACCTTGATGCCGGTTCAAAGGTTGTCCTTCCTTGCACTGTATATCGGGAACACTCCACAAGTCTTGCCATTTTGGAGATGCTCTGACCCAATCTTCTAGCCATTACTATTTGGCCCTTGTGAAAGTCACTCAGATATGGGCAGTGAGCAGGGTTTATACAGTGATGGCAGTAAGCAGGGCTTATACAATGATGGCAGTGTGCAGGGCTTATACAGTGAGGGAAGTTTGCAGGGTTCATACAGTGAGGGCAGTTTGCAGGGTTTATACAGTGAGGGCAGTGTTTATACAGTGAGAGCAGTGTGCAGGGTTTATACAGTGAGGGCAGTGAGCAGGGTTTATACAGTTAGGACAGTGTGCAGGGTTTATACAGTGAGGGCTGTGTTTATACAGTGAGAGCAGTGTGCAGGGTTTATACAGTGAGGGCAGTGAGCAGGGTTTATACAGTTAGGACAGTGTGCAGGGTTTATACAGTCAGAGCAGTGAGCAGGGTTTATACAGTGAGGACAGTGTGCAGGGTTTATACAGTGAGGGCAGTGAGCAGGGTTTATACAATGAGGGCAGTGAGCAGGGTTTATACAATGAGGGCAGTGAGCAGGGTTTATACAGTGAGGGCAGTGAGCAGGGTTTATACAGTGAGGTGCAGTTTATACAGTGAGCAGTGTGCAGGGTTTATACAGTGAGGGCAGTGAGCAGGGTTTATACAATGAGGGCAGTGAGCAGGGTTTATACAATGAGGGCAGTGAGCAGGGTTTATACAGTGAGGGCAGTGAGCAGGGTTTATACAGTGAGGGCAGTGAGCAGGGTTTATACAGTGAGGGCAGTGAGCAGGGCAGGGTTTTATACAGTGAGACAGTGTGCAGGGTTTATACAGTGAGGGCAGTGAGCAGGGTTTATACAGTGAGGGCAGTGTGCAGGGTTTATACAGTGACGGCAGTGAGCAGGGTTTATACAGTGAGGGCAGTGAGCAGGGTTTATACAGTGAGGCAGTGTGCAGGGCTTATACAGTGATGGCAGTGTGCAGGGTTTATGCAGTGAGGATACAGTGAGCAGGGTTTATACAGTGAGGGCAGTTTATACAGTGAGCAGTGAGCAGGGTTTATACAGTGAGGGCAGTGAGCAGGGTTTATACAGTGAGGGCAGTGTGCAGGGTTTATACAGTGACGGCAGTGAGCAGGGTTTATACAGTGAGGGCAGTGAGCAGGGTTTATACAGTGAGAGCAGTGTGCAGGGCTTATACAGTGAGGGAAGTTTGCAGGGTTTATACAGTGAGGTCAGTGTGCAGGGTTTATACAGTGATGGCAGTGTGCAGGGTTTATACAGTGAGGACAGTGAGCAGGGTTTATACAATGAGGGCAGTGAGCAGGGTTTATACAGTGAGGGCAGTGTGCAGGGTTCATACAGTGAGGGAAGTTTGCAGGGTTCATACAGTGAGGGAAGTTTGCAGGGTTTATACAGTGAGGAAAGTGTGCAGGGTTTTTACAGTGAGGAAAGTGAGCAGGGTTTATACAGTGAGGGCAGTGAGCAGGGTTTATACAGTGAGGGCAGTGTTTATACAGTGAGAGCAGTGTGCAGGGTTTATACAGTGAGGGCAGTGAGCAGGGTTTATACAGTGATGGCAGTAAGCAGGGCTTATACAATGATGGCAGTGTGCAGGGCTTATACAGTGAGGGAAGTTTGCAGGGTTCATACAGTGAGGGCAGTTTGCAGGGTTTATACAGTGAGGGCAGTGTTTATACAGTGAGAGCAGTGTGCAGGGTTTATACAGTGAGGGCAGTGAGCAGGGTTTATACAGTTAGGACAGTGTGCAGGGTTTATACAGTGAGGGCTGTGTTTATACAGTGAGAGCAGTGTGCAGGGTTTATACAGTGAGGGCAGTGAGCAGGGTTTATACAGTTAGGACAGTGTGCAGGGTTTATACAGTCAGAGCAGTGAGCAGGGTTTATACAGTGAGGACAGTGTGCAGGGTTTATACAGTGAGGGCAGTGAGCAGGGTTTATACAATGAGGGCAGTGAGCAGGGTTTATACAATGAGGGCAGTGAGCAGGGTTTATACAGTGAGGGCAGTGAGCAGGGTTTATACAGTGAGGGCAGTGTACAGGGTTTATACAGTGAGGGCAGTGAGCAGGGTTTATACAGTGAGGGCAGTGTGCAGGGTTTATACAGTGAGGGCAGTGAGCATAGTTTATGCAATGAGGGCAGTGAGCAGAGCTTATACAGTGAGGGCAGTGTGCAGAGTTTACACAGTGAGGGCAGTGTGCAGGGTTTACACAGAGAGGGCAGTGAGCAGGGTTCATACAGTGAGGGCAGTGAGCAGGGTTCATACAGTGACAGCAGTGAGCAGGGTTTATACAGTGAGGGCAGTGAGCAGGGCTTATACAGTGAGGACAGTGAGCAGGGTTTATACAGTGAGGGCAGTGAGCAGGGTTTATACAGTGAGGGCAGTGTGCAGGGTTTATACAGTGAGGACAGTGAACATGGTTTAATCAGTGAGGGCAGTGAGCAGGGTATATACAGTGAGGACAGTGAGCAGGGTTAATGCAATGAGGCCAGTGAGCAGGTTTTATACAGTGAGAGCAGTGAACAGTTTTTATACAATGAGGACAGTGGGCAGGGTATATGCAGTGAGGGCAGTGGGCAGGTTTTATACAGTGAGAGCAGTGTGCAGGTTTTATACAGTGAGGGCGTACTAGATACTATATAATATACTACATAATATACTATTGCATTGCACATTATAGTAAAAAAGGGGGATAAAACTTTTTTTAGATACATAAATGAGAAAAGAAAAGTAAAACAAGGATTAGTTAGATTAAAAACAAAATAAGGAAGGTATGTAGAAGAGGATAAAGGTCTAGCTGACTGCCTCAATGAATATTTTTGTTCTGTATTTACAGATGTAAATGAAGGAAAGGGACCTTAGTTGAGAAAAAGGATAAATTAGTCATTTATTACACGCGAGTTTACAGAGGAAGAGGTTCTATTTCAACTGTCAAAAGTAAAGACAAGTCAGTGGGACCTGATGGAATACACCCAAAGCTATTAAAAAAGCTTAATGGTGTACTAGCAAAACCATTAACAGATTTATTTAACCAATCATTGTTAACAGGAGTAGTCCCAGAAGATTGGAAGTTAGCGAATGTTGTGCCCATTTACAAGAAAGGTAATAGGGAGGAGTCGGGCAACTATAGGCCAGTAAGCCTTACTTCAGTAGTGGGGAAAGTGATGGAAAACATGTTAAAGGATAAGATTGATGAACATCTAAAAACACATGGATTTCAAGATCAGAGACAACATGGGTTTACTTCAGGGAGATCATGCCAAACTAATCTTATTGATTGTTTTGATTGGGTAACTAAAATTATAGATCAGGGTGGTGCAGTGGACATTGCTTACCTAGATTTCAGTAAGGCTTTTGACACTGTTGCACATTGAAGGCTTATCAATAAACTGCAATCTTTAAGTTTGGATTCCAATATTGTTGAATGGGTAAGGCAGTGGCTGAGTGACAGGCAACAGAGGGTTGTAGTTAATGGAATATATTCGAAGCTTGGACTTGTCACCAGTGGGGTACCTCAGGGATCTGTACTTGGACCCATTCTCTTTAATATTTTTATTAGTGATATTGCAGAAGGTCTTGATGGTAAGGTATGTCTTTTTGCTGATGATACTAAGATATGTAACAGGGTTGATGTTCCAGGAGGGATAAGCCAAATGACAAATGATTTAGGTAAACTAGAAAAATGGTCAGAATTGTGGCAACTGACATTTAATGTGGATAAGTGCAAGATAATGCATCTTGGACGTAAAAACCCAAGGGCAGAGTACAGAATATTTGATAGAGTTCTAACCTCAACATATGAGGAAAGGGATTTAGGGGTGATTATTTCTGATGACTTAAAGGTAGGCAGACAATGTAATAGAGCAGCAGGAAATGCTAGCAGAATGCTTGGTTGTATAGGGAGAGGTATTAGCAGTAGAAAGAGGGAAGTGCTCATGCCATTGTACAGAACACTGGTGAGACCTCACTTGGAGTATTGTACTCGGTACCGGAGACCGTATCTTCAGGAGGATATTGATAACTTTGAGAGGGTTCAGAGAAGGGCTACTAAACTAGTTCATGGATTGCGGGATAAAACTTACCAGAAAAGGTTAAAGGATCTTAACATGTATAGCTTGGAGGAAAGACGAGACAGGGGGGGTATGATAGAAACATTTAAATACATAAAGGGAATCAACACAGTAAAGGAGGAGACTATATTTAAAAGAAGAAAAACTACCACAACAAGAGGGCATAGTCTTAAATTAGAGGGACAAAGGTTTAAAAATAATATCAGGAAGTATTACTTTACTGAGAGGGTAGTGGATGCATGGAATAGCCTTCCAGCTGAAGTGGTAGAGGTTAACACAGTAAAGGAGTTGAAGCATGCGTGGGATAGGCATAAGGCTATCCTAACTATAAGATAAGGCTAGGGACTAATGAAAGTATTTAGAAAATTGGGCAGACTAAATGGGCCGAATGGTTCTTATCTGCCGTCACATTCTATGTTTCTATCTATGTTTCTAGTTTATAATTCACTACATATATAAATACTGTATATATCGGATCACCTGGCACCCCGACTGGGTACCTTCATTGATGGATGCTCCTAGTGCTTCCGGAAGGCTGCAAGCGCTCCACTCGACACCATAAGCACTGCAGACCCCACAAAAAGCCGCAGCTTGGTTGGGGTCTCGTCGTCTCCTACCCACCCTGGATCTACGACAAGGCTCCAGGCTCCAGTGAGTGAACCTCTCTTCCTTCAGAGACCTGCTCAGCAGTCTAAGGGTTTATTGTCTCTTATATACAGATTTTCCCACAAGGTTACCACCCACATGGACCTTGTGGTACACAGAATACAAAGTTACAAAACCAATCAGGACAGACTTGTACAGTTAGACACTCCCAGATAATGTACACAAACCCTCCCCTCTGCCTGTGATACAATTAACAAGCACAATGGGCTAACTACTCACAGGCAGAAAACACACATTTTTCCCAAAACACAGAAAACACCCCAAAACACCACATATCCCCACAAATCGCTGGATAGCCTTGACCTGGGTGAACAATGTGACGAGAGCAATCTCGCCACATTGCATTGGAGAAGCCTGGTTGCTCGCCTGTTGCCTTTGGATTATGGCCCCATGTTAAAAGACTTATTTTTCCCTGCAGAAAAGGTCTATTCATGTTTTCTGCCCTGGCGTTCGGTGGATTCTCGGATTTACTGAATGAACTAATTTAACCCAGATAGCTATGCCATGGAGCCCATTCGTATAATGAAAGACTATGGGAAAGACTTTGGCTCCATGGCAATTGAACTGTATGTGTGTGGTCTGAGCTCCATTCAGTAAAAATGTGCGCTCAGACCTAAGCTATCTGGGGATATGTTGCATGTCTGTATTTTATGTCATAAATGTAATGTGTATTTTATTGTATTTTACTGTCTTTTTACTGCCATGTGCTTAATGGAGTTTTGCCTCTGTCATTGGAGATAATTGGATTACTTCTAATTATCTCCAGGATAGAAGACTCTGTGGAACTGGTTTTGGGCAGAAAAGCCATGCTTCCTGTGGTCACAAAGGACTATGATCTATCTTGTGAACCACTGGACCAATTTGGATGATTTTGACATATGTTTATATTTGAAGGTTGCTGATTCTAAATATGTCATTATGGGGATTGGATGTGTGGTTTTAAAGTTACAGGATATGTGTAAAAACTGTATTTTTACTGCCTGCGTTTAATTATGTTAACCCATTGTGTACCATAATTAGATCACAGGCAGAGGGGAGGATTTTTGTATGTAGTTGCTGGGAGTGTTTCTGTAATATACGTGTATGATTGGTTGTTGTGTAAAACCCTGTGGGTGGTCCTATCTAAGGGAAACCTGCATAAAAGAAGGTTCTTTTGGTGCCAGTAAACAGACCACTGCTTGACCCTCGACACGGAGCTCTGTCTCGTCTTTGGGGGGATTTACTGTATGCTGTTAGAGACTGATTTCCAGGAGTGTAAGCCGCTTGGGTGCTTTTCCTGTTCGTCTGCTAGCAGCTATTCGTGAGGTTCCAGTTCGGGAGTTTGGAGCATTCCCTTATATGCAGTTCGGGAGTTTGGTGTTCTGCAGTAGCTGTGCCTGTATCTCTGAAAGGGGAAGATCTTCTAAACGGCGGTTTAACCCTTTTATGCTGAAGGTGCCGTTACAAACAACATATCCAAAAATCACCCAGATCAGAGCAGGGGTTCACGAATTCCATGGAAGTCACATTTGACCGACCGCAAGCAAGGCTTTCCTGCCCAAAACAGTTCCACAGATTTAGGCTGTGCAGCCGGTCTATCTTCTCCTCTATCCTGGAGATAATTGGCTTACGTGGGTGTGGTAACTTAATTATCTCCAGGAACAGGGAATATCTCTAAGTCAAAACTATGACAAAAACCACATAAAAATATATAACTCTTATAATACAATGTTTAACCTATATGTCCAACATAACCCCAGATAGCTTGGATCTGAGCGCTCAATATGTCAGAAAAGCGCTCAGATCTCAAGAATACAGTTGGAACGCCATGTGGTTAAACAATAGCAAGGGCTGATGAGAGATTGAGGAGGGACAAAGCAGCTAGTTTCAACTAGTCTGGCAGTGTCCCTGGGACAGCGCCCTGCTGGAGAACAATTAGACAGGAAAAAGGGGGAGTGGTAGAGGCACATTTCCCCATGGAAGTCATATTTTTAACAAGCCTTTTTTTACAGGGAGAAACAAAGTTTTAACGCATGGGCCATAATCCTGGGGCATATGGCTGGCAAACAGGCCCCTCCAAAATCAAGTGGCGAGGTTATTTTTGCCACACTGTACATAATGCTATACTTTATAGTGTGCTATATAATATATTCCTGTATAATATATGATTACTGTATAAAATACTATCAGTATATAATGTGCATTATGCTATACTATATAATGTACTGTATACAGTAATGTTATTTCTGTAAAATATACCATTACTATATAATATCATATACTAATACTATATAATATACTATCTCTGTATAATATAATATTACTATTACTGTATAATATAACATTACTATATAATGTATTGTATAACATGCTATTACTGTATAGTTGTCACGTATTCATCCGCACATAAAAATGTGGTTAATGGCATTTACCGTCCTGATAGGAAAAGTTGTGCCGAGTAGCAATCATGCACATGGAAACCTGGTTGCTTTTGGGGTCAAAGGCCGTTTACGGCCAATCGGACCTAAAGAACGAGTATTTAAACCCAATTCTCCTTTTGCTCATTGCCCTGTCGTGGTTTATCCTGATGGTAATCCAAGAGTGCGTTCCTGACCTTGATTTTCTGGTATTTGACTTTGGTTTCGTTTTGACTTCCCTGAATTCTGGTATCCTTGACTTTTGGCTTTATCTCATCATTGTGTCTGATTCTGTGTTCCTAAACTCGGCAAGTATTTTGACTATTCTTGGATACGTTAAAGGAACACCATAGTCACCTTAATTACTTTAGCTAAATAAAGCAGTTTTAGTGTATAGATCATTCCCCTGCAATTTTACTGCTCAATTCTCTGCCATTTAGGAGTTAAATTAATTTGTTTCTGGTTATGCAGCCCTAGCCACACCTCCCCTGGCTATGATTGACAGAGCCTGCATGGAAAAAAAAACTGGTTTCACTTTCAAACAGATGTAATTTACCTTAAAAAATTGTATCTTAATCTCTAAATTGAACTTTAATCACATACAGGAGGCTCTTGCAGGGTCTAGCAAGCTATTAACATAGCAGGGGATAGGAAAATCTTAATTAAACAGAACTTGCAATAAAGAAAACCTAAATAGGGCTCTCTTTACAGGAAGTGTTTATGGAAGGCTGTGCAAGTCACATGCAGGGAGGTGTGACTAGGGTTCATAAACAAAAGGATTTAACTCCTAAATGGCAGAGGATTGAGCAGTGAGGCTGCAGAGGCATGTTCTATACACCAAAACTGCTTTATTAAGCTAAAGTTGTTCAGGTGACTATAGTGTCCCTTTAAGTCCAGCCATTCAAAGGTTCGGTTATACGTTATCCTTAGTCCTAGGTGTGATACAGTTCTGCATGCTGGATCAACTTCTAATCCTGACATTACGACAGTGCCATAGATCCTGCAAAATTGTGTCAGCACATAGCAGCTTGTGAGAGAAAGCTAGAGGAGAATGATCACTGTATGGATCAATTTGCACGCTCCTTACTAGGACGGCTTATTTACAACCTGAGGCTTCTCCAATTATGTCACCACTACCTATAGTATATAAGGCACCTATGATCTCCTTATCTTCTCCTGAACCAGCATAATTAGGGAACATATCCAAAATTTATGCGAATTGGTCCAGTGGTTCGGGAAATAGCTGGAAGTCCACAGATTTGGGCTGTGCAGCCGGTCTATTCAACATAGTTCAGATAACGGAGGCCGTTCGTACAAACAGGCAATGTTAATGTGGCGTTCGTATTGTCGAACACCGTTCGACTCCCATTGAAGCGCCGAAGTTCCAGAAAAGGTAAAAGCTCAGCGGTGTTCGTGCCATTGTGTATCCGATTTTAGTTCCAGGAGCTCGACAGCAAAACACAGCTCACCGCGTTCGGCTAAACAAGATGGCCGCCACATGTTCGACTATACGAACGGTGACCACCCAGTCATTCGTCTATTAGCTTGCGGTTAACCACCAGCCTGGGAGGTAAATTGGCTGCACACTCCACTTGTGTGTGGTCCGGCTGTTCGGTAATTCGAAGCTCCACTTCGACCACTTCGACAGTTTAAAGGGGCATTATGCCAAGTCTCAATATGCCCCCATAATGTTCTTAAAGGGCAATACACACCAGGGCCATAATCACAGGGCAAAAGGCCCTCTCCAAGAACACTTTAAGGCCTCACCTGGTTCATTTCCTTCAGATAGAGCTAAGATTGGGTATCTGATGAACCAATTTAAAGGTAAGGATGGAATTCATACTGACGTTTGAACCATTAGGCACCTCAACTGCCTTAATGCCTTAATGGATATCAAACAAGGTCTATATCAGATTATGCCATAGAATTTCGTACATTGGCATCTGAGGTTGATTGGACTAAGAACAGATTAATCGCTACTTTTAAAGAATTATCAGAGAATATTCTTGACGAAATTGCTGCCAAAGACCTACCTAATGACTTTATTACTTAAGTGATGCAAATCGATAATAGACTCCGGACCAGAGAAATTGCTAGAAACAGAACTAGATGTTCGATTCTCCAAACCTGTTGTCTCTGGCCTTCCGACTCTGTCTGAACCCAAACCTATGCAGTTAGGGTTTACTGGACTGTCTGAGGCAGAGAAACAGTATAGGAAAAACAAGGGTCTTTTGCTTATATTGTGGCAAAAAAGGACACATGAGAAATGCTTGTCCTATATGTCTGGAAAACTTCCGCACCTAAGAACCTTAAGGGTACAGGTCTTAGGTGTAATGGATAAGTCCTCAAGCAATTTCCGAAGCAGCTTTTTCCTTGACATTTCCGCCTTTTGCAATGAGAAGAACTTTTCATGCAAAACCCTGGTTGACTCAGGTGCGGCTTGTAACTTTATTGATTTATATTTTGTTAAGAAACACACTATACTAGTCAGAGAGATCATCACCTCTAGCGGTTGAGGCTATTGATGGGAGACCCCTATCTCAACCATTGATTACCCATGAGACCTTGCCTATTTGCATTACGATAGGAGCTTTGCATAAGGAAGACATTACCTTCCAGATAAACGCTTCCCCTTCTTGTCCCATCATATTAGGATTCCCTTGGCTCATCAAGCATAACCCTCATATTGACTGGACGGAAGAGGAAATACTGGAATGGGGTAAAGACTGTCAGGAAAACTGCATGTTTCACATTACTAAAAAAAATGGGCATTGTTTCTTTACCCGCTGCTACGTCTCTGACCCCCGAAATTCCTGTACAGTATTGGGAGGTTAGAGAGGCGTTTAGTAGAAGCCAGACTGATGTTCTTCCTCCACACAGGTCATACAATGGCTCCATTGATCTCTTGCCTGGGGCTATGCCTCCTAATGGGGCAGTATATGCCCTATCCCCACAAGAAAGTAAGATCATGGATGAGTACACCAAAGAATTGTTAAAAAAAAAAAGGCCATATACGTAAATCATCCTCGCCTGCTGGAGCAGGATTCTTTTTTGTAGCTAAAAAAGATGGAGTTATGTCCTTGCATTGACTTCAGAGCATTAAACAAGATTACTATAAAGAATGCCTATCCCATTCCTCTTATATCTGAATTGTTTTAAAGACTCCAGGGTGCTAAGATCTTCACTAAGCTTGACCTTAGGACTGCATACAATTTGGTGAGGATTATGGAGGATCACAAATGGAAGACGGTATTTAACACTAGGAGTGGGCACTATTAATACCTTGTCATGCCCTTCGGATTATGCAATGCTCCGGCCGTGTTTCAGAATTTTATTAATGATATACTTAGAGACCATATCTATTAATTTGTTCTAGTTTACCTGGATGAAATCCTTATTTATTCCCCAGACCCCCAGACTCATCATGAACATGTTAAACAAGTATTACAAACATTGCTTGATAATGGACTTTATTGAAAACTTGAGAAATGCATATTTGATCAGCATGAGATTCGGTTTTTGGGGTATAATATTTCTGCCTCTGGTTTCCAAATGGATCCTCGCAAACTAGAGGCAGTTCTACACTGGCAGTTGCCCAATGGGTTAAAAGCCATCCAAAGGTTTATTGGTTTCTCTAACTATTATAGGAGATATATCAAAGGTTTCTCTTCCGTAATAGCCCCCATCACCAATATGACACACAAGGGGGCTAAGTGTACTATATAGCCTAAAGAAGCTAAAGAGGCGTTTGAGCTTCTTAAACAAATGTTCTCATCTGCTTACATATTAAGACATCCTGATACTAGTAAATCTTTCCTACTTGAGGTTGACGCCTCCAAGACAGAGGTCAGGCTGTTCTTTCTCAGAGAGAGAGTCAGGATGCCCCTTTGCATCCATGTGGATACTTCTCCAGAAAGTTGTCTCCTACCAAGCATAACTATGAAGTTGGTAATAGAGAACTGTTAGCCATCATATTAGCGCTTAAGTAATGGCGACATCTTTTGGAGGGTGCCAAGGATCTCATTCTGATTATTACTGATCAAAGGGGCATCCTGGCATATATTGGTGATGCCAAACAACTGTCTTCTAAACAAGCTAGATGGTCATTATTTTTGTCTTGCTTTAACTTCATTATCATGTACAGACCCGTTTCTAAGAACGTTAAAGCTGACACCTTATCTAGGCAATTTGGCGTTGAATCAGATCTAGAACAAGAGACAGCCCCTATTATCTCTCCGGAGTGTATTATTGCATCCACTGTCCTTTCTTTATCATCCCCTTTGCTCTGTGCTATCATGGCCCCAGCCCCAGGCACCTTGCAACAAACTTCAAGATAAATTGTTTATTCCATTGCCTGACAGGAAAGAGGTGCTGAAGGTGTTCCATGACAATGTGACTGGGCATCCGGGTATTAATAAAACTGTATCTGTCATTTCCAGGTCATGTTGGTGGGAGTCACTCAGGAGGGATATTAAAGATTATGTAGAAGCCTGCTCTGTCTGTGCTGTTTCGACGGTTCCTCAGAAACTTCTGTGTGGATTGTTACAGCCACTTCCTATACCCAGTATCCCATGGCCTCATTTATCGATGGATTTCATTGTTGAACTGCCTAGTTCCAATGGGTATACTACCATCCTCATGGTAGTTGACCATTTTTCCAAAATGGCACACTTTATTCCACTCAAAAATTGTCTCAGGATCTGGTGCACATATTTATACACGATATTGTCAGGCTACATGGTATTCCTCAAAATATTGTGTCTGACAGGGGTTCCCAATTTGTGTCATGGTTCTGGAGGGCATTCAATAAACAGTTGGGCATTGAATTGTCATTTTCCTCTGCTTATCATCCCCAAACTAATGGTACGGCTGAAAGAGCTAACCAATCACTTGAGCTGTATTTACGTTGCTTTGTGAATAGTACACAGTCTCACAGGGCTGAATTATTGCCCTGGGCCAAATTTGCAAGGAATAACGCTACCCATGACTCATAGTCCGTTTTTTGTCAATACGGGTCGTCATCCTGCTTTTCTCCCTGCTGTATTTTCTGATACAGCTATCCCTACTCTGGATGATCACCTCACCTCAATTTGTGATACCTGGACTAAGGTTCCCTCCGCTCTTGAAACTGCGGCTGCTCGCTTTAAGTTTCATGCGGATAAACGGCGGAGTGCCAGTCCAGTTTACCAGGTGGGTGACCGGGTTTGGTTATCCTCACGCAACATCAGGTTGAAGGTTCCCAGCATGAAGTTTGCTCCGAGGTTCCTTGGTCCTTTTCGTGTGGTTAGGAGAATCAACCCTGTTTATTATTCTTTGGCCCTTCCAATGTCCTTACGTATACCTAATACTTTTCATGTGTCCTTGCTCAAACCGCTTGTTTGCAATCGGTACACAAGTCCGGTTGTTCCCCCTCCTCCTCTGGTTGTTTCTGGACAGGAGGAGTATGAAGTTTCCTCCATCACTGATTCCAGGTTTTCTAGTGGTATTTAGTCGATTGATATCCATGCTGGCCATAAAATTTGTTCTTTTCACGCCAAGTTTCCTCTCAAACCTGTTCCTGCCTGCCTAGTGGGCGGTCTTCAGGTGGGGGTTAATGTCACATATTCATCTGTACATAAAAATGGGGTTAATGGCATTTACCGTCCTGACAGGAAAAGTTGTGCCGAGCAACATTACCATCCTGACAGGAAAAGTTGTGCCGAGCAACATTACCATCCTGACAGGAAAAGTTGTGGCGAGCTGCAATCATACACATGGAAACCTGGTAATTGCTTTTGGGGTCAAAGGCCGGTTACGGCCAATCGGATCCACAGGAGGGGTATTTAAACCCAATTCTCCTTTTTGCTCATTGCCCTGTCGTGGTCCTGATGGTAATCTGATGCGTTCCTGATCTTGATTTTCTGGTATTTGACATTGGCTTAGTTTTGACTTCCCTGAATTCTGGTATCCTTGACTTGTGACATTGTGCCTGATTCTGTGTTCCTGACCTGAAGTATTTTGCCTATTCTTGGATACGTTAAGTCCAGCCATTCAAGGTCCGGTAATACTTTATCCTTAGTCCTAGGTGTGACACAGTTCTGCGTGCTGGATCAACTTGTAATCCTGACAATAGTATGCCATTACTATATAATATACTATTTTTCTATAATATACTTGTAGCGGAGCTGCAATATTAAATTCCACGATCTCCGCTGGTAATCCAAAGTCAAGTTCTGAAAAGTAAGGCAATATCCCAAATCCCCCAGTAACCGGACGAAACACAGTTCTGGGAGTCAACTGAGGTTTTTATTCACAGGTCACGGTATTTATGCAAGTCCGCATGCAAGGGGTTTCCCTACTGACATTGCAGGGGTTATACAGTAGGGGACTACATGGGGGACTTAGCAACCTGGACATTTCTCCCATCAGGCACTGCTGAATGAGAGGGATACTCCCACTGGAATATACCGTTAAGTGGATCATCCCTCCGTGCAGCAGAACTGAGATTTTACATTAAAATACATAACTTTTATAATATTCACTTTATTTAAACGGATGGATGTTCGGTAGATAGCTGGGGTCTGAGTGCACAGTTCGTGAGAATACCGCTCAGATCCCAGCATAAGTAACCGAACACCGCACGAAATACACTTTAACATTATGTCCGCCTAAAAGTACCGAACACCAATGGGGAACCATGATAGCGAAAGACCGGAGCTCCTGAACGACCTGGAAGTCCAGCGGTGTTCGCGCCGTCAAGTAGCCGTTTTCAGTTCCACGTGCTCGACGACCAAACACCGCTGGTGAAACAAAGGATCCAAGATGGCCGACCGCCGCGTGGTCGGTAGCCGAACGACGACCACCTAGGAAAGCCCTTAACTACCGATTGCAACAATGTTGCAATCGGTTAATGAGTGCCACACGACCCTCTGTGTGTGGGCTACTGGGTGGTAGCTCATTCGTTTCACGAACAGCCGGTAAAGTCTCTGTTCGTGTTCCTTTGTTTCACCAGCGGCTTTCGGCTGCTAGCATACGAATTCTATACACATAGCAGTACAGACCAATATTACAATATATACCCCAGAGGCTATTGCAGACAACCTTTTGTACATATAGTTCAGCAACCCACAAGTGGCTAGGTTTGCCACAATATTATCACTATATAACATGCTATTACTGTATAATGTACTATATAATATACTGTGTATTATGCTGTACTATATAATCTACTGTATATTACTATACAACATACTATTACTGTATCATATGCTATTACTGTATAATGTACTAAATATACTATTACTGTATAATGTACTATATAATATACTGTGTATTATGCTGTACTATATAATCTACTGTATAATATGCTATTACTATATATAAACTCTTTGTACTCTATTTTTAAAGGACCACTATAGGCACCCAGACCACTTCAGCTCAATGAAGTGGTCTGGGTGCCAGGTCCCTCTAGTTTTAAACCTGCAGCTGAAAATATAGCAGTTTCAGAGGGTTAACGGGGGATTAATCCAGCCTCTAGTCTCTGTCTCATTGACAGCCACTCAAGGCTGCTACCGTGATACTCACTGTGAAAATCACAGTGAGAAGACACTGACGTCCATAGGAAAGCATTGAGTAATGCTTTCCTATGGGCTGTTTGAATGCGCGCGCAGGAGGAGGATAGTTCCCCAGCGCTGAGGGAGCCCGGCGCTTGAGAAAGGTAAGTCGCTGAACGGGTTTTAACCCCTTCAGCCAAGCAGGAGGGGGGATCTGAGATTGGGGGAGACCTAATGATCCTATAGTGCCAGGTAAACACGTTTGTTTTCCTGGCACTAGAGTCGTCCTTTAAGCCAATGTTCTACCCAAGAACAAGAATATTCATCTAGACCGATTTCTTTGAGTTTGAACACTAATCTATTGTTTGTAACTGTATCAAATGCCTTGGCAAAATCCAAATAGATCACATCTACTGCAACACCCTAATCTAAACTTCTACTTACATCTTCGTAGAACGCAATCAAGTTAGTTTGACATGACCTGTGTGACAAAGTGCCCTTTGCCACTTGGTCCTGGAGAGGCCTACTTGCCAGCCTCCTCCCCTGTGACTATGACTCTTTCATGTATCTGGCTTTAAAGCCCCTAGTCTACCTTCAGACAGACTATTTATGTAGGCTGCTTTATTTATCTTATGTTTTAGTCACCCTGTACCCATTATAGGTGCAGGGTGTGTAATGTAATTGTTTATAGTGTGTGTGTGTACTGTGAAATGTATTGCCTTCTCTCCTGTACTGCTGAGGTTTGCTACCAACTAGGTGGGTTTGGCTATGGAGCTGGTCTAGTGCCCTCTGTTGGTAGCAACAGCAATATGCACTACCTGAATTGCAAGACTGGTTCATTTGCATATTCGGGTAGATTTGCATATTGCTAATTCTGCAGGCAGGTGAGATATTTACTGTTAAATATTGTCTCCCCCACCCCTTTAAAAATGTGCCATTGTGTTGTGATAAGTCACTGTGTGTTGCTTGATATGGTTTGACTGTTTGTGATTTTATTGAGGTTTCACAACAATGTTATTGTGGTGACTCTATTGGCTGGTCCCAAGGGAAATAAAGGTTTTGACAGTTCTTCTTGATCCCTCTAAATGTAGCCTTGTCTCGTTATTGGAGGGAGCTGTTATAATCACACTGGGGATTGCTATGCTCTGCATGCTCCCCTGAGCTTGAGTCACTTAGCTCTTTTAAGAGCTTGTTCCTGACACGCTCTCCTTGGAGGAGGGGTCTTCACCACACAGTCCTGGAGGACAGAAGCTGATCCAGGGTGGAAGGCAGACGGCGAGACTCCAGTCAAGATACGGCAGTTGCGGAGTCTGCGGTGGTTGTGGTGTCTGCTGCAGTGCTTGGGAGTCCTCAGGAAGCGCTAGGAGCATCCATCAACGGAGGGTACTCAGTCGGAGTACAAGGAGCTCCGTTACAACCTGTTCTTCATAAAACCATGCTGATTTTTGCTGATAGCCATGTTCTTCTCAAGGAATTCTTGATTATTATCCCTTAGTAGCCTTTCAAATACTTTTCCCAGCCACATATCTCACAGGTCTATAATTTCCAGGCAAGGATTATTGAATATAGGAGCCTTTCTCCAATCCTCCAGAACACTTCCTGAATAAAAAGAATCTTGAAAGATTAAAAACAGAGGTTCACTTATTTCCACACCTGTACTCGTGGATGAATACCATCAGGCCCTAAAGCTTTGTTTATATTAACTTTTTTCGTTGCTGCAGCACCTTGTCTTGAGTTAGCCAATTACAATTGCTCTGCATTTTTTTCTTTTTTGCAGCAATCATTTTCATATCTATTGCCATATACTATACTATATAATATACTATCACTATACAATATACTATTACTGTATAATATACAATTTCTGTATAATGTACTATATAATCTACTGTATAATATATTACTATACATGTTTAATGTACTATTATTAAATAGAATATTATTACAATAAATGTATTTTCCTGGCCATATCCATGGCAGCACAACAATGGGTGGCTCCTCCCTATCCCTAATTAGACAGGAACCTAATTTAAACAAAAGGTATAAGTAACCCCTTCTACCCCTCTTTTTGTTCCTGTCATATCCCTGGGACTGACTTAGTCATTATAAGACTAGATAATTTTTCTTTTTGGCTTACCTGAAGGTTGTTACCTTCCTCCTCAAGGGAGCTCAGCCTCTCTTCCTTGGGAAGTCTTCAGTACGCGGCTCTGTGCAAAGGTGACCCCTGGATAAACCCCTTTAGTGACCGGGGGTTTTACTTGCTGTGACCCTAGGGGTAGCAAGATCATGCTATCACCATAATTCATGCAGTGACCAAGGGGTAGCAGGCTGTGCATGCACATACAGAGCATATGGATTTACTTGCTGTTGCTTGTTTAATATAATATTGTTATATAAAATATTATTACTATATAATGTATTATGAATATTCTGACCCTTTGGACTTGTGGTGATTAACCTTTTTGTTTTCAGGATTGTTTACATCCAGTGATAATTGTATATTCTCTATTCTGACATATTATGTGAAAACTTGTGTTAAGGGGGAGCCAGGCGACCGTGGCATGGAGGGCGAGAGAGGGGAAAAAGGAGAGTACGGAACATCAGGAAACCCGGGGTCTAACGGAGAACCGGGCAGAATGGGTTTGCCGGTAAGAATACTTAATGTTTCATTCTGTAAAATACAGAATTCTGCTTTGGAATAACTCTGAAAGTTAAATATGCATAGTGATTTATATACTGATATATGATATACAGAGTGATATATAATATGCAGTGATTTATATACTGATATATATTATACCTAGTGACATATAATATGCACGGTGATTTATATACTGATATATATTATACCTAGTGATATGTATTATACCTAGTGATATATAATATGCACAGTGATTTATATACTGATATATATTATACCTAGTGATATATATTATACCTAGTGATATATAATATGCACAGTGATTTATATACTGATATATATTATACCTAGTGATATATATTATACCTAGTGATATATAATATGCACAGTGATTTATATACTGATATATATTATACCTAGTGATATATATTATACCTACTGATATATAATATGCACAGTGATTTATATACTGATATATATTATACCTAGTGATATATAATATGCACAGTGATTTATATACTGATATATATTATACCTAGTGATATATATTATACCTAGTGATATATAATATGCACAGTGATTTATATACTGATATATATTTTACCTAGTGATATATATTATACCTAGTGATATATAATATGCGCAGTGATTTATATACTGATATATATATTATACCTAGTGATATATATTATACCTAGTGATATACATAGTGATCTATAATATGCACAGTGATTTATATACTGATATATATTATACCTAGTGATATATATTATACATAGTGATATATAATATGCACAGTGATTTATATACTGATATATATTATACCTAGTGATATATATTATACCTAGTGATATATAATATGCACAGTGATTTATATACTGATATATATTATACCTAGTGATATATAATATACCTAGTGATATATAATATGCACAGTGATTTATATACTGATATATATTATACCTAGTGATATACATAGTGATCTATAATATGCACAGTGATTTATATACTGATATGTAATATACATAGTGAAAGAAACAAATCAGAACAATCACTCACCGAGAATGTGATGGTTGAAGGGTATTAGGGCATAACCCGGAGTAATAATAGATAGAGAAGAGACTGAAATGGGTTAACTAAAAAAGTGCTCCCAAATACAGTCTCTGTACCCTGAATGTGACTGCTCCACTAGTATAAGGCAATAAATTGCTAATCATAGAGCGTAAATTGAACTAAAAAATAATAAATCGTTATTGGTCCCTCTTAGGGAGAAGAAAAAACGAAAACTCAGCTGTAACTAGTGTAGAAGATATATACAGTGATATTTACAAAAATATATTCGAATAAAAAAGGTCCATCCGTTAATCTGCAATATATGCAGTGATCACGCACTATATGTAGTTGCCACTATTGGATTAAGATAACTGTTGTTAGTAGCTTCTTTATAACAAAGTCTCTGTAGCCAGCAACATTGAATAAAAAGTGTGAACACCAGGAAGCACAATGTATCCTGTTGGGATAATGGATACCAATAGAGCCCTTGATGAAGTAACGTGCTTGTATTTGCAGCGGGTAAACACACTGTACTTCCTACAGTTGTGGGAGCTCCAAAGTCAATCATACACAGTGGTTGTAAGGGAGCCCTTGGGGGGAAGAATGGCCGTATTTGAACAAACACCACAGGTCAGGATACTAGCCATCAATAAAGTCCTAAACCCCGATTGCAGCTCTCCATTAAATTCCCCAAGTGATAAGTACGAAAGTGCCTTATTATATGGGAGACAGGTGGTATGGTAAGTCTGGCCGGACACACACAGAGTGGAACATAAATCTCTATAAACTTACACCATATGCCGTCTGAAGTATCCCCATAAGGAACATTAATTGACAATAAAACAGAAAATATAAACTAAACTAAATGTCAAGTTTCGATGGAAAAAAGGGTGTTCAGTAGGTCAGTGTACCGTAATCGATACACTACACACCTCTCACCAGCCTGTAACAAGATAACAAAACTTACCAGTATACAGACGGGTGGTTAGCTAGGAGTACGGTCACTTAGATACACAAAACTTCCCCATGTGCAGAAGGACGGCTAGCTAAAAGTAAGGTCACTTAGATGGACGAAAATTCCCAGTGTACAGATGAACCGCTAGCTAGGAATACGGTCATTGGGATTAAACACAACTTCCCAATATACAGATGAATGGCTAGCAAAGAGTACGGTCACTAGGTTTAACTAGTTCCTGAATAATAAATAAGGAGGTCCCCAAACCCAATAACAAATAAATGTAAAAACGGATGTCCTAAGTAAAGTACATAGTGTACAAGGTTATGCTCAACGCGCATTTCGGCGCCAATATGCACCTTTGTCAAGAGCTAATCGATTGTGAAACTGGCGCCACTTTTTGAACCCACTATTGCCGGCCCATTATCGTTACGTCATAGTAGTTTTCAGACGGCACTGTGAATGGGCGGGCTAAGGGAGTGACGATAGCCTGATCTCGGCGTGGGGAAGTTAACCCCTTCAATGCCAGAGAGTGGTATAGCTGCTAAGTATCCCTAACCAGGGGATCAATGGTACATGTATCTAGTTTGGCTAAAGAGCCAATTAGATCTAGTTACAGTTGAGTTTTCGTTTTTGCTTCTCCCTAAGAGGGACCAATAACGATTTATTATTTAGTTCAATTTACGCTCTATGATTAGCAATTTATTGCCTTATACTAGTGGAGCAGTCACATTCAGGGTATAGAGACTGTATTTGGGAGCACTTTTTTAGTTAACTCATTTCAGTCTCTTCTCTATCTAATATACATAGTGGTATATAATATACACAGTGATATATAAATTGATATATATTATACCTAGTGATATATAATAGACAGTGATTTATATACTGATATATAATTTACATAGTGATATATAATAGACAGTGATTTATATACTGATATATATTATACCTAGTGATATACATACTGATATGATATACGGACATATAATATATATACTGATATATAATATACCTAGTGATTTATATACTGATATATAATATACCTAGTGATTTATATACTGATATATATTATACCTAGTGATATATAATATACCTAGTGATATAGTGATATATAATATGCACAGTGATTTATACACTGATATATAATATACATTTAATGATATATAATATGCACAGTGATTTATATACTGATATATAATATGGATAGTGATTTATATGCTGATATATAGTATACCTAGTGATGTACATAGTGAGATAGATAGATATATTATACCTAGTGATATATAATAGACAGTGATTTATATACTGATATATATATTATACCTAGTGATATACATACTGATATAATATACACAGTAATTTATATACTGGCATAATATATATAGTGGTATATAATATACACATTGATTTATATACTGATATATAATATATATAGTGATATATAGTATGCACAGTGATTTGTATACTGATATACATAGCGTTATATAATATACACAGTGATTTATATACTGATATATAATATACATAGTGATATATAATATACACACTGATTTTACATAGTGATATACATAGTGATATAATATACACAGTAATGTATCTATTGACATAATATATATAGTGATATATAATAGGCACAGTGATTTATATACTGATATATAATATACAGTGATATATTATTATTATTGCCATTTATATAGCGCCAACAGATTACAATATTATGAGAGGGGGAATTTAACTATAAATAGGACAATTACAAAAAAACTTACAGGAAAGATAGGTTGGAGAGGACCCTGCTCAAACGAGCTTACATTCTATAGGAGGTGGGGTGTAAAACACAATAGGACCGGAATTTGCAATCAAATAAGGTGGGAGTGAAGGAAAGCTGGAGGAGAGAGTAGAGTGCTGCCTTTTAGGAGAGCGCAAGAGACAGGCATGTGAGGTAGAGTTTAGTCTGGGAGGCCATAAGCTTTCCTAAAGAGATGGGTTTTAAGGCACTTCTTAAAAGATGCAAGACTAGGGGAGAGTCTGATGGCAGTAGGCAGGCTATTCCATAGGAAGGGAGCCGCCCGCGAGAAGTCCTGCAAGCGCGAGTTGGCCGCACGGGTGCAAGCAGCGGTCAGGAGGTGGTCACGAGCAGAGCGGAGAGACCGAGGAGGGGCATACCTATGGATCTGTGAAGAGATATAAGAGGGGCTAGAATTGGTCAGTGCTTTATAGGTGCTTTACAGGAAGTCAATGTAACGCCTGACAGAGGGGTGAGGTGTGAGAGAACCGACTAGAGAGGAAAATCAGTCTGGCAGCAGCGTTCATTATGGACTGTAGCGGTGCAGTACGGCTTTTGTGAAGACCAATCAGGAGAGGGTTAGAATAATAATAATGTACTGATTCTAGCCCGCAGTTCCCACTGCGCATCCTTGCACTAGAAGGACCTGAAGTATGTATGAGAAAGAACACCCTGAAAAATAGACAACCATCACATAATTGAATCCCATAGTGTACTGGATGAAGCAATATACCAGAACTAGCAAGTGACCCAAAGTAGAGGCGAGGTAGTGACAGAACAAAGAGGCCTGGAGTGTGTCGAAAGAGGGCTCTATGGGAAAGCCTTGTGCGGGCCTAACAAGACCAAGTGTAATAATGGAAGGTAGTATGAACCTGCCTAAATAGATACAGGTGAACCAAAGTGCTTAATGTGAGGTAAGATAATGTATGGGACAAAGGATTACAGTTACCCCACGAGATATGGCCCAATGAGGGTGTTAAGGATAGGAATGTTGTCGGTAACAAGTAGTATGATGGGGTACTAGGCAACCCTAGTAAGATATATATAGAATGCAAATGAAATGCCAGAATGAGGTGCCAAATTTGCCTGTGGCAGGTTGCCTACTGCAGGGCATGTGAACACACATTGTAAAGGAAACATGTATAAAACCGGGAGGTTGCACAATTTGTATCCTGAGTCACAGGGTAGCTGTGGGGGCTGTGTTGGGATTAATGCAGGTGAAGATAGGATGTGAATCGGAGAATGGTTGTGGAGTTTGATGAAAGGGAATTTAAATTTAAGGATGTGAGGGAATGGCAGAGATCAGATGGGTAAAAGTCATAAATAGGGAACATCATACATTAATGAGGCTTAGAGTGCAATAACTAACACTAGCAAAACAAACGTTTAACTAAACAAGAGTTAAGGATGGAGGGTGCAATAGTCATCAATTAAGCAGTAACACTGTGGGGGATGGAGATAGAAAGAAATACAATTTAAAATAAAAATAGGGAAAAAAAGAAGTCCAGGTATTCGCAAGATAATCGTCCACGAATGCTACCTCTCCTTAGGGTGTGTCCTGCAGGGTTGGGTGCTGTGAGTCCTGGGTGTAGCGGTTTCAAAAATAACATCCCGATCTGGGTTTATAAACCCACATAGATCACACCCTCTGTAACACCCCGATCTGGGTTTATAAACCCACATAGATCGCATCCTCTGTAACACCCCGATCTGCGTTTATAAACCCACATAGATCACACCCTCTGTAACACCCCGATCTGCGTTTATAAACCCACATAGATCGCACCCTCTGTAACACCCGATCTGGGTTTATAAACCCACATAGATCACACCCTCTGTAACACCCCGATCTTGGTTTATAAAACGACAGACTCCTACCAGTGATATTGATATTCACAATGAAATCCTGAGGATTATCCCTTAGCCACCCTTGAGATCGTTAAACAACCACTGTTAACCTTATAGGTCTTCAAGTTTCACGTATAGATTTTGTTCCCTTTTCAAATATTGGAACTACATGTGCTTTTCACCAATTCTTTGGTACATTTCCAGCTAAAAAAGAATTCTGGAATTTTAAGAAATTATGTACTTGAACAGCGGTTGCAACCTTTCGGATTCCCCCAATTATGGCTGTAAGAGCATTATGGGAAATGTATACAACATCTGGAGTGCTGAATGATTGTGCTAGTGACTGAATGAGCCACTAGGCTCTGGTTTTAGTTATCATCTCACTCTAGGGCAGGGGTAGGCAACATTTTAGCAGCACTGTGCTGATATAGGATTGTGCTGTCCCGTAGCGTGCCGGTCCTATTTTTTTAAAATTGAGGTGTGTATGCTGCCGTATTCTGCTTGTGTTATTTTTATTGTGATTGCTTTGTATCGTTGTATATGTGCGTATATGCAGGGCTGTCTTTAATATTGACCGGACCCTGGGCAAAGCATTTGCTTGGGGCCACCTGGACCCTGTCCCCCCTCCCTAGGTGTGCAATCACGTCCTCCACCCCAACGCTGACACACACAGACATACTAACACACTCACACACAGACATACTAACACACTCACACACAGACATGCTGACACTCACACACAGACATGCTGACACTCACACACAGACATGCTGACACAGACATACAGACATACTGACACACAGATATACTGACACACACACACAGATATGCTGACACAGACATACTGACACACACACACACACACAGACATGCTAACACACACACAGATATAATGACACACACACAAGCATACTAACACACACCAAATTTACACTTTAAAACCCACCCTCCAGTTTCCTACCTTTCCTGCTGGTGGCTGAAGGTGCCTACACTTCCTTCCCGTGCGCGCCTCTCTTTGTGGGAGGAAGTGATGCACGGCCGTCCCTTCCTCCCAGCCTGCTGCCGAAAAGCAAGGGGCCCGCTCGCTCTGTTAAAGCAACTCAGCGACCAGACCCATGCTGACAGAAGCCCACCGGGTGGCCCTTTGTGCAGGGGCCAGCCGGTGGGACTCCTTAGTGTGCAGATTACCAGCCGGGGGGGGGAGAAATAGTTGAGGCCAGCGGGGCTCACGGTGCAGCTGTCCCGTTTGCCCTGGGTTAAAGACGGCCCTGCGTATATGAGCTATTATATTGTATATGTTCATGAGTAGTTTATGGTATTGTGTATGATACATATGAATGTGGGCTGTGTATGGGGGCTGCTTGTGGAATTGTGTGTGTGGATGGATATGTCACATTGTGTGTTTGGTAGTGTGTGGGGGCTGTCTGGGGTATTGCATATGAGAGGCTGCATGTGGGGTTGTGTGCATGTATGTGGATTGTTAGTATGTTTGTGTGTGGGCTGTTCGTATTATTTGTATGAGGGGAGGGTTATTCTGCAGCTCTGTGTATATCTAACAGTGTGGGTGGGTTCCAGTGGGGACCAGGCCGGCCAGGTACAGGTCTAGGACAGGAGCTCAACTACGTGCCTCTCTACTACTGTGTGGATTCCCATTCACAAGTGCTGGGAGGAAGTGATCTGAGATCACTTCCTCTGTGTGCTGCAATGCATAAATTGAGGATTGTCCTTCACCACCTTATCGTATTAGCAGATGTCTGAAGTTTTACTGGGACTCCTGATAGGCCAGAGCGTGTTTGGCTCTAGCAGCCTTGAGTGCCGTGTAAAGGCACCTCGAGTGACGTGCATGGCACTAGTGCCGTAGATTGTCTACCCCTGCTCTAGGATGTCAGGGGTGAGCTCCTCCAGCTGTGGGGTGTCAGGGATGAGCTCTTCCAGCTGTGGGGTGTCAGGGATGATCTCACTAACTATGGAGTGTCAGGGATGAGCTCCCCCAGCTGTGCTGTGTCAGTGATGAGCTCCCCCAGCTGTGCTGTGTCAGTGATGAGCTCCCCAGATATGGGGTGTCAGGGATGAGCTCCCCAGATATGGGGTGTCAGGGATGAGCTCTTCCAGCTGTGGTCTGTCAGGGATGAGCTCCCCAAGCTATGGGGTGTCAGGGATGATCTCACTAGCTATGGGGTGTCAGGGATGAGCTCCCCAGATACGGGGTGTCAGGGATGAGCTCTTCCAGATGTGGGGTGTCAGGGATGAGCTCCCCAGCTATGGGGTGTCAGGGATGCGCTCCCCCATCTATGGGGTGTCAGGGATGAGCTTCCCAGATATGGGGTGTCAGGGATGAGCTCTTCCAGCTGTGGGGTGTCAGGGATGAGCTCTTTCAGCTGTGGGGTGTCAGGGATGAGCTCCCCAGATACGGGGTGTCAGGGATGAGCTTCCCAGATATGGGGTCTCAGGGATGAGCTCTTTCAGCTGTGGGGTGTCAGGGATGATCTCACTAGCTTTAGGGTGTCAGGGATGAGCTCCCCCAGCTCTGGGGTGTCAGGGATGAGCTCCCCCAGCTATGGGGTGTCAGGGATGATCTCACTAGCTATGGGGTGTCAGGGATGAGCTCCCCAGCTATGGGGTGTCAGGGATGATCTCACTAGCTATGGGGTGTCAGGGATGAGCTCCCCAGCTATGGGGTGTCAGGGATGAGCTCCCCCAGCTATGGGGTGTCAGGGATGATCTCACTAGCTATGGGGTGTCAGGGATGCGCTCCCCAGCTATGGGGTGTCAGGGATGATCTCACTAGCTATGGGGTGTCAGCTATGGGGTGTCAGGGATGCGCTCCCCCAGCTATGGGGTGTCAGGGATGCGCTCCCCCAGCTATGGGGTGTCAGGGATGCGCTCCCCCAGCTATGGGGTGTCAGGGATGAGCTTCCCAGATATGGGGTGTCAGGGATGAGCTCTTCCAGCTGTGGGGTGTCAGGGATGAGCTCTTTCAGCTGTGGGGTGTCAGGGATGATCTCACTAGCTTTGGGGTGTCAGGGATGAGCTCCCCTAGCTGTGGGGTGTCAGGGATGAGCTCCCCAGATACGGGGTGTCAGGGATGAGCTCTTCCAGATGTGGGGTGTCAGGGATGCGCTCCCCCAGCTATGGGGTGTCAGGGATGAGCTTCCCAGATGTGGGGTGTCAGGGATGAGCTTCCCAGATGTGGGGTGTCAGGGATGAGCTTCCCAGATATGGGGTGTCAGGGATGAGCTCTTTCAGCTGTGGGGTGTCAGGGATGATCTCACTAGCTTTGGGGTGTCAGGGATGAGCTCCCCCAGCTATGGGGTGTCAGTGATGAGCTCCCTAGCTATAGGGTGTCAGGGATGAGCTCTCCAGCTATAGGGTGTCAGGGACGAGCTCCCCAGCTATGGGGTGTCAGGGATGAGCTCCCCAGCTATGGGGTGTCAGGGATGATCTCACTAGCTCTGGGGTGTCAGGGATGAGCTCCCCAGCTATGGGGTGTCAGGGATGATCTCACTAGCTATGGGGTGTCAGGGATGATCTCCCCAGCTATGGGGTGTCAGGGATGATCTCACTAGCTATGGGGTGTCAGGGATGATCTTTATTCATGAAATGTTTTTACAGTAATATTGGGGTGTATCCAGATATACCAATAATAAGGTACATTATGTTTATGGGGTGCATTATAAATAGTTTATAGCATATGTTATGATCATTAATACACATCAATTAATCATGGTGATAACAGGCTTATTGTAAACATATAATAAGATGAATTGTAAATTAATAATGGGGTACATAAACCTCCATATCTTTATCACTGTCAATTTTGGACCCATTCGTTGTGATTTAATAGATAACTCTCCGAGAATTATTATATTGGAAATCGCTTCTTTAATGGATGAAAATACAAATGCTGCAGATATTTAGAAATAATTCAGGATTCTGTACCAATGAATGAGTGCTTCGACGGTGAAATTATTTGTCTTCCCTTGAAATATTAGAGTGTTATCTCAGATGTATTTTACGAAGCTGTGTCTCCTGACCTTTTAATTATTATACAGGGGCCGGAAGGAAAATCAGGAGTTCCAGGTCAAACGGGGCGTCCAGGCAAAAAGGTAAGTACACGTTTCTCCACACAGTTCTGCATAAAGCATTAAAGGAACACTCTCTCATTAGAGAAAAGAAATATATTTTTCATATGGATGTGTTTTATGTTTATTTTAGAATACTGAGCCCCCTTAAAATTAATCATTAAAAACAATATAAAACTGCGAACACACTCTTCCTATCTCAATCTGCAGAGTGTGACGTCCTCAACATTGATCAGACACCACAAGAAAATCCATGCTCTGATAAATACAAAATAAACATAAAACATTCACTAACGTGTAAGTTGCAGGATTCGACGTGAACTCAACTGAAGTGGTAAAATGTTCTAAGTCAGCTCTTTTTCCATTTCTGCTATTTTGGCTGAGAGCTCCCAGTAATTCTCACTTTAGTGAATAACCCTGATAGGACATGCATCTACGTTATCGAAATCAAAACTCACTCGTAAGGGAGCTGCAGTGACCTGCTACGGACTGGAACACAGATCCACTTCAGTAATACACCATTTCCAATTATCCGAGATTGGCCGCATGACACAGAATGAAAACAGAGCGAAACAATACTGTCTGACCCTTTGTAAAATATTGTGTTACTGTGTATATAACTCTAAAAACGATAATGGCCTTTATCTTAATTTTCTGTTCATCCTCTACTAAAATTTTGAGGGAAGAATATTTTTGGGAGATTATATAGTATGCCATAGAGACAGAATTAGCATTTTTACAACATAAAGTAAACGTGACAAAATAGGTACAACTTTTCCCAGGTATTTCTGGGGAACCTGAAAGCATGTCTCACAGTGCAAACTCCTAAAATACTACTAGAATTTAAACGTCTGTACTTGTCATAATATCTTCATACAGTAAGTACTGATTCAACACTTGTACTATGTCTTCCCCAACTGCTAGAATGCACGAATGCACTGTCAATGTGCCTGGTAAAGCAGAATGCTTGGTTGTATAGGGAGAGGTATTAGCAGTAGAAAGAGGGAAGTGCTCATGCCATTGTACAGAACACTGGTGAGACCTTACTTGGAGTATTGTACACAGTACTGGAGACCGTATCTTCAGAAGGATATTGATACCTTAGAGAGGGTTCAGAGAAGGGCTACTAAACTGGTTCATGGATTGCGGGATAAAACTTACCAGGAAAGGTTAAAGGATCTTAACATGTATAGCTTGGAGGAAAGACGAGACAGGGGGGATATGATAGAAACATTTAAATATATAAAGGGAATCAACACAGTAAAGGAGGAGACTATATTTAAAAGAAGAAAAACTACCACAACAAGAGGACATAGTCTTAAATTAGAGGGACAAAGGTTTAAAAATAATATCAGAAAGTATTACTTTACTGAGAGGGTAGTGGATGCATGGAATAGCCTTCCAGCTGAAGTGGTAGAGGTTAACACAGTAAAGGAGTTTAAGCATGCGTGGGATAGGCATAAGGCTATCCTAACTATAAGATAAGACTAGGGAGTAATGAAAGTATTTAGAAAATTGGGCAGACTAGATGGGCCGAATGGTTCTTATCACATTCTGTGTTTCCATGTTACTCACCTAATGACTTGGCAATGTGGGATGGAATTCTAGGTTTAGTTTGCGATGTTAATATTTTATGAGCATTCTTATAATTCTGAACTATAAATGCTATATGGACACACATTGTTCTATAAAATGCCATGATTCCCCATTTATTGAAATGCATAATGATTTTATTTTAATGTTCCATTTAGGGAGAGAAGGGACAGATGGGTCCATTCGGAGCTGTGGGCGGTGTGGGGGAGCCAGGGGTACGAGGCGAATTCGGACTGAAAGGGGCCCGTGGAACCAGAGGAATAATGGTTTGTGTTTTGTGGTACTTTATATTGTTACTGCCAGGCTATCGCAGGATGAAACTTTCAGTAATCATAGAATGCAATTATTAGAAATATTCATATCATTATTGCCATTCTTCGTATTATTATGGCAACAACGTATCAATTGTTACTGAATCCAATAATCTCCACCAAAGCTTTGCCCCTCCCCCTGGAGTGCCAATCCTATCAGAGAGACAGAACACACCCAGCTAAATTATCCCCCTCCCCCTTAATGCCCCTCCCCCTGGAGTGCCAATCCTATCAGAGAGACAGAACACACCCAGCTAAATTATGCCCCTCCCCCTTAATGCCCCTCCCCCTGGAGTCCCAATCCTATCAGAGAGACAGAACACACCCAGCTAAATTATGCCCCTCCCCCTTAATGCACCTCCCCCTGGAGTCCCAATCCTATCAGAGAGACAGAACACACCCAGCTAAATTATGCCCCTCCCCCTTAATGCACCTCCCCCTGAAGTCCCAATCCTATCAGAGAGACAGAACACACCCAGCTAAATTATGCCCCTCCCCCTGGAAGCCATTTCTGATTTACCATTTGTTTTGTATCTATAGACAAATGTCATCATTGATAATAGTGTTGGTGATATAAAGCATTTAAACATATCCGGTTTATCATTAATGGATAATAGATAGAAATTGCTTAATAAAGTTTCTATGTTTTTATTAATGTACATTTTTTGGGGGGGTTTAGTTAAAATTTGTGAATTTTTGGTTTCTATACACAAGAAAAAAAATTGACGGGTATTTCTGTCAAAACAATCACCCGTTTGAAGTTAGTCAGTTTGGAGATTGAGATATTTGGGATAAATTACCAGGATAACCTTTATTTATCTCTCCTTGCATCCAAGGTGTTCCCTCATCCTATCCTTTGTGTTTACTTGTGTCTTAATAGGGAAATTTAGGATTAATGGGTCCGGAAGGAGAAGCTGGGATTCCCGGATACGGGGTAAGAAATGATTCCCATCATTTATGTCTAATTCATTCACAGCCACATCCCAGTTACAGAACTTCTCTCAATATTGGTAAATCAGAAGACATTAAATGGAATTACTCTCACAACCAGTCCACTTATAAGATATTAAACTTCCTTCTATCTATCTTTCTTTAACTGCACCATTGAGATACACCACCGAGATTAAAGGATCACTATAGGGTCAGGAATACAAACCTGTATTCCTGACCCTATAGTGTTAAAACCACCATCTAGCCCCCTGGGCCCCTCATGCCTCCATAAATATAGCAAAATCTTACTATATTTAAGCCTGAAGCAGTAACTCTGCATGCTGTCAGAAAAACAAGCAGTCTGCTGACATCATTAGAAGTGGGGGCCTGATCCAATCACAATGCTTCCCCATAGGATTGGCTGAGACTGACAAAGAGGCATATCAGAGGCAGAGCCAGCATGATTCAAACACAGCCCTGGCCAATCAGCATCTCCTCATAGAGATGAATTGAATCAATGCATCTCTATGAGGAAAGTTCAGTGTCTGCATGCAGAGGGAGGAGACACTGAATGTTTGGATGCATTTTAGGCAGCCATGACCCAGGAAGGATCTCTAACAGTCATCTGAGGAGTGGCCAGTGAAGTTATCACTAGGCTGTAATGTAAACACTGCATTTTCTCTGAAAATACAGTGTTTACAGCAAAAAGCCTGACGGTAATGATTCTACTCACCAGAACAAATTCAATAAGCTGTAGTTGTTCTGGTGACTATAGTGTCCCTTTAACTGGTCTGGAGCTTTTGTGTCCATTTATTATCACAAACAAGTAATCCCTTATTCACATAAATAGATTAAACAGTTATTTCTCTAATTTTTTAATATTTACAGTTCTACGTGGGAAAACAATCTGTTCAACAGATATTGAGTGATAGACAATAATCTTTTAGACATTCTTCTGAAATTAAAAAAAAAAAAAAAAACTTTATCAACTTTTAACTTGTTTTTAAATGTTTACCTCATTTATGGAAACAATAGGTTTTTAAAAAATTATCTATATTTATTTATTTAGAAAATTGTACTTTTTTAGTCTTGACTTTTTTTTTTTTTTTTTTAGAAAATTTCATTTTTTTTGTCTGGTTGAGCAGCCACAGGCCTCCCGATAGTCCTGCTTTTGGGGATCCAGTCCCAATTTTGGTCCTAAAGGCTGGGTGCCATCTGTCACATTTTTTCTTGGCAGGTCTGCCTATTGTGGGCATTGCTAATGATGCATGACCATCTTTGTCCTGATTCCCCCCTCTCAATTGTTGTCTGACCAATTGCTTCTCAAACTAACTTGCCATCTACTGCAGGTTCACACAGAGAAATCACAGCAGCCGCAAGTTAGGTTGAGCAGCACTTTGTCAGATAACTGTAGACCCCCAACATGCATTAACTGTAGACCCCCAACATGCATATCCCGCAACATTGGCGTGCCAAGTAGTAGGCACCCTGTCACAGGGGGGATTCTGGGACCAGTGACACATTCACTTGGAAAGAGGGTGGTTCTGCCCTAATTACTGGCAGTTCAACCTGTCATGAATGCATGTGAAGGATGCTTGCCAAACAGGCACACCAGCCCCCTGAGCAGGGCCAGATTAAGAGCCACGTGGGCCTGGTGCTGACAATTATGACGGGCCTAATTACAGAATCATATCGACCAAAAACAGTAAAACACTCCCAAGCATCATGTATCTGATGGAGATGGTGCTGGAGAGAAAGAAAACAGCAGCTATAAGAAAACACATACCCTATGCTAATCTCTCACTAATTTATGTTTTCATCTTTCAAGTAAATCCATAACCCCTAACAGCAACGTCCAATCAAGCAGGAAGTCAATGGGCATGGTAAAAGGGTTTGCCACTGACACAAATCACATAACCTGCCAAAAGGGGCGAACATGCCCAAAAAGAGGATATGTCTGCTCAAAGAATTATAAGGCCAGCCTGGCATGAATGCATGTCAGGCTGCCTGCCAATCATGCAGCTGGCCAACTAAGGGCATACTATGCAGACAGCACCCTGAGCTTGGCATGAATGCATCTAATGATGCGCTCACTCAATGCTTTCTAAGGACTGTCCCCTAGCACTCGCTGGTCCACTTGTCTTATTACCTTCTTACTAGCAGGCATAAGCTCCTGGTATATGGTCTGGGACAGAGAAAAGCTGTATGTAGTGAGTGTAGAAGAAAGGGAACATGCCACAGTGTTAGAGAGACCAAAGTCAGCATTACCTTAAGGGATCACTATAGGGTCAGGAACACAAACATGCATTCATGACCCTATTGTGTTAACACCACCATCTAGCCCCCCTGGGACCCTCATGTCGCCATAAATATAGCAAAATCTTACTATATTCAAGCCCGAAGCTGTAACGCTGCATGCTGTTAGACTCATAAAAACAAGCAGTCTGCTGACATCATTAGAAGTGGTGGCCTGATCCAATCATAGTGCTTCCCCATACAATTGGCTGAGACTGACAAAGAGGCGGATCAGGGTCAGAGCCATCATGATTCAAACACAGCCCTGGCCAATCAGCATCTCCTTATATAGATACATTTAATTAATGAATCTCTATGAGGAAAGTTCAGTGTCTGCATGCAGAGGGAGGAAACACTGAATGTTTGGATGCATTTTAGGCAGCCATGACCCAGGAAGGATCTCTAACAGTCATCTAAGGAGTGGCCAGTGAAGTTATCACTAGGATGTAATGTAAAGATTGCATTTTCTCGGAAAAGACAGTGTTTACAGCAAAAAGCCTGACGGTAATGATTCTACTCACCAAAACAAATTCAATAAGCTGTAGTTGTTCTGGTGACTATAGTGTCCCTTTAACTATATTCATTGTCAGCCAGTCCACACAAGTTTTGTTCCCATACATCCCACTTAAGTTTCCATACTTAAGTAAGAGTATGTGAAAAGTAGTTAGGGTTGCCACCTTTCTTGGAAAAAAAAGGAGTGACATAAGAGTAAATGCTGTAAAATCACCAAAAAACACTGTGTCCCCATGTGTCTGTGTCATAATATCTCCCAATGCCCCTTAGTGTCTCAGTCATAATGTCTCCCAGTGTCCCTTAGTGTCTCAGTGTCTGCCATAATGTCTCCCAGTGCCCCTTAGTGTCTCAGTGTCTGCCATAATATCTCCCAGTGTCCCTTAGTGTCTCAGTGTCTGCCATAATGTCTCCCAATGTCTCTTAGTGTCTCAGTGTCTGCCATAATGTCTCCCAATGTCCCTTAGTGTCCCAGTGTCTCCCATAATGTCTCCCAATGTCCCTTAGTGTCTCAGTGTCTGCCATAATGTCTCCCAATGCCCCTTAGTGTCTCAGTGTCTGCCATAATGTCTCCCAGTGTCCCTTAGTGTCTCAGTATCTGCCATAATGTCTCCCAATGTCCCTTAGTGTCTCAGGGTCTGCCATAATGTCTCCCAATGTCCCTTAGTGTCTCAGTGTCTGCCATGTCTCCCAATGTCCCGTAGTGTCTCAGTGTCTGCCATAATGTCTCCCAATGTCCCTTAGTGTCCCAGTGTCTGCCATAATGTCTCCCAATGTCCCTTAGTGTCTCAGTGTCTGCCATAATGTCTCCCAGTGTCCTTTAGTGTCTCAGTGTCTGCCATAATGTCTCCCAATGTCCCTTAGTGTCTCAGTGTCTGCCATAATGTCTCCCAGTGTACCTTAGTTTCTCAGTGTCTGCCATAATGTCTCCAAATGTCCCTTAGTGTCTCAGTGTCTGCCATAATGTCTCCCAGTGTCCCTTAGTGTCTCAGCGTCTGCCATAATGTCTCCCAATGTCCCTTAATGTCTCAGTGTCTGCCATGTCTCCCAGTGTCCCTTAGTGTCTCAGTGTCTGCCATAATCTCTCCCAATGTCCCTTAGTGTCTCAGTGTCTGCCATAATGTCTCCCAGTGCCCCTTAGTGTCTCAGTGTCTGCCATAATATCTCCCAGTGTCCATTAGTGTCTCAGTGTCTGCCATAATTTCTCCCAATGTCCCTTAGTGTCCCAGTGTCTGCCATAATGTCTCCCAATGTCCCTTAGTGTCTCAGTGTCTGCCATAGTGTCTCCCAATGTCCCTTAGTGTCTCAGTGTCTGCCATGTCTCCCAATGTCCCTTAGTGTCTCAGTAAGTTCGCTATAATGTCTCCCAATGTCCCTTAGTGTCCCAGTGTTCGCCATAATATCTCCCAAATGTCCTTAGTAAGTGTCTCAGTGTTCGCCATATAATGTCTCCTGCAATGTCCTCTTAGTGTCCCAGTGTCTGCCATATAATATCTCCAATGTCCCTTAGTGTCTCAGTGCGTGTTCGCTATAATGTCTCCCAGTGTCCCTTAGTGTCTCAGTGTCTGCCATAATGTCTCCCAGTGACCCTTAGTGTCTCAGTGTCTGCCATAATGTCTCCCAGTGTCCCTTAGTGTCTCAGTGTCTGCCATAATGTCTCCCAATGTCCCTTAGTGTCTCAGTGTCTGCTATAATGTCTCCCAGTGCCCCTTAGTGTCTCAGTGTCTGCCATAATGTCTCCCAATGTCCCTTAGTGTCTCAGTGTCTGCTATAATGTCTCCCAGTGCCCCTTAGTGTCTCAGTGTCTGCTATAATGTCTCCCAATGTCCCTTAGTGTCTCAGCGTCTGTCATAATGTCTCCCAGTGCCCCTTAGTGTCTCAGTGTCTGCCATAATGTCTCCCAATGTCCCTTAGTGTCTCAGTGTCTGCCATAATGTCTCCCAGTGCCCCTTAGTGTCTCAGTGTCTGCCATAATACCTGCACGTCCCTCCTTTAGTGTCCCAGTGTTCGCTATGCAAGTAATGTTCCCAATGTCCCTTAGTATCTCAGTGGGTTCGCTATAATAAATGTCTCCCAGTGCCCCTTAGTGTCCCAGTGTCTGCCATAATGTCTCCCAGTGTCCCTTAGTGTCTCAGTGTCTGCCATAATGTCTCCCAGTGCCCCTTAGTGTCTCAGTGTCTGCCATAATGTCTCCCAGTGTCCCCTTAGTGTCTCAGTGTCTGCCATAATGTCTCCCAGTGTCCCTTAGTGTCTCAGCGTCTGCCATAATGTCTCCCAATGTCCCTTAATGTCTCAGTGTCTGCCATGTCTCCCAGTGTCCCTTAGTGTCTCAGTGTCTGCCATAATCTCTCCCAATGTCCCTTAGTGTCTCAGTGTCTGCCATAATGTCTCCCAGTGCCCCTTAGTGTCTCAGTGTCTGCCATAATATCTCCCAGTGTCCCTTAGTGTCTCAGTGTCTGCCATAATTTCTCCCAATGTCTCTTAGTGTCTCAGTGTCTGCCATGTCTCCCAATGTCCCTTAGTGTCCCAGTGTCTGCCATAATGTCTCCCAATGTCCCTTAGTGTCTCAGTGTCTGCCATAATTTCTCCCAATGCCCTTAGTGTCTCAGTGTCTGCCATAATGTCTCCCAGTGTCCCTTAGTGTCTCAGTGTCTGCCATAATGTCTCCCAATGTCCCTTAGTGTCTCAGTGTCTGTGTCATAATGTCTCCCAATGTCCCTTAGTGTCCCAGTGTCTGCCATAATGTCTCCCAGTGTCCCTTAGTGTCTCAGTGTCTGCCATAATGTCTCCCAGTGTCCCTTAGTGTCTCAGTGTCTGCCATAATGTCTCCCAATGTCCCTTAGTGTCTCAGTGTCTGCCATAATGTTTCCCAATGTCCCTTAGTGTCTCAGTGTCTGCCATAATTTCTCCCAGTGTCCCTTAGTGTCTCAGTGTCTGCCATAATGTCTCCCAATGTCCCTTAGTGTCTCAGTGTCTGCCATAATGTCTCCCAATGTCCCTTAGTGTCTCAGTGTCTGCCATAATGTCTCCCAATGTCCCTTAATGTCTCAGTGTCTGCCATAATGTCTCCCAATGTCCCTTAGTGTCTCAGTGTCTGCCATAATGTCTCCCAATGTCCCTTAGTGTCTCAGTGTCTGTCATAATGTCATAATGTCTCCCAATGTCCCTTAGTGTCTCAGTGTCTGCCATAATGTCTCCCAGTGTCCCTTAGTGTCTCAGTGTCTGCCATAATGTCTCCCAATGTCCCTTAGTGTCTCAGTGTCTGCCATAATGTCTCCCAGTGTCCCTTAGTGTCTCAGTGTCTGCCATAATGTCTCCCAGTGTCCCTTAGTGTCTCAGTGTCTGCCATAATGTCTCCCAGTGCCCCTTAGTGTCTCAGTGTCTGCCCTAATGTCTCCCAATGTCCCTTAGTGTCTCAGTGTATGTCTCCTTGCAGCCTTTCCCCCATCCCTTACTTCCCTGAGCTGTAGGCTGTCTCTGGAGGGGATGGAGTTGCTGTCTGGACTCTCTGTAGCTGCACCCCTGCAGATCAGTGAGTATAGATAGGCAGGGAGGGATATGCTGGAACTTCCTATCCCTGCCTGTCTCCACACACACAGCGACCCCTACTGGCCAGTGCTGGTATTGCATAGTAATCTCTTGTTTATACTGAGAAAAATACCAGCATTTGTATTGCCAGTATCACTGTAATATTGGCACCATCCAGGCAGCCTCAAATACTGGCTGTGCCAATAAAATAAAAGCCAGGTGGAATCCCTAAGAGTAGTGTGTGTAAAAAAAAAAATATATATATATATATATATTTTTTTTTTTTTTTTTTAAATCAATGGGCCTGGGCCTGGAGCTGCAGCTCCATCAGCCCCTATATTAATCCGGCCCTGCCCCTGAGGGTGGATCATGCAGGGAGCTCTACTACTGCTACACTTTTTGAGGACAGTCGCACATAAAAAATTGGATCTGTAGGTGGTACCTAAAAATTGGATCTGTGAATGTTAGGAGGCATTCGCCATGACTGTTCAGTCAGTCTAAAGTAAAATTTTCTAAATAAATATCGATCATTTTTTAAAAGTCTATTGTTTCCATAAATGTGTTAAACATTTAAGAGCAAGTTAAAAATGTATAAAGTTTTTTGTTTTTTTAATTTCAGAAGAACGTCTAAAAGATTAAGCTGTTTATCGTCTAACACTCAATATCTGTTGAACAGATTGTTTTCCCATCTAGAACTGTAAATATTTCAAAATTTGAGAAATGACTGTTTAATCTATTTATGTGAATAAGGGATTGTGTGTTTGTGATAATAAATGGACACAAAAGCTCCAGACCAGTTAATCTCGTGGCATATCTCAATGAAATGGTCTTGGTGCACCAGCCCTGTAGTTTTATGCTGCAATGTAAAACATTGCTATTTAGTATATTCAATTACAGGGTTAAACACACCTCCAGTGGCTGTCTATCTGACAGTGACTAGGGCGCTTCCGCACTCAAAACTGAGTTTGACTTGGTCATTTGGACATTCTCACACTTTGCATTGGATCCAATGCTCTACATGTGCATCTGGCTCGCAATGCTTCTCTATGAAATGTATTGGATTTGGTACGAAGCTTGGAAGAGATTTGTGCTGGATGAAGCCACAGGAGGAGCAGGCAGACCTCAGAGTAAGTCTTGGCACAGGTAAGTAAAAACCATTTTTTTTTTTTTTTTAACTACATATAGAAGGCCCTCTATTTAAAATAGCGGTTGAAATATGTTTGTTTTCCTAACGCTATAGTGTTCCTTTAAATCCTATGGGACTGGATGAGAAATGTTTAAATGTTAGTCAGACATGCTTATACCACATGTCCATTAATTAAATCTGAGTGGAAACCTGATGCAAACATAGCTGACCTGGGAAACTTCAATTCGTCAAAACTGGCGGTCAAAGTTTTGATTCCATTTGCCATTTTGATAACATTTGTATAAAACTTGTTTATCTGTCCAATTTGATTCAAAAGTGAAAATGGTAGAAGTGAGTGAACAGACATGTTCTCTGTCAGAGAGAGCAGAATAAACATGGATTGCTGAAATCAACAAACAGCATGGTGGTCTAAAACTGACCTCTCTACCTACCCCCAATGATGGCTGAGTGTGTAAGTGATTGTCATCATGGAGGATGAGAATAGACATATATCACATTAAATGTCATGAGCAGATCCGGGACCTAAATAAATATCTCACAAAGCTTTGCTGATAAGAGAGGCTCCTGGGCAATTAGGGGTAACTGAGGTGGGAGAGCTGCCTGGATGGAGGAGGACCCCTCTAGGCTTTCACACCGCACAAGCGCCTCTACACTTTGTAGTCTGTCTACCTAGGCCGAGAGCCCACTGAGGCATGGCCTCCAGGCATAAGCGGAGGATCGCCCACCTTAAAAGGCGCCCACCATCTCGACTCTCTGCTAACCCCGCCATGGGGAAGGACCTAATCCCAAAGGGCTCCCAAATCCGTGGACTAGCGATGCTGGACCTAACAACAGGCCTGAAGCTGGAGTCCCAGTCTGACACAAGGCAGCAGAATTCCCTTTCTTGATGCCGCTTATAGCCTACACTACTGCTGGTTTCAGTTGCCTCCCAGCACTGGGCATTGGATGATGGTGACTTGTCTGAAACTATTACCACTGTTGATACCCTATCTGTTCTATAGTTAATCTTACAATGGGCCATGACATTCAGAAGTGCTTAGTTCCAGTGGTTTAAAACTTTGACACATAAGCTAACAAGTTTAACATTCCTCTGAGCTTTTGTTCTGTATTTTTCAGAAAGTAACGCATTAAGTCAAAAATTCTAGCTTTTTAAATTACTTCTGCTTTTTCTTTAAAAATATTGAATCATGCTACTATTTTATGTAACATTTTCTGACAATAAAAAGTGCAGTATAACTTGACTTCTTATGTTCCACATGTACAATACCTGTCATCCCATACATAAGTATTGTTTTATGTATGTACCTCTGCACTTCAAAAATCAAGATTGACAAAAAAATGTGTTTTATTTAAAAGACCAATTCTGGCTATCAACAGTGCCTGGTCCAAAGCTTTCTGATTGAAGCCATGGACATTGAGCAGATGTGTAGGTGCAGAGGAATGAGGTGCCAGTTTGAAGATTTTTGTAGTTAAACCATTCTTTAACCATTTATCCCCTTCATGTAAGCAGGCTCCCAAGACCTCCTTGTATGTTGACTGATAAGTTCAATAGCTGATTTTATCCATATGTAGTACAGTGAGGGGGAGAGGTATTTGATCCCCTGCTGATTTTGAACGTTTGCCCATTGACAAAGAAATGAACAGTCTATAATTTTAATGTTAGGTGTAGTTTAACAGTGAGAGACCGAATAACAAACAAAAAAAATCCAGAAAAACGCATGTCAAAAAAGTTATAAATTGATTTGCATATCAATGAGTGAAATAAGTATTCAATCCCCTATCAGTCAGCAAGATTTCTGGTTCCCAGTTGTCTTTTATACAGGTAATGAGCTAAAAGACATCTGTCCACAGAGTCAATCAATCAACCAGATTCCAAATGCTCCACCATGGCGAAGACCAAAAAGCTGTCCAAGGATGTCAGGGACAAGATTGTAGACCTACACAGGACTGGAATGGGCTACAAGACCATTGCCAAGCAGCTTGGTGAGAAGGTGACAACAGTTGGTGTGATTATTCGCAAATGGAAGTGTTTGGAGGAGGAGGAATGCTGCCTATGACCCCAAGAAAACAATCCCCACCATCAAACATGGAGGTGGAAACATTATGCTTTGGGGGTATTTTTCTGCTAAGGGGAAAGGACAACTGCACCGCATCAAAGGGACAATGGACGGGCCCATTGTCATGGGTGGCGGTTTGGAGACCGGGACCCCTGAGTGCCTGATGACGATGGGAGTCTTAGCGTGGAAATAGACTATCAGGGCCTGGTGCAGGGTAACCACACGCCCCCTGGAGTTGAGCACCAGCGTTTGTGCGGCCACATACCAAGGCCCTGATGCAGCTTCTGCGGATCCCAAGAGCTAGGAGCTTGATAATATGCAGACCTCCCAGGAACTGGATAGGGAGATTCTGCAGCAGACATGTATCCAGTACAGAAACAAGGCAAGACTAGAGTAGACACCAAAGAACCCCGAACCGGGGAGCGTGGCTGGACTGTCATGCAGCTCCTGCTGATTAAGGCAATTTAGCCCTAAAAACAATTTCTGGCACTGAAACACGGCAGGCAACAACACTACGAGGTGCGGGCTCTGAAGATCAGCCAGCGACTCGACTCTTGGCCCCTTTAGGGGAGAAAACTGAGCTCTGAGGCCTAGCCAAGCCTACCCAGGTGGTGAGTAGGGTGGACGGCTTACCCTGTGGCCCTACTCAGAGCAGAGCCCTCGCCTAATCTTCAAGGTGGCGGATGAACCTGACCGGCACTGTGGAGAATGTGCCCCCCCCAGGGCTCTTGGCGCTCACAGCGGGCAACTCTGGGAGATATCACCTGAGCGACTCATCTATACCGAGACCCGGCCTGGGGTGCTTTCAGTCGACACTGCGGACCGTGTGCAGAGATCAACTGAAGGGCGGAGCAGCTCCTGAGGCACTCAAGCTACAAGCAGGGACGGACCCACGATGCCGACACACACACCCGACAGCGACGGATCCCTACGAAGTCCCCGCCTATATCCAGCGAATGGCTAATACCACCTGATAAACCCTACCACAGCATCAGAGGAAACTGTGAGGCGAAGGACTGTATCCTGCCAGTGATGGGAGTTGGCTGCTATCTGCATAGGGACTGGGGTGCCTCCTCTCTGACTCTGGAGTAGTAATTATCAGGGTCACCTTATCACTGGGATGAGAGTCTCTGTTCGGAGGCCCAGGGTTCTCTAATCATAGTGGCATGCTTTCCTCAGTTTTTTCATGCAAAGACCAGCCATGCCATTTTGTTTAGCATAAATTGCCTCTCTCACATAATCTACTATGTCTAAAATGTGATTACTGCTATGCTTGTTTCTGTTTGCTGCATGTTTACCTACCACTAACACCGAAACGTTCATGTTAAACGTCATGAACGCATGGGGATTACCTTTGGGGCACCTCAGGCATGCTTGTATTTCTCTTTGACACAGCAAAAAAAAAAGAATAAAAAAAAAGAACCCAGAACCAGAGCAGGACAGAAAGCAGAACCCAGAACATGTGTACAAGACATGAGGAAAACATGAATAGGGCAGGACTGGGAATACAAGACAAAATAAAACAAGACCAGAGATGCAAGGCAAAACATAACCAAGACATAACCAAGTACTATATATGTAATAAACATTGGAGATTTAGACATACATGAATGGCCAAGATGTATGCAGCCCACCACTGCGTCAAAGTACTCCAATTACGGTGCGTTCCTATCTGCCTAGATATGCATGGCTAAATAAACAATAATAAAACACACACAGCACTTACCTGCAAGAAAGGGGCAGAGGACTGGAGCAACTGCCTGCAGGAACCAACTGAAACAAAAAGGATTAATGGGAAAGGAACGGGTGTGGCAACAAAAACCAAACATTTAAATGAATCCAAGAGACTGGGAACGGAATACAGGAATGAACCCAGAAAACCCAGCATGAAGAAAACCAGAAAACTCAACGAGAATTGTAAAAAGAGTACTGGATACCAGAAGCCAAGGCCAGACATCTCCGCAGAACAGAGCAGGATGTGACACCCATATACCATCAAATCTTGGGTAAGGACCTCCTTCCCTCAGCCAGGGCATTGAAAATGGGTTATGAATGGGTATTCCAGCATGACAATGACCCAAAACACACAGCCAAGGTAACAAAGGAGTGTCTCAAGAAGAAGCACATTAATCTCCTGGAGTGGCCTAGCCAGTCTCCAGACCTTAATCCTATAGAAAATCTTTGGAGGGAGCTAAAGGTTCAAGTTGCCAAACGTCAGTCTCAAAACCTTAAAGACTTGGAGAGGATCTGCAAAAAGGAATGGGACAAAATACCTCCTGAGATGTGTGCAAACCTGGTGGCCAACTACAAGAAAATGTCTGACCTCTGTGATTGCCAACAAGGGTTTTGCCACCAAGTACTAAGTCGAAGGGGTCAAATGCTTATTTCACTCATTGACATGTAAATCAATTTATAACTTTTTTGACATGCGTTTTTTCTGGATTTTTTTTTTTTTTTGTTATTCTGTCTCTCACTGTTAAAATACACCTACCATTAAAATTATAGACTGTTCATTTCTTTGTTAGTGGGCAAACATTCAAAAAAAGCAGGGGATCAAATACTTTTTTTCCCCTCACAGCATATGTACATAATGCATGCACGGGTAGCTATCTGCCAGGGCCGACATGGGTTTTGTTTTTCTTTAGGTTAGTACATGAACACAGACTCTGTATATCTATTCAATTTTAATTCAACCTACCTATTATCTGTATCATAACTCTTAAAAACAAAATGTTTTCCTTAACATTCTTTTCTTAACATGCTTTTCTAAACCTTCTTTTCTAAACATTTTTGTGTTTAGGGTCATCAAGGGTCAGCAGGACCTGCAGGACCACCAGGACCAAAAGGAGAAAAGGTATTTCAGTTTTCAATGTTATTTATAACAAACAGGTAGTTAGTTCAGGTGTGATAGAAGTGGACATAGCTGTCCTGAATAAGAGAGACGGAGAACAAGACCAAACGGTTTATAAATTGTATCAACTCATTTTGTAAACCTTGTATTTACATTAAACAGTGTTTTGCTGTCAGGAGCTTGGCAGCCATTAAGGAAAGTTGTTCACTCCAACAAGCAGGAATCAGGACGGCGGTGGGAGCAGGGTAAATGGGGTGAACCTGTGATGCAATCGCTTCTCTGACTCCGCCCAAAGGGAGTCAGACTCGCTCGGAAATGTCCATTCAGGTTACTGGCAGGTCAGCCTGGTGTGAATGCCCACTGAGGGCAGACATTGCAGGGGTCATCCAGTTAACTACAGGAGTAGATATTCATTTAAGCACGCTTTGAGAAATGTGATCATCAGTCAGGCGTATCTGGTCCCCCTCATCCTTTGACGTGAAATGGCTGCCGCTATACCCCAGCAAACCACAAACAACTTGGGAGCAGAAGAAAATTAACCACCTGCTGATGACCATGAATATATCAAACGTAGCAACATCCCAGAGGATTTTTTTTATTGCAGACGAGGCAAGAGATTGTCGTCACTGCCCTAATAAATAGTAGGACACATTACCACGCTAAACACGCCGTCATACAGTAATTTTGAAGGTGGTGGTTTGTCATCAGGCA
>OW240919.1:535660-548164 GCA_933207985.1 Pelobates cultripes
AGAACTTACTTAATCTAATTATCTCCCAGGCACTAGAGTTGCAAAATATTAACAAAAAACATAAAAAATACACGTAACCTAGATTTGAACCCCAACAAACATTATATCCCTGGATATCCTGGATCTGAGTGCCCAACATATCCAAATAGCGCTCAGATCACACAAACACAGTCAAATCACCACCGGGGTAAAGTTTTGACCAACCGCACACGTGGCGTCTGCCCAGATTGGTTCCAGAGAAATAGTGGTAGCGGTCGGTCACTTTCGGGAGTTCAGAAACTAATGAAATGTTGAACGGTTCCCCTGGCTCATAGGTAGCGATTGTTCGCCTAGTTCGTGTGAACAATCCTACCAAACAACGCTCTCCTGTCTTGTTGGGAAAAGAAGCAGGCGTCAACGCAAGATCACCAAGGTTTGCACAAGGATATATCGAACTTTGAGTTCCATGCACTCGACGATCAAGTGAAGCTGCTTGCGTTCATGCAACAAGATGTCCGCCGTTTTCCCCAGCACGTGTTGTTTGGTTATACGAATTGTTGTTAGTTTGTACTTAATGAGCCAGGGGGGTGGTCGGTGTTCGGTAGATTGCAGCTCCCAAACTGGGGAAATGTGAATGGGGATCGGGGAACATAATATATGAAAATTAGCAGGGAAATCTCTTGAACACAGGGAAAATAAGGGGTTTGTTTCCAGTTCCAAGGAACGGCAAACCCGCTCAGTTGGTTTGGGGATGTCTGGACAAGAGAGAGCTATTTTTCCAGTTCGGTTTGTCAAGACAAAGCATTGGCATTCTGCTATCCCGGCCTGTACTGCATAGTGAAGTTGTAAGGTTGCAGTGCCAGGAACCATTTTAAGTTTAAGAACAGTTTGACAACTTACCTGGGGTCTGCTGGGATATAGGGCATAGGAGCAGTGGTATGTGTTAGAGGTGAAGTGTGTGAGCGGTGAAGTGTGTGTGCGAGTGTGTTAGGGGGCAGTGTATGTGTGGGGCAGTGTGTGTGTGAGAGAGCGGTGCAGTGTATATGTGAGGGTGGCAGTGTGTGTGAGAGTTGCAGTGTGTGTGTGTTTGGGGCAGTGTTTGTGGGGCAGTTTGTGTATGGGGGGCAGTGTGTGTATGCAGCAGTGTTTGTGGGGCAGTGTGTGTAGTGTGTGTATGGGGGAAGTGTTTGTGGGGCAGTGTGTAGTGTGTGTGTATGGGGGCTGTGTAGTGTGTGTAGTGTGTGTATGGGGGCAGTGTTTGTGGGGCAGTGTGTGTAGTGTGTGTATGGGGGGCAGTGTTTGTGGGGCAGTGTGTGTAGTGTGTGTATAGGGGGCAGTGTGTGTAGTGTGTGTATGGGGGCAGTGTTTGTGGGGCAGTGTGCGTATGGGGGGAAGGAGGGTAGGGAGGCTTTCTTTTAATTTATTTTTTTATTTAATTTAAATAAATATATTGATGTCCCCCCTCCCTTCTTACCTTTACTGGGAGGAGGGGGGACATTCTGGATCCCTGGTGGTCCATGGGGAATCCCTGGTGACCCAGTGGGGAGAGGGAACTCTAGCCCGTGCTCCAGGGCTAGAGTTCACTCTCGCGAGATTTGGAGCTTTGCCATGGTAACCGCGGCACCGCTCCATGCTCGCGAGAGGAGGACCCGGAGGAGCTGCAGGTAAGAGCTCCCGGGTCCTCTCTCCCTCCCTCCCCTGCCGGATGTCAGCACGGTGCCTGCGGACCGGGGAGGGAGATCTCTGATCTCCCCTCCGGTCCTTGAAGGCACATTGCGGGGCTGGCACTTGGACAATGCCAGCCCTGCATTAGCCGGCAGGGGAGAATCTCTGGGGGGGGGGCAATTGCCCTGTTGCCCCCCCCCCCCGGATCCGCCACTGTGAAGAAGTATCCATACAAATAAGGCTGTCATTTTTTAGTGCCCAGACTAGGGCTAAACACTCCTTGTCCACAGTGGCATAGCTGACTTCCTGATGTAAAAATGTTCTGCCCAGGTATGCCACCGGGTGTTCCATGCCATCTTCCCCCACCTGGCTTAATACGGCTCCCAGTCCAAACATTGAAGCGTCTGTATGAATGAGAAATCATTTAGTGTGGTCAGGTGCAGCCAATAAAGGTGCCTCACTTAATGCAGCTTTTAGCTTCTGGAAGGATTCCTCACACTCTGGGAACCATATGATCTGTCTGGGTAGGGACTTTTTAGTGAGGTCAGTAAGGGCCTTAGCTATCATGCTGTAATCAGGGAAAAACCTCTGGTAATATCCAGCCGTTCCCAGAAAAGCCATTGCCTGGGTTTTGGTACAGGGTTGGGGCCACTGGGGTACTGCCTCAATCTTGGCTGGCTCAGGGTGCTGCTTACATGAACCCACTTTGTGCCTAAGGGACTGGACCTCTGCCATCCCTACATGGCATTTGTCTGGTTTTAAGGTTAGACCAGCGGCTCAAATTCTGTAAAACACTACAGATATGTGCTCAAGGTGGGTTTCCCATGTGCTGAATATAGCAATATCATCCAGATAGGCACACACGAAATCCTGAAATCCCTCCAAGAGCCGATCAGCCATCCACTGAAAAGTGGTGGGGGCATTCTTCATCCCAAATGGCCTAACCTTGAACTGGTATAGGCCAAATGGGGTGATGAATGCCGATTTAGGAATGGCTTCAAGCTTCAGGGGGATCTGCCAATACCCCTTGTACAAGTCTATAGTGGTCAAGTAATTCCCTCCTGCCATACGGTATAACAGCTCATCTACTTTGGGCATGGGGTAGGCGCCTGTAACAGATTGGTCGTTGAGCTTGCAGTAGTTAAGCAGAAGCGTGTTGTACCGTCCCGCTTAGGCACCAGAACTACCGGGGAAGCCCAAGGAATCTGGATGGGTTCTATCACCCCTAGTTCTAACGTCTCCTGGATTTCTTTGCAGCTCTCCCTAATGGCTTCTGGAATGCAATATGGTTGCTGACGAAGAGGTATCTGACCCGGGTTTCCATTCGGCATGCTGTCAGCTTTGTGTACCCTGGTAGAGCAGAAAACATTTTGCAAAATTCCCCTAACAGTTGGGAGGTATGTTGTCTCTCAGAGGGACTTCATTCGGTTCCACAGACTGTCTTGCTCCACTACAGCTGTGATGGCGGGGAGCAAATCGGGTAAGGGAAGGCGTTCACTGTCTTCGAAAGCTGGGGCGCATAGTGCCACTACCTTTTCTGACCTTTCTAGGTAAGGCTTGAGCATGTTCACATGAAAGGATCTTATAATCCTCTCATCTGAGGATATATATGTGGTGTCGCTGATCCTCTTTACTACCCTCTACTACCCTGAAAGGACCCTGCCAGTTTCTGCTTTGGTGGGTGTCAGGAAGAAAACTTTTTGTCCAGGTTCCAAAATACGATCTGTAGCCCCCTGTTCTACCAACGTTTCTGGCGCTGCTGGGCTGCCCGCAAGTTCTCTCGAACTGACTCAGTTAGAGCCTGCAGCTGGTCCCGCAGATCCAGGACATATGGCACTATAGGGGTACCTGCCTCTCCCATATCTCCCTCCCAATGTTCTCGGACAAGGTCCAGGGCTCCCCGGAATCTCCGCCCATACAACAGTTCAAAAAGGAAGAATCGGGATGACTACTGGGGAACTTCCCTGTAGGCGAACAAAAGATGGGGAAGAAAATTTTCCCAGTTTCAACAGGAATATGTGAAGGTTCGTAGCATCTGTTTAAGGGTGCCATTGAACAGCTCACAGAGTCTGTTCGTCTGGGGGTGGTAGGGAGAGCTTAATATGGGTTTCACTCAGCAGCTCTGCCAGAGCTGTTGGGTAATAGCTGCTGTAAACTTGATCTATTTCCCGAGGAAATCCTACCCGAGTGAAGACCTGGACCAAGGCTTTAGCTATGGTCTCTGCGTGGATGTTTGAGTGCGCTACTGCTTTGGGGTACCGAGTAGCATAGTCCATCACAATCAGAATGTACTTCTTCCCCGAGGGATCCCTCAGGGGTCCTATGATATCTACCGCTACTCTGTAGAAGGGTTCTTCTACTATGGAAAGTGGCCTGAGTTTAGCTTTGGCGTGGTCACCTCTTTTCCCTATTCTCTGACATACATTGCATGTCCTGCAATACTCTTGTAAGTCCCAGGTGACTCCGGGCCAAAAGAATGCCTGAGTAAACTGGTCCTTTGTTTTCCTTATGTCTAAGTGGCCTACTAATCATGGCTGATTTTTAACAGTTCAGCACAATATTTCCAGGGTACTTTTAGCTGCCTTTTCTGTACTTGGGCCGCTCCTATCCCGGTTCCTCCGGTCACCCGGTACAATAGACTCTTCTCCCATTAGAACCATTTCTGTTCTAGATCCCTCTGCGAGGTATCTGCCTCCTGCCTTGACCCACCTAGTGTGGTATCCTATCTCTGCTCTTTACAAAAATCTTGTGGGGTGCCCCAGTCCCAGCGGGTTGTATGGTCGGGGTCAGGGCATCCTACCTGGGATTCCTGAGAGTGCATCGCTCGAGCCTGCAGCCGGGTGGTGACGGTAGTGCTCCCTCCATTGTTGGTGGAACAAATTGTGAGGTTATGCCTCAGGAGTTACCGCATACCTGGCTAGCAGTGTCTCATTAATGGGACACATTAATGGGGTTTGTGAAATATAATATACTAATAATAGCAAGGAAATGTCTTGAACACAGGGAAATAGTGAGTTTGTCACACATGCAAAAGCAGGAAACATGAGAAGTTATTTTAGTTTTGATTTCCTCAGTTGGGCTATCTGTGCCATTTTAAAGTATTTTAAAGGTCTTTTTTGATGTAAAGCTTTGTCCTTGGTGCAGTTTTTATTTAGGATGTATCGTTGTCCCTTCCCCAGCTTGTCGTGCCCTTTTTAATGCCCAGAAATTTCTGGCTAATGCATGGAAACCGTATGATAAACGCAGGTTTATCTCTCCTGAGCAGGTCAGCACTCGACTTTTCTCACCAGATAGTAGTGGACAATCTGAAAGCATCTCGGTCGTCTAGTCCCCGGTGATATAGATACAGGAGAGCAAAAAGACACTCTAGGGAAGACCCTAGAAGACCTCCCCATTATACATTACTGACTGTGAATCATTAGCAGTACACAGGACCTGGACTGACTGGGTCTGTCACTATTTTAAGACCCCCCTACAGGATTTTACAATATTGGTTTTGTCCCCTATTTCCTCCAAATTATACCTTGTCTCTGTAACTCATCATTCTACACTATACGGGTAGGAATTGGCTGGAACAGACCTTTCACTTCCAGGGTATATAAGAAAGAACTAAAGAGAGTGCATTTGTGCAGACAGTGTCTGACTGGATTTCACACAGTGTAGGAGTGTGCTGTAAAACCAGTCATTCTCCTACTGCCTCAGAGGCCTCCTGAATGAAGGTGAGCCTCCTTGTGTGTTCCTTAGGCTATATTGCAGCACTTTCTAAAATAAAATTAATCTAACAAACCTGATTTATGTTGTTCAGGTCTTTTCTATTTCTGAGATTGATTGTGAATTCACTGTAATCACAAGTACAACAGTTGATGATTTCTTTGTTACAGGGTTCCCCAGGGGAGGACAGCACAGTGTTTGGGCCTCTAGGACCTCCAGGTGAAACAGTAGGTTTTTTTAAAAGCATTATTGTGCTCAGAGCTGAATTTTTTTCTTCATCTAAATGTAAATACAATATTATGATTTGCTTACTTTAGATAATCAATAATGGCCTAAATGTAATTCCTTATGAAATATAAGGATTCCATTCTGTTAGAAAAACACTTTTTAATTGATTTGTCTGTAACAATTCCCATAGACTTCAATAATGACTTATGTATCTCAAGAAGGATATTGATACTTTGGAGAGAGTTCAGAGAAGGGCTAATAAACTGGTTCATGGATTGCAGGATAAAACTTGCAAGGAAAGGTTAAAGGATCTTAACATATATAGCTTGGAGGAAAGACAAGACGGGGGAATATGATAGAAACATTTAAATACATAAAGGGAATCAACGCAGTAAAGTAGGAGACTGTAGCGGTGCCCTAGTCCTGTCCAGGACTTTCCTCCGCTGGATCACCAAGAATAAAAATGAGGAACAAGAAATTGCTATGTAAATAGCCCACCTCCTCCCCAATAACTGGACGACACACAGTCCTGGGAGTACAACTGAACTTTATTTTGCCACACACAGCTTTTTTACACTGGCCCCTAGCATGGGGTTTTCACATGAAGAACACAGGGGTTTCTTCCCAAGAGCCGTTGTGTTTGAGAGATGATTGAGCTCAAATTAGGATAATCTCAAATATAGAAACTCACATAAAATTTTAACATACCCCAAAAATACACACAAAAAAATACAGGAACCCCACAAAAATTCCCAAATAGCCCTGATCTGAGCACACAACATATCCAAAAAGAGCTCAGATCGGTTTGGTAGAACGAAAGTTCTGTTTGAATAAAGTTTTGAAACATCGACGAACACTCCCCCCGGCTGCTATGGAGCAAATGAAAAAACGATTATAAATAGGATGGCGCAAATGGGAGAAGGATCTTAGTACATGCAGCAACCAACAAAAACAAATCCTTGTAAAATGATTTGAACATAAAATAACTTACAGTAGTGATGGTGCGCAACAACAAAAATCGTATTCACTATGGACCTCTTATAGAGAGTGAAAGTACCCCTGTGTACATGAAATGAGGTGTATACAGAGTGGAAAAATTATTAGTAATTGAAACACAAACAGTGGTTGTGGTAAAACAATGCACAATCTGTAGGTATACTTGCAAACATTGAAATCACTTTGACACCTATTAAGGAGACAAAAACAGAAAGAGAGCTCCTAGTGCAGCATAGTAATTCACTTATAGATATATAAAATAAAGCAAACAGAGGTGCCCTTAAGGTATTACACTCACAAGGTGGCCCAGGTATCTCCTGGGAGGAGCATAGTACAGGTGGTCCAGGGATTTCCTGGAAGAACAGAGTACAAGTGGTGCAGGGGTTTCCTAGGAGGAGAATAATATTGGTTGTGCAGAGGTTTCCTGAGAAGAACATAGGTACTATGCTCCTTTCAGGAAACCTCTGCACAACCTGTATTATGCTCCTCCCAGGATTCCTGCACCACCTGTACTCTGCTCTTCCAGGAGACTCCGGGACCAACTGTACTCTGCTTCTCCAAAGCTGGTCAACGGGTTTCATGGGAGGAGCATCGTACAGGTTGTCCATGGGTTTCTTCGGAGGAGCATAGTATAGGTGGCCCATGGGTTTCCTGGGAGGAGCAAAGTATAGGTGGTCCAAGAGTTGTCTGTGGATCATATATGCATCTATTCTGAGATATGTAGGGAACTGGTGAAATGACATCTTGAAGTGGTTTGAACTTCAAGCTATCATATGGAAACAATGGAGAATTCAACAGAAAATAAATGTACATTACCTCTTCATAGATGCTAGTGAACTGGAAAAAAGAGTATAGATCCAGTGTAAAGGCTGACTGACATTGAAACAGTTGACAAAATAATATTTAAAATCTCTTCATATCTTTTGTTGGAAACGTTGGCATGGATTTATTTATTGCTCTATTTGAATCCTGGAGTCCTCACAATGTTTTTAAAGAGAACAGTGGTTGAGTTTGATGTTGTGGAGTGTCTTGCTCATATGATTGGAATGAAGTTTGTCATGTCTTGCTGACACATCTAGGGTCCTCGTGGTGAACATGGAGACAAGGGAGAAGCTGGCGATCAAGGTTACACGGTAATTACTTCCACAACCATGGCATAGTAAAAGAATCCCGTCTCTGGAAATAGGAGTGTTTGCTTCTTCTTATGTAGCAATGCATTGTGTAATTCTTACCAACTTCTTTAAAGAACATTGTATGAGCATGTTATTCTGAATATTAAACTTTTTACTATTTAAACACTGTTACTCTAAGCCTCTCACAACACTCCAAATAATCTTTCCTAGGATATTTTATTTGTTCGTTGTAAGTGATGTACACTTACTGTGAAATATTGGCCACTTTAGGTATTTGTGATGTTTTTGCAAAAGGAGAAAAGATACGTCTCCTGATGTACTGGTTTGAATGAAATTTTACACAATGTGTTTGTTAGAGGTTAGCTAATTTAATGTAAATTCACTTTTATCCAAATAGAACATTGCTGAATCTGAATGAAGAAATAATACACATTTCATGCTCACCATCTCCACCAGAGCACCCTGCCTCCTCCAAGCCACTCCACCTCCACAAAAGCATACCATCTTCACCAGAGCACTCTAGCTCATCCAGGGCACTCCACCTCCACCAAAGCACTCTACCTCCTCCAAACCACTTCACCTCATCCAGTGCATACCATCTCCTCCAACTCACTCCACCTCCTCCAGTGCATACCTTCTCCACCAAGGCACTCCACATCTTCCAAATTAAACCCTCTCCATCAGGATATGTGCATCCTCCAAAACAAACTATCTCTGCCAGGGCACTCCACCTCCTCCAAACCACTTTACCTCCTCCAGTGCATACCACCTCCTCCAACTCACTCCACCTCCTCCAGTGCATACCATGTCCACCAAGGCACTCCACATCTTCCAAATTACACCATCTCCACCCAGATATGTGCATCCTCCAAAACAAACTATCTCTGCCAGAGCACTCCACCTCCTCCAGCCCACTCCACCTCCTCCCATTTCCTCCAGGGAACTCCACATGTTCCAAATCACACCATCTACACCAGGATACTTGTATCCTCAAATCACACTATCTCTGCTAGGACACTCTACCTCCTCCAGGGTACTCTGCATCCTCCATATCACACCATCTCCATCAGGGAACTCCTCATCCTCCAGTGCACACCATGTCTTCCAGAGAACTCACCCCTCCCAGGGCACACAATCTCCACTATGACACTCCGTATCAGTCCTGCACAACCTGCGGCCATCCAAATGTGTTTAACTACTACTCTCATGATCTCCTGACTATCAGCCATGATTTCCTGGCTATCTGTTTCATTCAAAAAAACATGTGCGTTGGCTTTCTGTTTCATTAAATGAATCATGGATGTTTGCTATCTGTTTTATACAAAGAATCATGGGCGTTGTAGTTCAAAAACATCTGGGGTGCCACAGGTTGTGCAAGCCTGCTCCTCATCCTCCAAAACACATGCCCTCTTCAAGAAAACCGCACCTCCTCCATGTCACTCCATACTTTCCAGAGAACCCAACCCATTTCAGGGCATGCCATCTCAGGGCACTTTGCACCCTCCACAGCTCACCACCTCTATCAGGTAACTCCACATCCTGGCCACTCTGCATCCTCCAGGGCACACCATCTCACACTGGGACACTTCACCTCCTCCAGAGCACTCCATTTCTGCCAGGGCTCTCTGCATCCTTTAAAACACATAGTCTCTACCAGGGCACTCCGCATCCTCAAATACAAATTATCTCCACCAGTGTGCTCTGCATCCTCCATAACAAATAATCTCCACCAGGGCATTACACATCCTCCATAGCACATCATCTCTGCTAGGGCACTCCACTTTTTCCACAGTACACCATCTCTGCCAGGGCACTCCACATCCACCAGGGCACACCACGCCTGCCATCTCTACAAGAGCACTCCATTATTTCCAGAGAACCCAACCCTTTTCAAGACACACCATCTCTGCTAGGGCACTCTGCATTGTCCACATCACACCATCTCTGCCAGGGCACTCAGCATTATCCAATACAAATTATTTACACCCGGGCACTCGGTATCCTTTTTAACAAATAATCTCCACCAAGGCACTCCACATCCTCCACAGCACACCATCTCTGCTAGGGCACTTTGTGTCCTCCAGGACACATCATGCCTGCAATCTCTACCAGAGCATACCATCTCTGCTAGGGCACTCTGCATCGTCCACAGCACGCCATCTCTGCCAGGGCACTCCGCATCCACCAGGGCACACCACGCCCGCCATCTCTACTAGAGCATTCCATTATTTCTGGAGAACCCAACTCCTTTTAAGACACACCATCTCCACCAGGGCATTCTGCATCCTCCAGAGCACACCATCTCCACCAGGGCACTCTGCATCCTCTAGGCCAGTGTTCCTCAACCCAGTGTTGGTGGTCCACAAGGACTGGGTTGGGGAACACTGCTCTAGCCACACCACCCCCACCATTTCTACCAGAGCACTATTTTCAGAGAACCCAATCTCTTTCAGGGCACACCACCTCTTCCCGTTAACACATTTACATGCTTCTCATAAAAAATGCATTATGTGTACTGTGAGTGCATTTGAAGGCTATGGAAAAAAAATACATAAAAATAGATATTATTAAAACAACTATAACAATAATAAACAATGAAATATGGAATATTTTACAAATTATTTAAATAAGGTATTTACATTGTTCTGGAATGGGTCATTGAGTAGAATATCAGGGAATAATTCTTTCTGAAAAGTTTTTTATTTTGTCTTTCTTTATCCAACTGTAACTAATCTCAAACAGTTGGCTACACTAGCATGCAACTAACACAGGAAGGCGTAAAAAAAACTTCTAAATTAATGAATATGTCTTTCTTTTCGGAAAGTGTGTAAGGTATCTATGTGATTGACAGCCATTGGAGGTGTGGCTAGGGTTGCAGAAAAAAAGTTTAGTTTAATGAAGCAGTTTTGGTGTATAGATCATTCTCCTGCAGGATCATTGCTCAGTTTTCTGTCGTTTGGGATTAGAGTGGTTTTGGTGTTTAGACCGACCCTTCAATGCTCACTAGTGTAGATAAATCATTTTGATTATTGAATCATTGGGAAAGCTTATCAGATCAAAGCCATAGTTAGTTGAAAGGGGAGAAAACTAAAGTATGTTTCTTGTTTACGTTGTGTGTCCTGTTTATTGCTGGATTAAACTGTATTGTCATATAACTTGCTAAATCTTTAATACAGCATAAAATAGACTATAGTAAGAGGAAAAATTCCCTAAAAGGAAAAAAAATCCTCCACTAGAACTACCCCCAAATTAACAATATATGTGTGATATAATCACATAAAGATACATATGTAGAAAATAACAATAACCTTTATTAAACACCACTTAAATATCCAAACCAAAAGAAAAGATAATAAATGAAAAATGCAGACTAATCTCGGCTAAAGAAAGCTGCTGAGCACATCAAGACCAAATTGAATATAGTGAGTACAGATAGGGTTGTTACATAACACAGTGAGTCTAAACAATGTAACAACCTCTGACAAAAAGACTCAAATGGCAACAGCAGCTTATAGAAAAAGCCGAAATAGTACTCAGCTGTAACCCTAAATATATCTAAATAGGAGGCACTGTATAATATACTTTCTAAATAATAATGCTAGTGAAGGAACCCTTGCTTACTGAAACACAAAAAATAGATAACAGATCTATTGGTGATATACAGAAATCGAAAGGATAGTAAGATGGGTAGTAAAGAAAACTGTACAGGATGCCCTTGAAAAAGGCGGTTTACCCGCCGAAACGCGCGTTGGGCAATATTTGATGCGGACATTTGTGTTATACTACATTAATACACACTTGTATGTACGTTAGCTGTACCCATATTTACATATGACCGGCCGGTCAATGGGTATCATTGGGGCATATACACTCTTACTCTAGAGAATTACAGTGGAGGATTTACCTCCTGTTTGCTGTTCACTTTCTATATCAGTTTTCTTTACTACCCATCTTACTATCCTTTCGATTTCTGGATATCACCAATAGATCTGTTATCTATTTTTTTGTGTTTTAGTAAGCAAGGGTTCCTTCACTAGCATTATTATTTAGATAGTATATTATACAGTGCCTCCTATTTAGATATATTTAGGGTTACAGCTGAGTACTATTTCGGCTTTTTCTATAAGCTGCTGTTGCCATTTGAATCTTTTTGTCAGAGGTTGTTACATTGTTTAGACTCACTGTGTTATGTAACAACCCTATCTGTACTCACTATATTTAATTTGGTCTTGATGTGCTCAGCAGCTTTCTTTAGCCGAGATTAGTCTGCATTTTTCATTTATTATTTTTTACTTTTCTTTTGGTTTGGATATTTAAGTGGTGTTTAATAAAGGCTATTGTTATTTTCTACATATGTATTTTTATGTGATTATATCACACATATATTGTTAATTTGGGGGTAGTTCTAGTGGAGGATTTCTTTTCCTTTTAGGGAATTTTTCCTCTTACTATAGTTTATTTTATGCTGTTTTGTATATAAGGTTATGCCCGTTTTGCTACCCCCTTAGCCCTTCTTCGGTACTCCTGGTCAGAGTTTTTACATTGGTATACTCTGCCTAGTTGTACTTTATTTTGTTTAAATCTTTAATATACATTGTAAGACAAAATGCATCCTAACATTAAAAAGAATAACACAAGTTCTAGGTTATTTCCAGGCGATGAATGTTTTACTAAACAGTGTGATTTCCAGAGAAGTAACAGGTCCACTTTAAGGAGTAGTAGATGGAGGGAGCATTGGATGTTGCTGTATGTAGCCATGACAATTCTGCTTTTATGTGCAATGCCATAAAAT
>OW240919.1:552112-635631 GCA_933207985.1 Pelobates cultripes
ACACTATACTATGTCTAACAGGTACACTGTCCCCTATAGCGGCTATACAGTATGCAGGCAGTCAGGGTGACACTATACTATGTCTAACAGGTACACTGTCCCCTATAGCGGCTATACAGTATGCAGGCAGTCAGGGTGACACTATACCATGTCTGACAGGTACACTGTCCCCTATAGGGCAGTCAGGGTGACACTATACTATGTCTGACAGGTACACTGTCCCCTATAGCGGCTATACAGTATGCAGGCAGTCAGGGTGACACTATACTATGTCTGACAGATACACTGTCCCCTATAGCGGCTATACAGTATGCAGGCAGTCAGGGTGACACTATACTATGTCTAACAGGTACACTGTCCCCTATAGCGGCTATACAGTATGCAGGCAGTCAGGGTGACACTATACTATGTCTAACAGGTACACTGTCCCCTATAGCGGCTATACAGTATGCAGACAGTCAGGGTGACACTATACTATGTCTGACAGGTACACTGTCCCCTATAGCGGCTATACAGTATGCAGGCAGTCAGGGTGACACTATACTATGTCTAACAGGTACACTGTCCCCTATAGCGGCTATACAGTATGCAGGCAGTCAGGGTGACACTATACTATGTCTAACAGGTACACTGTCCCCTATAGCAGCTATACAGTATGCAGGCAGTAAGGGTGACACTATACTATGTCTGACAGATACACTGTCCCCTATAGCGGCTATACAGTATGCAGGCTGTCAGGGTATGTATGTTTTGTAACAGCAGATTGTAAATTCTCTTGTATTTCATTCGTCCAGGTTTTATCAATCTCCACTGTAATAAAATCAGTAAACTTCTACATTTGGAACCTCCAGTGCATTTAATTTGGAGTCACAGTTATTAGATTATGAATGAATTGAAGGTGTTGGAATTTTACCATTGTTCCTTTTGAACCTTTTTCACCTTTATTTCCCTGAGGAAAAAAAGAAACAAATGGCATTCAGTGAGATCAATAAATGTCTCTTTATCTATAATCATTAAGTGAGATAAAAATAATGTTTTTTCTGAGATATTATAACATCATTTGAAAGGCACGAAAGTTACTGTGTGTTGTGCTTGACCAGAACATTTCCACAGGGCTCATTTCCAGTGCTCTCGTTAAGTTTTACAGAGAATACTCTTCATTAGAATTGAATTCACAGATGTTCGCTACATCCAGCTGTTTCCATACTGGACAGTCCTACAAGCTGAGTGTTTTTTGCTACCATAGTGAATGACAGGTGATGCTAAGGTTACTTTGCAACACGCTAAATTTTACTGGCTGCCGCTATCATACAAAATGTAAAACCATTGTCAGCCATGTATAAAGAGAGAAAATCTAACTGTCCATTTATTCCAGAGGAATAGACACATGCCATGTCCATGGCAATTATTAAATACTAAAGCAGATCTCAAAGCATTTTACTATCAATAAAAATAAGCATAAGGCCAAACACAAGTTAAAATAAATAAAATGCATGCATCATTCAAATGAACGATTTGCTTTCTGCAATTAACCTCAAATACTAGGGTAACAAACGAGGTCCATGGAGCCATCACACATATATGTACCAGGCATACAGTCCAATGTACACCGGGCACGTACATCAAACTTCATGTGCAAATAATGCAGATTTGAAAGCAATATTATGTAGCCTAAATTATCCATCCAAATTTAACAAATCATACGTGAAGACAGCAGATTAGTATGATAACAATGGATATAACATTGAAGCATAAGATGATCATCGTACAGAATAAATGTGGTGTGGCACTCCGGGGGATAGGTATGGGATTCAGACAGGATGCATATTGAAGTTTTAATGAACGTAGAACACATAAAAATAGGTTTTGGCCCAATGGCCATAATCATGTATAAGGGATGCAAGTACAACAGAACAGTTTAAATACCGGTCGTTTTGGAGCCAAAATTGAGAGCTCCTCCCAAGGAGGTGTGTTCAGTTACCATAGTAAACACACCAAAAAAAAGTGTTTTGACTTCAAAATTGTAGTCTGTTTTTGTTCTGTGGTTACTGTGGTAACTGAACACCTCCTTGGGAGGAGCTCTCAATTTTGGCTCCAAAATGACAGGTATTTAAACTGTTATTAGTGCCACCAATTAGTGCCAAAAAAGGTTTAAACATTTAACTTTTGTTAACAGCCTTCCAAAATCACGCCCCTGTTGGTGACCTCAAATAGAATTCTAATAAATATATATATATATATATATTTGGTAATGTAAAATGATTCATTTGTTGTTACACTTTATAAATAGGGAGTGATTAATACATTGTACCAGATGTCTTGGAATTAAAAGCACTTGAGTAATACAAGTTGATTATAATGAAATTGACAGATTTCTCTTTTACTAGATTAAGAGAAGTACAAGCACCTTATTGATATTTTGGAGAACTTAGATTCCGAACTCCTGGAACTTTAAAGATGCGATCCACCAGTGGAATGCACAGAAGTGCGCGGTGAGACGCAAACCGGAAGTAACCACCATGTAAAATGATGGAACGCTGGAGACTCGTAGGTGTAGCACACAAAAGCAAGTTTTCGGGGGAAAGATCTCAAACAGCTGGTGAGAGAAGGAGGGAATCGCACAGAAGATAGAGATTGTCTTTCAACACCTTTGGAGTCTGAGAGAGGTTGGTGAATTAGGGGGAAACGCACCCTGGAACACCTGTAGGCATTGGGATTAGTCCTATTTAAGGGAGAGAAATAAAGGGATGGGCAGGCAGATTTTTTTCTTTTGCAGATTGTTTTATTGTGATTTTATCATTTTGGTCCTGGGGGAAGTTCCTAATTGAATAAAAACACGTAGGGCCAGAGACTATTTGTTATTATTATTTCTGTCTGTTAAACAAATATAAATAAGTTTATACCTACCCACCTGGATCCTGATTCCTGTTCGGAAAGCGGAGAGGAAGCCATGGGTTTCGGTTTGCCATAACTCTAAGGGGAAGATCTCTTGAGGCGCTTGAAATCATGTAAAGTTTGTAAGTACAATTTTTACACGGCACATTTACACATGAATATACAGTGTTTTGCGCTAAGCTTTGTTTATTTTAGATATTTTAGGTACACAGCATCCTTTATACATGATCAAGGCCATTGGGCCAAAAACATATTTTTATGTGTTCCATGTTCATTAAAACTTCAATATGCTTCCTTCTTGTTGAACCTGTGGACCATCGTACATCATGTTGCTAGAAAAGTATCATCCCATGGGGTTGGGGCCTGTGAAATAACGGAGTGGAATACGTAGACATCAGGTGCGGACTACTTTAAACATTCATGGGGGAGGACCTAGTCCACCCTGGACCCCAACCATGGGTAACAGGTGAGGGTTATAAAATAATTACTAAAGGTGGGTTGACCTATTATCCCCTCACCTGGCCTCCACTCATGGGTGAGAGGTGGGGGCCCTAATACCAAATCCTAGATCTTCATTCTGGCAGAATGTGTGGGAAGCTCTCATTGGCTCCAGGTCCCTGTAAGAGGTGTTGCTGCATCAGAAGTAGAATGTGGTCTGTTTTGGGCACACAGAGGAAGCAGCAATACTCACCAGTTTACCTGTTGGCCCCACAATGCCACCGGGACCTAATGGACCACTCTTACCCTGTAAAAAGAAGAAATAGTGGTTACAGAATTATGTATAGTATGAAGGGAGCGTGTATGACAATGAGAGAAAAACAAACAGACAAACCAGCTTTATTGGCAAAGACAGACACAATGTCAGTGAATCCACAGGAAGGTGCAAACTCTGGAGGGTAAAGATAAATATGGTGAACATGGAAAAATGTAATCTGATGATTGAGACATAATGTATTCAGTTCACCAAAGAACTCTGTTCTTGTCAAAAAAGTTTAAAACTTCAAAATGTAAAAAACAGTATAAAATGTACCAGTATTCAAGCAAGTTCTGTTTGCAAATAGAGATTATGAAAATACATATGGAAGCATTACCAGCAAATGTTCCAATTTTAGATATTTAGAAAGACAAGCTATATAATGCTATTTTTATTAATGAGTATAACATATTCCACTGAGATTAGTTTATATACGCAAAAAATATGTTATATTATATATATATTTATTTCTGCTCCGAATTTCTAATACATAATGGAATGTAGATGGAGAAGCAAAGTTGGTTGAGGTGTCCTGAAACCAACGTACGAGTAGGCCTGTAATAAAAAGAGGGCAAAAGAGGATTCAAAGTAAACACACTTTATTGCAAGTTATACAGCGAGGGTACTAAAGGCTCGATGGAGCTTCCTCTCTGGTTGAGGTACATACGTAAATAAATTGAGGATTTCCTGTGTCCTGGTCACTAAATGATGTGGACTGGGGTGTAAGAGCTTGAAGTTGATGCAGCGCCTATACGAAATGAGTGACCAGAGAAGGAAGCCAGGTTGTAGCTCAACCTAGATGGTACGGTTCTATCGTGAAATAATGAATTTGGCTGATAATGAGTGGGTGCCCTTGGAGACGTAATAGTGGAGTGTCAGAGTAGGAGGTTTAAGAATGGTTCATGATTAGGGCAGGTTGTGAGGACGTGGTTGTGAGGACGTATGCTGGTAAAGGTAGAGATTTCTGGTATAGAGTAACTTTAAGGTGTAGGTGAAAGGAGGAGGCAAAAATCACCATATTTTTACTGTAAATGTTCCTTTCAAGTAAAACTCTGCTTGTGAGCTTGTTACAAAATTCAGTGCCCTAGCGTGAGTGATAGTGTAGTTGGGTGAACTGCGTGGAGCGTGAGTGCCTGTGCGTGGTGTAATTCTGTGCTTAGTCCAGGATTAGCTCATGGAATGGTGGTATCCTGGATAGTAGGTGGAGGGCCGTAGGGAGTGCCTGAAAGAAGACCTTAAATTGAGAGCGTGAAAGAGCGTCAGCGGCTGTGTTGTGAACACCAGGAATGTGAATGCAGACTAGATAGAACTGAGAGGTTGCTGCCAGCCAAGTCAGCCGTCAGCCTGCGAATCAGCCTCATAATGGTTAGCGAGGATGACCGACCTTTGTTAATGATATCGAAAGTTGCGGAGTTGTCAGAGTAGGATTTAACTGCCTTGCTGGTCCAGAGATGACCCCATGTATGGGCGGCCGCCACAGTGGGGTAGAACTCAAACAATGTAGAAGTCTCTCTAAAGGCCAGCAAGGCATCCGTCTCAGTGGGCCAGTCATCCCTAAACCAGTGGTTGCCGAAAATGGCTGCGAACCCTGTGTGCTGCTGCGTCTGTGTGAATTGAAGGTGAGTACTCTGAAAGTGGGGGAATGAACAAAGAGATCCCATTCCAGTCGGCCAAAAATCTACTTCACATGTGTAAATCTGCCCTGGCTGCATCGTCCAGAATGATTGGGCAGGAGTCGGGAACCCCGTGGAGAAAATTAAGTGGCCTAGAGACAAAAGACCTACCCTGTGGAATGATACGCATTGCGAAGTTGAGGGACCCCAATAAGGACTGGAGTCCCCTCCAGGACTGTAAGCAGAAAAGAAATACCTGCAGTTGGTTAATGGAGCATACGAAAGACTAAACAAAAGCCATTTATATTGCGGTCGGCTGTTACTGTTAGGTGTGTGTACTCTGCGGTCAGCTGTTAGCCGCACAAACGCAGAAGTACACGAACGGTGAATGTGCACAAACGGGTAAATATAATGAAGGGAGCCTTTCTCCACGTTTTTAGGCCTGAACGTTCCCATATTATGCTTTCATGGATGTGCCGGTCTCGTGACCGGAAGCCAGGTAATGGGTAGTGATGTCAGATAGAAGCCGGTTGGCGGGCACGGAGGTCGGAGGCAGGAGAGCTGCTGGCGCCAAACTGCTTGCTGGAGACTGGAATTTTTGGCGGGAACTACGGACTGGAAGTGACAAACAGCTTGAACGGCAAAGGTAAGTAGCAGGGTAGGAGTTTAAATAAGGGTCATAACTCCTCCCACAAATTCGGGCCAAATGGCCTTCCAATATATGAAACCAGAGGGCTGCACTCACCTGAACATGCATAAATGGGGTGTTGCTGGGGACGATTTATACAATACACAAGATCCGGCACACTCACTCATACACTAAACAGCAACTTTAACCCCTTAAGGACCGAGGACGGTTCAGGACCGTCATCGGCATTTTTGCCTTGAGGACCGATGACGGTCCTGAACCGTCCTAACGGTCTGGGGGTACTTACCTGATCGCCGTCGTTCCCCCGGCGGCGATCAGTGTTCCTCCGGTTGTGGGGAGACTGCCTGCAGCCCAGACAGTCTCCCCACGGCAGATTTGGACCCCTGTGGCCATGTGATCGCTTAACACAGCGATCACATGGTCACAATAGGTGTCCATTTGTCTGCCTGCAGGGGGACTGTCTGTGCTGACAGGCAGTCAGTCTCCCTGCTAGTGTAAAATCAGAAAAAAAAAATAAAGTTAGTGTTAATTAAAAAAAATAAAATAATTATATATGTGTATATATGATATATAGACATATATTATATCTATATAATATATGTCTATATATCATATATATATAATGTCATACTAAGTGTATTTTTATATTAATATGTACTTATATTAATATAAAATACACTTATAATTAAATTACACACGTATATATATAATATATATAATAACTATATATATTGTATATATATATTATTATAAAATATAAATAATAAGTAATTTAAATTAAATTAAATTTTTTTTAAATAATAATAAAAAATTAAAAAAAAATTATATAGCTATATGAAATTTTATTCTAACTGTATTTTAAAATTAATATATATATATTTATATCAAAATACACTTAGAATGAATTTGTATATATATCTATGTATATATAAATAAAAATAATAAGAAATATACATACGTCCATATACAAAATTACATAAATAATTATATAAATATACACGTAGACTTCAAATATATAAATATGCATATATATTTAAATTCTATGTGCGTATTTATGTAATATTTTTACATAATTCAGTCATTTTATTGATTGCAATTTGAGGGACCTGCCTGCCAACCCAGGCCGAAATTCCAGAGAATTTAATTTGCTAGCACTGTATTTTACCCTGTAACGTTCTATGACACCCTAAAACCTGTACATGGGGGGTACTGTTTTACTCGGGAGACTTCGCTGAACACAAATATTAGTGATTCACAACAGTAAAACATATCACAGCGATGATATTGTCAGTGAAAGTTACTTTTTTTGCATTTTTCACACACAAACAGCACTTTTACTGATGATATAATTGTTGTGATACGTTTTCCAGTTTTTAAACACTAATATTTGTGTTCAGCGATGTCTCCCGAGTAAAACAGTACCCCCCATGTACAGGTTTTATAGCATTTTTGAAAGTTACAAGGTCAAATATATGGGTCAAATATTTTTACATTGAAAATGGCCAGGTTGGTTACGTTGCCTTTGAGAGCGTATGGTAGCCCAGGAATGAGAATTACCCCATGATGGCATACCATTTGCAAAAGAAGACAACCCAAGGTATTGCAAATGGGGTATGTCCAGTCTTTTTTAGTAACCACTTGGTCACAAACACTGGCCAAAATTAGCGTTCAATTTAGTTTTTTTACTTTTTTCACACACAAACAAATATGAATGCTTACTTTGGCCAGTGTTTTCGACTAAGTGGCTACTAAAAAAGACTGGACATACCCCATATTGAATACCCTGGGTTGTCTACTTTAAAAAAAATATGTACATGTGGGGTGTTATTCAGAGATTTATGACAGATAATAGTGTTACAATGTCACTATTGATAAATTTAAAAAATTTATGTTTTGAAACCGCAATATTCTACTTGTACCTATAGCCCTATAACATGCAAAAAAAGCAAAAAAGCACGTAAACACTAGGTATTTTTAAACTCAGGACAAAATTTTGAATCTATTTAGCAGTTTTTTCATTCGCTTTTGTAGATGAGTAAAAGATTTTTCAAGTAAAAGTCAAAAAACATGTATTTTTTTCAATTTTTCATCAGATTTTTGTATTTTTTTAAAATTAAAATACATGAGATTATATAAATAATGGTATGTAAAGAAAGCCCTTTTTGTCCTGAAAAAAACAATATATAATTTGTATGGGAACAGTAAATGAGAAAGCGGAAAATTACAGCCAAACACAAACACCACAAAAGTGTAAAAATATTCCTGGTCGCAAATGTACAACATCGCAAAAACAGTCCAGTCCTTAAGGGGTTAATAATAATAATAATAATAATAATAATAATATAATAACTAGTATTTATATAGCGCCTTTCTCCCAGTGGGTCTCAAAGCACTTTTCAGCACATGCTCTTTGAATTAACCAAATCGGCAGCTGAATAGTAATAGTAATAGCCTGCCCTATTTATCCTTGACCTGCAGACAGTCCCAGGAGGAAGTGGTTCCCAAGTAAGTGGATTAATCTCATAAGGGCAGGCATTAGGCTGCTAGAGTAGGAACGGCCAAGAATGGGGTACATTGACGTTGTGGCAGGCTTATGATCATATAATGTAACTAAACCCCCATCATTTTTTGCCTAGGTGAGGTGTTTTTAAATAAAACTCTTACAATATGTGAGATTTGAAATCATTGTTTAGTGAGTAAGCGAGTGCGCAGGATTGGAATCAGAATCCTTTTTCTGTATAATTATAATTTTCCTTCTGGGTTATTAGCTAATCAAATAAAACACAACTACAGATACATTAACTACTTACAGATAGAGTTAAAAAATATTTTATCTTTTAATCAGAATTGGTAAAGTAGCAATAACAAGCGAAATTACTTTCTAAAAAACTTAAATCTGGGGGGGAAAAACTAATAAAAAAAATGATTATGCTTCCTTATATAATTTACCAGAAGTTAAAGTTTAAAATATAGAGCTAAAATAATTTTTAAATAAAATTTCCCTTACTTTAATAAAATCTGAAAAATTGGCAGAATTAAAGAAAGGCATAACAACTGAAGAGATTAAGATAGTGATAAATAATTTAAATAATGGAAAAGCTCCTGGCCCAGGCTTTACTGCCCTTTTTTATAAAACTTTTGAACCTCTAATTTAGACTTGGTAAATTTTTACCGAAATGAACACATCTAAAAAATTATCTTTAGATCTGTTAAAAGCTACAATTTCGGTCATTCCCAAACCAGGGAAAGATCCCCATTTTATCACTAGTTACCGTCCGATCTCGCTTACAAATTTGGAAATAAAAATTCTTTCAAATATTTTAGCAACCAGATTTCGTAAAGTTATTCCTGATGTAATTAACAATGATCAATCAGGGTTTGTAAAAGCAAGATCTGGGGGGTGATAACCTTCGAAAGATCACCAATATAACACTGAAGATAAATAAAGATCATTTGTCATCTGTTTTCATAGCCGTCGAAGCTGAAAAGGCATTCAACGGAGTGAATTGGACATTTTTAGATGAGACTTTAACAGTTTTTGGAATAGAAGGAATCTTTAAAGATCTAGCAATGCCACTCTACACATATCCTAAATCTAAAGTATTTGGTAACGGTTTGAATTCACACTGGTTTGATATAAAGAACGGTACACATCAGGGGTGCCCATTGACGTCTCTGATGTGCGTTCTTTCTATCGAACCTTTAGAAGCATATATAAGCAGCATATATTAGACTATCAGTTAATAGTTCAGGAATTGTAAAGGGGGGCAGTGAACTAAAAATAACTATTCACAGACAACAACATTTTAACTCTTACTCAACCAGAGACTTCCATTTCTAAAGCAATGGATTGTATTAAGGACTTTAATCATCTTTCTAATTACAAAATCAATTTACAAAAAAACTCAGATTATACAGTGCCTTGCAAAAGTATTCACCCCCCTTGACTTCTTACCTATTTTGTTACATTACAGCCTTAAGTTCAATGTTTTATTAATCTGAATTGTATGTGATGGATCAGAACACAATAGTCTAAGTTGGTGAAGTGAAATGAGAAAAATATATACATCAAACTATTTTTTAGAAATAGAAAACAGAAAATTGGCATGTGCGTATGTATTCACCCCCTTTGTTATGAAGTCCATAAAAAGCTCTGGTGCAACCAATTACCTTTAGAAGTCACATAATTAGTGAAATGATGTCCACCTGTGTGCAACTGAGTGTCACATGATCTGTCATTACATATACACACATTTTTTGAAAGGCTCCAGAGGCTGCAACACCTAAGCAAGAGGCACCACTAACCAAACGCTGCCATGAAGACCAAGGTCAGGGTTAGGTTATAAAAACATATCCAAATCTTTGATGATCCCCAGGAGCACCATCAAATCTATCATAACCATAAGGGGGGTGTCCACCAGGTGGGAGACCTGCATAAAAGCCCGGCAGGTAGCCCCAGTAAACCAGATTCAGCTTGACCCTCAAAAAGTGTCGTCTTGTTCTTGGGGGGAATTGGATTGTATGCTGATTGCCAGGAGTGTAAGCTGATTGTATGCTTTTCCTGTTCGGCTGTTTCCAGTATTCGTGTGTTTCCGGTTCGGGAGTTGGAGGATTCGTGTAGTTTGCAGTTCGGGAGATTGGTGCTTGCAGTAGCTGTCCGTGCATCTGTAAAGGGGAATATCGCCTAAACGTTTTTTAACCTCTTGTGTGCAAAACGGTGCATTACAGAGGGAAAGATGGATGGTGCTAAATACAGGGATATTCTTGAGCAAAACCTGTACCACTCTGTGCGTGATTTGAGGCTAGGACGGAGGTTCACCTTCCAGCAGGACAATGACCCCAAACACACTGCTAAAGCAACACTTGAATGGTTTTAGGGGAAACATGTAAATGTGTTGGAATGGCCTAGTCAAAGCCCAAACCTCAATCCAATAGAAAATCTGTGGTCAGACTTAAAGATTGCTGTTCACAAGTGCAAACCATCCAACTTGAAGGAGCTGGAGCAGTTTTGCAAGGATGAATGAGCACAAATCCCAGTGGTAAGATGCGGCAAGCTCATAGAGACTTACCCAAAGCGACTTGGACCTGTGAAAGGTGGCTCTACAAAGTATTGACTTTAGAGGGGTGAATAGTTATGCACATTGACTTTTTCTGTTATTTTATCCTATTAGTTGTTTGCTTCACAAAAAAATAATAAAAAAAAAACATCTTCAAAGTTGTGGGCATTTTCTGTAAATTAAATGATGCAAATCCTCAAACAATCCATGTTAATTCCAGGTTGTGAGGCAACACAACACAAAAAATGCCAAGGGGGGTGAATACTTTTGCAAGGCACTGTACATTGTAATCTTTCATTAACCCAAGATAATTTTCTTAAACAAAAATATAGATTCAATTGGTCTTCTCGATTTATTCAATATCTTGAAACTATGATTAACTTTGATATAAATACATGGGTAAATAAGTACTATACTAAAATCCTTCAAAATCAAATTAAATCCAGAGGGAATATAACATTATCTTGGAGGGGTAGATTGAATATGCTGAGAGCATATATAGTAGCCAAACTGGAATACCTTTTTCAGATGTTACCTCTAAGAGTGCCGAAGAGAGTTTTGAATCTTTTTGCTAAATTATTTCAAGCCTTTTTATGGGGAGCAAAAAAGCAAGACTAGCCCGCAGGATAATGACAACTGTATTAGAAGAATGTGGTTTATCTTTAATTTAAATTATTCTAACCAGTGTTGGAGATGTAATAAAGATCTTGGAACTATAAAGCATGTATGGTGGGATTGTTCCTCACTGATTGGGATAAAAAAAAAAATTTTTGTTGCAACCCTTTAAAGATTTGAATTGAAAAATTATGTATTTAACTCCTGAAAAGTTTCTATTCCATATTGATCTCACATGTCTATCTAAACTAGAAATTTGTTTGGCAGTTCATGGTTTAATGGTAACGAAGGTCTGTATAACCAGGTATTGGAAGAGCGAGGAAAGCCTTAGCTCTTCCGAAATTATATCCCAAACTAATTACCAAAGTATAATGAAAAAAATAACTATACACTATAATAATATTTGGTGTGAATATTATAACTTCCGATATCAATATAAGAAGACCACTAAATTATTTATCTACTATTCAATTTTAGACCTCTATCGAGTTAGATCTTTAAATGGACTCTGGCGGTTTATATTGAAGAATGTTCTCATAGGTATATCAGCAATTAAGGATGGGTGCGATGTTCTCTCGTCCTCCCCAGCCAAATATTTTCTCTCTTTTTTTTGTGTTTGTTTTGTCATGTGAATCATATATGAGCAACAGTAGAATAATATTGCAGAATGATCTTGGACTGAAATAATCTTAGAAAAATTAACTGTACTATAAACTTAATTTAAAAACCACCTAAAATGTATACTTTCTCCTGCTATATGAATACATAGGTAGTAATTTAAAATACATCAGGCCTGAGTAGTATAATTTGTTAAACAACATAAATTTCAATTGTTTATGTATGGACTAAATGTATCTGTGTAATTTATCATTCATATGATATGTCTTTTTTGTTTTTTCTTTTCTCTCTATGTTCATGAAATAGTATGATGTCTATATGTTTAAATCAATAACAAAAAAAAAAAAATTAAATCTGCAAAAAAAAAAGAAAAGAATGGGGTACATTGACGTTGTGGCAGGCTTATGCAATGTATGTTCATATAATGTAACTAAACCCCCATTATTTTGCCTAGATTAGGTGTTTAAAAACAATAAAATCAAATCTGTCATTTTTCTCCTGTGACGGTAATCACCATCACCTGGACCTACAGACAGACTATTTATGTAGGTTGTTGGACATTTCTTATGTTTTAGTCAGCCTGTACCCATTATAGGTGCAGGGTGTGTGTAATGCAATTTTTTATAACGTGTGTGTGTGTACTGTGTAGTGTATTGCCTGCTCTCCTGTACTGCTGAGGATTGCTACCAACTAGGCGGATTCGGCTATGGAGCTTGTCTAGTGCCCTCTGTTGGTAGCAACAGCAATATGCACTACCTGAATAGCAAGGCTGGTTAATTTGCATATTCAGGTGATTTGCATATTGCTATTTCTGCAGACAGGAGATATGTTTTATGTTAATTGTTGTCTTTCCCACCCCTTTATAAATATGTCATTACGTTATTACAAGTTCTTGTATGTTGTCTAATGTGATTTGACTGTTTGTATTTTTATTGAATTGTCACAGCAATCTTGATGTAATACTCCTGATGTAATAATTGTGCTTGGGCTAGTCCCAAGAAAAATAAAGTTTTGTATGTCAGTTCCTTTTGGACCCATGACCCTGGTCCAAGGTGGGAAGCAATGGCGAGACTGCGGCGGCTAGTGGTTGAAGCGGTAGCTTTGAAGCGTGCAGTGGGATGGCTTCCTAGCAAGTGGGGAAGCATCCCGGGGACACCGGAGTTCTGTATGGAATACTGACAAGAGGGGTTGAGCACCAGCAAAAACCCTGTATTTTGGTAGAGCAGTCTTTTTTACATGTATACTGTTTATTTTTACCATCATAGTATTTTTTGTGTATTGTGGGTCTGTAGCCTGTGGTGGAGTGGTGGAAGCACTTTAGCACATGCCCTATTATTTCCATTCAAGTATCATGTTGGTTTAAACATGATACTAAGGGTTCTTGGCCAAGTGTGGCTGTTTTATATACTTTTATATATTTTGCAAATTTGTTATTAAGTTATGTGCTATTGCTTATGATTTTATTTATAATAAAGTGAATATTTTATCTCTACTGATTGTTTCCTTTTATAGGAATCTCCAGAGTTAATTTTAAAGATTTTTTAAGTGATTGTGGTGCCCTGTTTTTCTGATATTCAGTTCAGTATTTGTCTAACTACTAGATAAGACTGTTAAAAAATGCTAAGCTTAGAGTCATGTCTACAAATGCTCGCAGTTTAGGGAATAAGATCCATGAACTTGTGGCAATAATGGCAACTGATAATGTAGATTTAGTCGCTGTTACGGAGACATGGTACAATGAGAAAAATGACTGGGACATAGCAATACCAGGGTACTCTTTATATAGGAAAGATAGGGAAGGCAAGAAAGGGGGAGGGGTGGCCTTGTATGTGAAGGATATCATAAAATCTAGCCTAATAAAAGTTAGTGAGGCAAACATAGAGTCCGTTTGGGCTACGTTAGAATTTGGTAATCACACAGTAACTCATGTAGGTGTGATTTATAGGCCCCCAGGACAAATAGAAGAATTATATAATCTACTAGTTGAGGAAATAGCTAAAATGACAATAAAGGGGGAAATTATCATCGTGGGTGTAGCGGAGTAGTAGGGGATAATCCACGAAGTCTCCACTGACAGTCAGGATAAGCAGGTAAAACACAGGTAGCGTAATAACAATCCCTTTCTCCCAAGAACTAGACGACACATAGCTTGGATGTCAACTGAGCTTTTATTCACAGGCAGGCCTGGACTGGCCATCGGGCATACCGGGCAAATCCGAGCGCCAGCCCTGCTGTGTGCCTCCGTGGAAATGCGGCCGCCGGCTGGGGAGGGCAGGAGGGAGGAGAGAGGGCCGGCGGAGCTCTAACAAGCAGCTCCGCCCGGTCCTCTCTCGGGATTCTGAGCGTTGCCGCGGCAACGCTCAGATCTCGCGAGAGTGAACTCACGGGTTAGAGTTCACTCTCACCACTGGACCCCCAGGGAAGGCAGCATGGCTCCCCACCCCCCAGGCAGAATGGATCTCCTCCCCCCCCCAGGCTAAAGGTAAGAAGGGGGGGGAGGGGATATAATTTTTTTTTTTTATTAATAAAAAAAAAATATTAAAATTTTAATAAAAAATACATTCACTCACACACACAGCACCCCCAGACACAGCACCCACCAGACACACACAGCACCCCCCAGACACACACAGCACCCCAGACACAGCACCCACCAGACAAACACAGCACCCCAGACACAGCACCCACCAGACACACACAGCACCCAGACACAGCACCCCAGAAACACAGCACCCCCAGACACACAGCACCCCCAGACGTTGCTTCCACCAGACACACAGCACCCAGACACAGCACCCCCAGACACACACAGCACCCCCGACACACACAGCACCCCCAGACACACACACAGCACCCACCAGACACACACAGCACCACCAGCACACACAGCACCCAGACACAGCACCCAGAAACACACAGCACCCCCAGAAACACCTGGCACCCCCAGAAACACACAGCACCCCAGACACAGCACCCACCAGACACACACACAGCACCCACACAGCACCCCCAGACACACAGCACCCCCAGACACACACAGCACCCCCAGACACACACACAGCACCCCAGACAGACACAGCACCCCCCAGACACACACAGCACCCAGACACACACACAGCACCCCAATTTACACACAGCACCTAAACACACAGCACCCCCCAGACACACGCTTCCCAGACACACACAGCACCCAGACACACACTGGCACCCAGACACACACAGCGCACCCAGACACAGCACCCACACTCACACTGCACCCCCAGACACACACAGCACCCCCAGACACACACAGCACACTCCCACACATATACAGCACACACATATATATAAAATAACCCTCAGTGAGTTAACAGACAAAGAAAATTAGAAACCTAGAATGTGACAGCAGATAAAAACACCCTCACACACAGCACCCCTCTTACATACACACACTGCGCCCCTCACACATACAATAAGTCCAAATATATATATATATATATATACATACACACACACACACACCACACTACAGCACCCCTCACACTGCACCACTACACACATTACGCTCCAGATACACACTAGATCCCTTACCCTATATGCACTCTTAATCCTCTACACACACACACACACACACACACACTGGGTCCTTTACACAGTAGATCTCCTACACACACACACTACATTCCTTGTCAGCAAACACATACAACATTCTCTAAACACACCCTCTCTACAACCCCTACACACACTAAACACACACACTTCAGCCCGTATGCACACACTCGCTGCATCCCCTATAAAACTATGCCCCCTATACACACACTCTCTACAGCCCCTAGCCACACATATTACACCACAAACACAAATTAAATTGACCTATTTACACAATACCACACCACACTCTTCACAGACGCAATCCCACAAGCAGGCTCCAAACATATGCACCGTACACTTTCCTGGCCCTTTTGTCCTCTGGTATCCCACTTGTGGAGACACCAGAGACAATTTAAAAGCAAACACAGCGCAAGCATGTTAATAAATTTGCTTGCGCTGCGCAGAGCAAATACAGGGCCTTTTTCTAATGCCAAAGCTCTTCAGCAGGGCTCTGGGCATTGAACCAACATGCTCACTTTGAGAGGGGGTGTGCTTGTCATTAGTGATGACAAAACACACACTCTCTGGCCCCGCCCCCTTCTTAGGGGGCCGCTCTCATTGAAAAATGCCCGGGCCTAATTTTTTTCCCAGTCCGGCCCTGTTCACAGGTCACGGTATTTATGCAGTTCCCCATGCAAGGGGTTTACAAACTCAAGGGGACTGTGTGGGAAACTGACCCTGCAAGGTCGTTTCCCATCAGGCCATGCTGTACAGGAGAGATAATTGTGTAAGAATGTACTGATAATCACATTATCTCTCCGTACAGTAAAACATACAATTGTACATTAAAATCCATAACTTGTAAAATAGTGAGCGGAATTAGTCGAATTTGCACGAACGGCCTGGAAGTCCAGCGGTGTTCGGTAAGTCGAGTAGCCGATTTTATTACCAGGCACTCAACGACCAAATACCGCTGTGCTTTCGTGAACAAAGATGGGCGCCGCCACGTGTTCGGTATACAAACGGCAGCCACCCACGAAACCATTAATAAACTGGAGATACATTGTTGCAGTAGTTAATGGGAGACACACGACCCCTGTTGTGTGGTCTCCCATTCGGCAGTTTGTTCGTTTCACGAACAGTGTTTGAAAATCACTGTTCGTGGAACTCCAAGCAGAACGCTGGCGGCATTCCCTATACATATACATGTAATAAAAGGGAAAATAAACGAAAAATTAAACATTTTACCCACATACATTTCTTAAGTGGCTAGTTTTGCCACAATGGGTGACTTTAATCTTCCTGATATGAATTGGAAAACAAAAATAGCTGTTTGTGCCAGGAGCACACATATTCTAAACTCCCTACTGGGATTGTCTCTAAAACAATGAGGCCATACTAGATTTAGTGTTAACAAATGGGATGATGGGGGGGATATGATCGAAACAATTAAATGTATAAAGGGAATCAACACAGTAAAGGAGGAGACTATATTTAAAAGAAGAAAAACTACCACAACAAGAGGACATAGTCTTAAATTAGAGGGACAAAGGTTTAAAAATAATATCAGGAAGTATTACTTTACTGAGAGGGTAGTGGATGCATGGAATAGCCTTCCGGCTGAAGTTGTAGAGGTTAACACAGTGAGGGAGTTTAAGCATAAGGCTTAAACTCCCTAGGCATTGGCATAAGGCTATTGTAACGGACCACCTGGCACCACGGGTACCTCCATCAAGCTCGCTTACTAGCTCTCCTCTGGGACACGAGTACTTCAGTCCCTAGCAAACACAGCTTGGCTGGGGTCTCTCTGTCACTTTCCGCTGTGTCTCGGGTACAGCTTCAAGTGATTAAGCTCTCCTGCAGAGAGTATAGCTGATCCACCCAAACACTAGCCCAGACTCAGTGAAGGGTGAAAAGAACTGGTTTATTATTGCTACGTTTCCTGCTTTTATACACAACTCCCAGCAAAGGGTCTCCACACAATACTATGCAAGCCCCTCCCAAAGATCTTAGTGCCTGGGAGATAATTGCGTTAAAGACCGGTAAGCTAATTATCTCCCAGGAACAGAGAGGCAAACATAAAAATATAAAACATAAAAATACCCCAAAACACAATAAAAACATAAATAATACATAATTAAATAGTCCTGATCTTAGCACCCAAGTTCTCTAAATAGCACTCAGATCCATGCAGTGTAGAGGAAATGCCACTGTGTTAAAGTTCTGACCGCCCGAAACACCTGGTCCTATGCCCAAAACAGTTCCAGGGCATTTGCTGCTTTGGCCGGTCAACTTTCGGGAGCTCTGCGTTTGCAATATGGGGTTCACTGGCTGGCTCTTAGGTAGCATTTGTTCCCCTTAGTCTCAGGCATCTTCAAAAAGCTCCAATAAGTGCTCTCCTGGTGGATTTCAAAGGAAATCCATTACAAACCATGAAGAATCCCCTAGATAATCTCTATGGAAAGCCAAAAAAGAGGGCATTATCACTACAGCAGAATAGAATTTTCTCCACATTTCAAACCCAGGACTCCAGTATTTTATTTTCTACCTATAATATGTAAAAATCTCTCATCTCCACTGGGAACACCCATTATTTCAGGGATAAATTCACACACAGGAAATCAATTGCAATACATAAATCATTTCTTCCTGCTTATAAAGCTGTGATACCACAAGTGTAATTAAAAACCTGATGGACCTGATCCGGTGTAAATGTTTTCTTGTTGTAGCAGACGTCACCTCATTGTATGCAATTATAGAACATAGGAGAGTGTAAAGGCCACCCTGTGTGTCAGAGGGGTGTAAGCCGTTGGAGACGTCCTTTTCCCTTGTGAGAGGCTGTGCTGCATTATGCTCCAGATGTTCCATCAGCCAAACCAGTGAAGAGAGAGAATAGCAGAGCTCTTACAAGAGCTAGTGATTAGCTGAATGCAGTTTCCCTACAAACACGAGACAAGGCTACGTATTGAGGGTTAAGCAGATCTGACAGTTTAATGTGCCAGGCTGGCCTTTTATGCAACTTTTCCCACAAGGTTTCCACCCATGTGGACCTTGTGGGGCACCAAAAAATACATTCAACAGCCAATAGTGTACAGTCACAAAGTTAAACACCCCCATTCATTACAGTAAATTCCTCCCCTCTGCTTGGAAGATAATTGAGTTAATTACTGTATCAACTCAATTATCTCCAAGCGAAAAAATGAACCTTTTACACATTTTCTGAAATATTATAACTGCACATACAAGTCCCATAAAATTTATATATTTTGATAGGGCATAATTAGGGGACCAACATATTAAAAAATCATGCAAATCAGTTCAGGCATTCGGGATATAGACGGAAGTCCCATTTCTGCCCGGCCACACACGAGGCTCCTGCCCAAAATAGTTCCATGCATTCAGCTGGTGCGGCCGGGCCCTTTTAGTATGTTTAAAAATACCAAATAACCATTCACATCAGTGTTCGTGAATTTGATCGTCGTGTTCAGCCTCGTTCGTATAATGCTTTTACCGAACGTCGCCTCCTTTGGATGAATTGACATGAATCTAAGTGGTCCTGGAAGTCTCAGCAGTATTCAGGAGATTGAGTGCCCGAAAACAGTTCCAGACACTCAATGACCAAATCCCGCTATACGCGTTCGACAAAACAAGACAGCCACCCAGTGAACCACTTAGAATGTTGAAGTTGCGGTTTGGCACAGAGTCAATGAGTCAATTGGCGGAACACGACTGGTCTGGGTGGTCTCTTGTGCGACAGTTTGTTCGGTTGTTTGTTCGGTTATACGAACGAATTAACATGACTATTCTTTTCCAAATTCATAAATTTGGGGTAGTACTGCGAGTTCAATTGTTAACAAGGTGCTGCAGCAACTAAAGAAAGTTAATATAAACAAAGCTCCAGGGCCTGACGGTATCCATCCACGTGTACTTAAGGAACTAAGTGTAGAAATAAGTGAACCTCTATTTTTAATCTTTCAAGATTCTTTTCTTTCAGGAAGTGTTCCGGAGGATTGGAGGAAAGCAGATGTGGTTCCTATATTCAAAAAGGGTTCAAAATCCTTGCCTGGAAATTATAGACCTGTGAGCTTAACTTCTGTGGCTGGTAAAATATTTAAAAGGTTATTAAGGGATAATATTCAAGAATTCCTTGTGAAGAACATGGTTATCAGCAAAATTCAGCGTGGTTTTATGAAGCACAGGTCATGTCAAACTAACTTGTTTGCGTTCTACGAAGAAGTAAGTAGAAGTATAGATCAGGGTGTTGCCGTGGATGTGATCTATTTGGATTTTGCCAAGGCATTTGATACAGTTCCACACAATAGAACATTGGCTTAAAAACAGAGTACAAAGAGTTGTCATTAATGGTAAATTTTCAAGCTGGACAGAGGTGGCAAGTGGTGTCCCTCAGGGGTCTGTTCTGGGACCCCTTCTATTTAACACGTTTATAAATGATCTTGAAGACCGCATTGAAAGTCATGTTTCAGTGTTTGCAGATGACACAAAACTTTGTAAAACAATACAATGTGAGCAAGATATTACTTTGCTGCAGAGGGATTTAGATAGACTGGGGACTGGGCACTCAAATGGCAGATGAAATTTAATGTTGAAAAATGCAAAGTTATGCACTTCGGCGTAAAGAATACATAAGCAACGTATACCCTTAATGGAAGCGAATTAGGGATAACAACACATGAAAAGGACTTGGGAATTGTTATCGACAACAAACTATGCAACAATGTGCAATGTCAATCAGCAGTGGCCAAGGCCAGTAAGGTATTGTCATGCATGAAAAAGGGCATTCATTCTCGGGACAAGAATATAATTTTGCCTCTTTATAAATCACTGGTAAGACCCCATATTGAATATGCTGTGCAATTTTTGGGCACCTGTTCTAAAGAAGGATATTATGGCACTAGAAAAAGTGCAGAGGCGGGCTACAAAACTAATAAAAGGAATGGAACATATCGGCTATGAAGAAAGGTTAACAAATTTAAACCTATTTAGTTTAGAAAAAATGTTGCCTGAGAGGGGATACGATAACATTATACAAATATATTCGGGGCCAATACAAACCACTGTGTGGAAATCTATTCACAAACCGGACTTTACATAGGACACGAGGCCATGCGTTTAGACTGGAAGAAAGAAGATTTCGTCTAAGGCAAAGGAAAGGTTTTTTTACTGTAAGAACAATCAGGATGTGGAATTCTCTGCCTGAGGAAGTGGTTTTATCAGAGTCCATACAGATGTTCAAGCGGCTACTAGATGCATACTTGCAAGAACAGAATATTCAAGGATATAATCTTTCAATGTAGGGTAATAACTGCTTGATCCAAGGATAAATCTGACTGCCATTCTGGGGTCAAGAAGGAATTTTTTTTGCGCTTCAAACTGGATTTTTTTGCCTTCTTTTGGTTCAACAGCAAAAAACAAATGTGAGGTAGGCTGAACTTGATGGACGCAAGTCTCTTTTCAGCTATGTAACTATGTAACTATGTAACAATGTAATAAATCCAATGACCAGGCAAATGAACAGGTTATCTGTTACAGAGAGAATGCAATGCTGTAAGATATTCTCTAAATGAGAGTGGAGATTTTAATAAACAAATAGAATTCATGATCAACGGTATCAAATTCATCCTAGTCAACAACTATTTTTGTTTTTTGGGGACATTTTATCTACAGAAGAAAGGTAGGATGATGGGACAAAATTTGCTCCACATTTATCCAACCTTTTCATGAGTCACTGGGAAAATTATTACATCTGGAATGATCATCATTGGAAAGATAACATTATCTTTTACAAAAGATATATTGATGAAGTCTTATTTATATGAGAAGGAGAAGAAACTGCATTACAAGACTTCTTACAATACCTTGATCCAATAAATGGGAAATCAAACTCACTGCATGTTTCAGATCTGAAGAAGTGAAGTTTTTGGATCTCACCATTTACACAGAAAAAGGAGAAATCAAAACTAGAACACACTTCAAAGAAGTTAGTATTAATAGTTTTATCTTAAGGGAGAATGTCCACTATCCTTTATGGCTGACAAATGTTCTATTTAAATCAACATCAATGTGTATTCCTGATCCTATATTGTTAAAAACACTATTTAGCCTCCCTAACCCTGCCTAAACAGAAAACATACCTTTATTCCGCCCCTGATAATTCTTGAGATCATCAGAATTATCTCAGCCAATCCAATGCTTTCTCATAGGAAATCATTGGGAGGCAATTGCACATATGCGGCAAAACACCATGCTGCACCAACCAGCATCTCCTTATAGAGATGCATTGAATTAATGCATCTCTATGGGGAACGTTCAGTGTCTCCACGCACAGCATGGAGAGGCTAAATGTCAGTGCTGCATGTTGTGCAGCATTGACCCAGTACTGGCCATCTGAGTGACTGCCCACGCTATGTGCCTCCCTCCATGGGCCGGTGGGAGATCAAAGATCTCCCTCACCGACCCACAGGCATGAAGGGAGGCAGGAGAGGACCCGGGGAGCTCTAGCCAGCAGCTCTGCCAGGTACCTCTCGCGAGGTTGGAGCGTTGCCGCGGCAATGGTTCGATCTCGCGTCAGTGAACTCTAGCCCACTGCAGGGCTAGAGTTCACTCACCACTGGACCACCAGAGATGGCAGCAGCACAGTCCCCGCTCCCTATAAAGAGGTAAATGGGTGGGGTATTAACTAAACGGCCTCCCCACCCCCACACAAAACACACAAACAGTACCCACACACACACACCACCCTTACACACACTAACAGCACCCTTACACACAGCACCCTCACACATACACACACAGCACCCTTTCTCACACACACACACACTAACATCACCCTCACACACCGCACCCTTACACATACACACACACACTAACAGCACCCTCACACACACACACACAGAGCCCACACACACACACACAGCACCTACACCCACACACAGAAGTGTGTGTGTGCGTATGTATATGTGTGTGTGTGTATATATATATATATATATATATATATATATATATATACAGGGAGTGCAGAATTATTAGGCAAATGAGTATTTTGACCACATCATCCTCTTTATGCATGTTGTCTTACTCCAAGCTATAGGCTCGAAAGCCTACTACCAATAAGCATATTAGGTGATGTGCATCTCTGTAATGAGAAGGGGTGTGGTCTAATGACATCAACACCCTATATCAGGTGTGCATAATTATTAGGCAACTTCCTTTCCTTTGGCAAAATGGGTCAAAAGAAGGACTTGACAGGCTCAGAAAAGTCAAAAATAGTGAGATATCTTGCAGAGGGATGCAGCACTCTTAAAATTGCAAAGCTTCTGAAGCGTGATCATCGAACAATCAAGCGTTTCATTCAAAATAGTCAACAGGGTCGCAAGAAGCGTGTGGAAAAACCAAGGCGCAAAATAACTGCCCATGAACTGAGAAAAGTCAAGCGTGCAGCTGCCACGATGCCACTTGCCACCAGTTTGGCCATATTTCAGAGCTGCAACATCACTGGAGCCAAAAGCACAAGGTGTGCAATACTCAGAGACATGGCCAAGGTAAGAAAGGCTGAAAGACGACCACCACTGAACAAGACACATAAGCTGAAACGTCAAGACTGGGCCAAGAAATATCTCAAGACTGATTTTTCTAAGGTTTTATGGACTGATGAAATGAGAGTGAGTCTTGATGGGCCAGATGGATGGGCCCGTGGCTGGATTGGTAAAGGGCAGAGAGCTCCAGTCCGACTCAGACGCCAGCAAGGTGGAGGTGGAGTACTGGTTTGGGCTGGTATCATCAAAGATGAGCTTGTGGGGCCTTTTCGGGTTGAGGATGGAGTCAAGCTCAACTCCCAGTCCTACTGCCAGTTCCTGGAAGACACCTTCTTCAAGCAGTGGTACAGGAAGAAGTCTGCATCCTTCAAGAAAAACATGATTTTCATGCAGGACAATGCTCCATCACACGCGTCCAAGTACTCCACAGCGTGGCTGGCAAGAAAGGGTATAAAAGAAGAAAATCTAATGACATGGCCTCCTTGTTCACCTGATCTGAACCCCATTGAGAACCTGTGGTCCATCATCAAATGTGAGATTTACAAGGAGGGAAAACAGTACACCTCTCTGAACAGTGTCTGGGAGGCTGTGGTTGCTGCTGCACGCAATGTTGATGGTGAACAGATCAAAACACTGACAGAATCCATGGATGGCAGGCTTTTGAGTGTCCTTGCAAAGAAAGGTGGCTATATTGGTCACTGATTTGTTTTTGTTTTGTTTTTGAATGTCAGAAATGTATATTTGTGAATGTTGAGATGTTATATTGGTTTCACTGGTAATAATAAATAATTGAAATGGGTATATATTTGTTTTTGTTAAGTTGCCTAATAATTATGCACAGTAATAGTCACCTGCACACACAGATATCCCCCTAACATAGCTATAACTAAAAACAAACTAAAAACTACTTCCAAAAATATTCAGCTTTGATATTAATGAGTTTTTTGGGTTCATTGAGAACATGGTTGTTGTTCAATAATAAAATTAATCCTCAAAAATACAACTTGCCTAATAATTCTGCACTCCCTGTATATATATATATATACACAGCGTTTTGTGCTTTAGGGTGCACACGCCTATGGATATTATGACACTAGAAAGAGTGCAGAGGCAGGTTACAAAATTAATAAAAGTAATGGAACATTTTAGCTATGAAGAAAGGTTAACAAATTTAAACCTCTCTAGTTTAGAAATATTTTGCCTCAGAGGGGATATGATAACATTATACAAATATCCGGGGCCAGTACAAACCATTGTGTGGAAATCTTTTCACAAACAGAGAAAAACAAGTAGCAAGAGAGGTGAGAACAGACAACAGCTCAATTAGCCTGCCCTTTGGTGGGTCCCAGCTCAGATCTCAAGCTGGTTTTAGCTCATCTTGTGCCATTACAGAGAGAACAAATCTGAAGCATATCAGACTGGTCCCACCCGTAAGGGCAGTCCAAATCCGAAATGCCAGCAAGTTCCCTCTGAGAGATACAGCAACCCCAGATGATCGTTTCAAACTTGTAAGGTATCAGTGAGGTAAGGCCAATCTTTTCACAAACAGGACTATACATAGGACTATACAGGGTCATGTGTTTAGACTGGAAGAATAGCTTCTTGAACCAAGGATAAATCTGGCTGCCATTCTGGGGTCAAGAAGGAATCTTTTCCTATTTGTTTGCAAACTAGGAAGTTTTTTTTCGCCTTCTTTTGGATCAACAGCAAAAACAGCTGTGAGGAAGGCTGAACTTGATGAACACTTGTCTCTTTTCAGCCTTTGTAACCATGTAACTATGAAGAAAGTAACAGAAAATGGGATTTACCCAAGTCTTGAGGTAAGTCAGTGATTCCTGCCAAAAAAACAATTCCTATATGGAATAAATAGATATAGAGGCTGGTAAACTGGCTGTGTCTGGCCGAGTACAATAGAGTTAATTTAGCTTTCAGCAGCTGATTTAGAAATATTTTAAATCAAAGAACGCTTGGCAGTACCCCTCGATACAGAGGAGGTCACCACGGCGCTCAAAACGTTGAAGCCCACAAAAAGCCCAGGCCCAGACGGCTTCACGGCCATTTATTATAAAAACTTCCAGAACCTGCTCATCCCACATATATACAAAGTCTTCAACTCACTCCTCCAGGGCAAACCCCTCCCACCAGAGATGCTCAAAGCAGACATCTGCCTCCTTCCGAAACCGGGCAAAGAACACCTTGACCCGGGCCACTACAGTCCGATCTCGCTCCTAAACAGTGACTTGAAAATACTCACCAAGGCACTAGCCAACCGCATCAACCCATATCTCCCACAATTGATCCATCCAGACTAAGTTGGCTTTATTCCCAAACGACAGGCGGCAGACAACACGAGAAGAGCCTTCAACACAATATTGTACACCCACATTAAAAGACTTCCATCAGTGATACTCTCCCTGGACGCCGAGAAGGCCTTTGACCACCTTCTTTGGCCGTGCCTGTTTTATACCTTATCCAGACCCAACCAATCCCTATTCTGAACACAGATTTCAAAAACCTGCAGGAGGCCATCGATAAATTTGAATGGCGATCGAAAAAAACACGATGTACGTCCCAAAACCACAATGCGGACTAGGGCTGCCAAACTTCCAGCACTACTACCACGCGGCCCAATTGCAACAACTGCAACAATGGCACTCACCACTGGGTATCAAACAATGAGTCGATCTCGAACATGACATTCTGGGCTTGGAGCAACCGTCTTCCTACATGTGGGTCCCACCAAAATACAGAGAACTACCACCACCCACCTCGCCAGCGATTACGCATACGCTAGCCCTTTGGGACAAACTAAACCCTAAATACCACCTTTCCTCCTTCCTCTCCCCGGTCACACCAATCTACCATAACAAAATCTTCCCACCAGGAATGACCCCAAAGCACTTCATCAACTTCGACCAATCATCAACTTCGACCAACGGGACTGTAACGCCACCCCCAGGCATATAAGGGGTTAACAGCCGTTTAGGAGATATTCCCCTTTCAGATAAACAGGCAGCTACTGTAGACACCAATCCACCGAACCGGAGAAGCATACGAATGCTCTCAAACATGTGAATGCTGTAAACAGCCGAATAGGAAAAACCCTGCGAACAGTTTACACTCCTGGCAATCGGTCTGAAACAGCATACAATCCAATTCCCCTAATAACGAGACGACACTTCGTTTTGAGGTTCAAGCAGAATCAGCCAGAGCTGTGGGTTTATTGTTCTTATATACACATTCTTACACATTAGTACCACCCACAGGGTTTTGTAAAACAACCAATAAACCCTCAGACACTCCCACACAAAATCCTCCCTCTGCCTGTGATGCAATTAACTTACACAATGGGTTAATGTAATTATCACAGGCAGGAAAATACAAGGTTTTACACAATATTCATAACTTTAAAAGTATGCATCATTCACATAAAACTTACATTATTAGAATCAGCATACTCCAAATACAAACATAAGTCAAAATCATGCAAATTGGTCCAGTGGGTCAAAAGTTAGCTCAAAGTCCTTTGTGACCAAATGAAGCATGGCTTTTCTGCCCAAAACCGGTTCCACAGAGTCTTCTATCCTGGAGATAATTGGGAAGTAATCCAATTATCTCCAAGGACAGAGGCAAAACTCCATTAGCCACATGGTAGCAAAAGACAATAAAATACATAAATATATATAACTGTGCAGCAATTGCATAAAACAGGTACATTCAACACATCCCCAGATAGCTTAGATCTGAGCGTGCATTATTACTGAATGGCGCTCAGATCACATACATACAGTTCAGTTGCCATGGAGCCAAAGTCTTTCACATAGTCTTTCGTTATACGAATGGGCTCCATGGCATCGCTATCTGGGGTATCACTGTTCAAATAGGGAAAGTACCGAATGACCTGGCTTTTGGGTCTTTGCAGGGGAAAATCAAGTGTTTCCACATGGGGCCATAGTCCAAAGGGAGCAGGCGAGCAACCAGGCTCCTCCAATGACCAGTGGCGGGGTTGGTACCGTCACAGGGACATATCAAGGTTACTACACCTATGCCAATGGGGTGACGTGTTCACATATAACGACCTCTCAAATGTAGATACCTCGAACTACTTTTGCTACATACAACTACGCGACCTAGTACAACAACCCATGATCAAGCAAGCAGGCACATCACAACCAACAGCATTTGAGAAGCAATGTTTTGATGCTCTCCAGTGCCCCGGACAGGTATTAGACATCTACTTCACACTCACAACACACATATTCCAAATAAACCTTACATATATAACGGCATGGGAACGAGTCCTAGGACCGCCAGCAGAACCGAATGACTGGGCCGATATTTGGGAAGCGATACGCACACTGATGGTATGCGTTACCCACAAGGAACAGGCCTACAAAACACTATATCGCTGGTATCTGACACCATACCGACTCCATAAAATGGGGAAACCAACGGACAATGCTGGGGAAAAAATGCGGGGAAACTGGCTCATATCTCCATTGCTGGTGGCACTGCCCCAAGCTTAAACCACCATGGACAGAAGTACACCAACTCATTGAAACCATCATCGAAAAAACCATCACAGCAGACCCATGGACCATGCTGCTCATTAAACCATCTGACTCCCTTATCAGGAGCGAAAACAAGCTCACCGCCAGAATAACACTATCAACGCGGTGGGCGATAGCAGAACTATGGGCGGATCAATGCAGCCCTAAACTAACCACAATCATATGCAAACTGAAGGAAACAAAGGACCTCAACAAACTCTCCGCACAAATAAAGACTCTTACAAAGCCTTCCACAGGACCTGGGACCTCTGGGACACAAACTTCCTAGGACTGCAACTGGGAACGACACCTATCTAGAACCACCCTACCTACCAACCCACTCAGTCCAATGACAGATCCGACCACCCGCTCTATCGGAACCAACAACTCAAGACAACTGAAACCCAGCCACCATCAGACACAAACAAATACCCAACACAAAGAAAGGCACGCAAACCACCAGACAAGCAACCAAACAAAAATGGGTATGTCATGGCTTTGCCCCTGGCGTCTCCCCATCCCAGCTTGCTCCCTACCAGGGTTTTGGGGGGGGGAGAGAGAGAGACGTTAGAAGAGTTCACACTACAGGTTTTACAAATCATCCCCCACCCCAGACGGGGCCGACCAAAAGACCTACAAAGGCACAGGAGCATGACAGGCTGGTGTCAGCTCATTAAGAGTGCACAGGTCTTAAATAGGACCTGTGAACTGAAAGGGAAAGAATATAATTATTTATGAAGATATAATAACATAAAAATACATGTTTCTGACATACAGGTGATACTTGAAAAATTATAATTTCGTGCAAAAGTTCATTTATTTCAGTAATGCAACGTAAAAGGGGAAACTAATATATGAGATAGACACATTACATGCAAAGCAAGATAGTTCAAGCCGTGATTTGTCATAAGTGCGATGATTATGGCTTACAGCTCATGAAAACCCCAAATCTCAGTAAATTAAAATATTGTAAAAAGGTGCAATATTCTTTATTTATTTATTTTTTGTTTGTTTTTTTTTCTTTTCAGACGTTACCAGCCTCTCATATTCTTTCAAGCTCTCTGTATCTCAGGCATTGGTGTATTAGTCATCATCAATGTTTTCTCTCCCCTCTTTTTCCTGTTTAAATTACTTTAATTTATAAAAAACATTAATATTACTCATTAACAAAGAGAAAACTAAAACAAAGCAGACAAACACAGCATTCACACACGATGATGAAACCCTCTTCCCTGGTCTCTCTGCATTGCTATTCATAGTACAAATATATGAGCTAGCATTTTTTCTCTTTTTTTTTCCTTTTTCTTTTCTCTTCACCCCTTCCCCTTTTTTCTTTTTCCCTTTTCTCTTCCCTTCCTCTTCTATGTATATTAATCTACTGCCGACAATTTTTTTAACCACTTATTTATGTGAAATAAAAAAAAAATTCTTCAAATTTCTATTCAAAGCTCCCTCCATCCTAAGTTGCGAAGTTAGTAGGTTTTTTACTATGTCCCAATTTGGTAGAGTTTTAATTCTCCACCTTCTAGCTATGGAAATCTTTGCTGCTATTAATGCGTGGGTAAAAAAGTGTTGCAAATCTACATTATACTGATAAATATTTATATGTAATATAAGCATTTCCGGGGCAAGGGGAAAGTTAAATCCGGTTACCATTTCAATTTTAGACAAGAACACTTTCCAAAATTCCTTAAGTGGGGTGCAGCTCCACCAAATATGTAGACAATCTCCCACTCCCCCTTCACATCTCCAGAATATATCTGTTTTACTCTGGTCTATTTTGTTTTTGTTTTGACGGCTAGGAACCAAATAGAGTCTGTTAATGATCTTAAAATGTAGCTCCACTAAATTTAGGCATTTAATGCGCCTAGCAGCTGTCAGCCATGCTCTATTCCAGTCCTGTCCATCAATTTTTTGTATTTTTAGATCTTTCTCCCATTTTTTAATTGCCAGAAACGTCAAGTCACCCTCTAGTTGTCTCAATACCGAGTTACATTTGTTTAATAAGCTTTTCATGTCCTTTCCTTTCAATAAGTTTCCTAATTTATTATTAAATTCCCATTTCTCTTTATTTAGAGTTTTATTCAGATAGCTTTTAATCCTCATATAGTTCAATTTCTCAGTTTCTGGGAGACCGGAATTAATACAAATTTGTTCAAACTAATTAACCCTGGGTCCTGTTGTTATATCTTCTATGGTTTGTATGCCTGCTCTTCTCCAATTATTTAGTCTTAGGTCTTGCATATTATTTTCCAATATTGAGATCGGGAGGGTATTGATAATGTGATTTTTAAATCCTGCACTTTTTTTTTTATCTTACTCCACATTCCTCTAATGGACTCAATTACCACACTATCAGAACTTGGTTGGCTCTTATTTGTTTCTCCTTCTTGAGTAAACCAGAAAAGTGTTACTAGATCCCTACCATCTGCCAGTTCCTTTTCCACCGCATACCACCTTTCTAGTTTAGCCCCAGCCAATTGTGAGATGATACTATGGAAAAGGATACTCGCTTTATGGTATTGTTGTATGAGTGGGAATTCTAACCCCCCTTAGATTGATTGATCGAGAGGACAAACCCCACCTGGTCCCTATCTATCACGTCTGGTATAATCCTTTTCAAACGTTCTGCTATCATAGCCGAATGGAGCTTTATATCGGTATTTAGAAGGGAAATTGGGCGGCAGTTCTTAATTTTTTCTATGTCTTTTTCTTGCTTAGGAATTGGGACTATATTCGCTTGCAGTAATTCTGCTGGGATCTTTTCGGTTGTTCCAAAGGAGTTAAAAACTTTGATCAAATCTGTTTTTATATTGTTTTTCAATAATTTATAGAAGAGGTTATCAAACCCGTCAGGTCCTGGTGATGTATTTTTTTTTAAGTTTATTAATACAGAAGATCAATTCATCCTCCTTGCATACTTTATTCAATTCTTGTAGTTGTAGATCTGTGATTTTCAGCATTTTAATAGTTTTTAAGAACTCTCTGATGTCTAATTTATTTATTTGACTTGACATGTTGTATAAATCGTAATAATAATTTTTAAAGGCTTCTGTTATTTTTTCTGGGTTTAGTAAGGTTTCCCCATTGTGTACAATTTTAGTAATAACCTTTTTAACTTTTTCTTTCTGTTTCCCATGTAATACCATTTTTGTTTCATGCCTATTAAGGCCTTATTGGCTTTTGCCACCAGTTGGTCATTTATAAATTTTTCTTCTTCTGTTATTGTATTGGTAATACTATGTGAGGGGTTTCTTTTATTTTGATAAAGTAAGTCATCCAGTTTTATATATAGCTCTGTCAGGTTAGCCCTTTTCTCACTGAGCTTACATTCTTTGGCTGTTTGGCTTATAAGGTGGCCCCTTATAACCGATTTAAATGTGCACCAGGTCATTGCTGGGTAGACCTCATTCTTTCTATTCTCTAGGAAAAAAAAGATCTGTCACCTCTTTAATATAATTAAGGTTATTTTCATTTCTCATTATCCAATCCTTCATTCTCCATTCTGTTCTGGGTCTCTCAAACTGTTCTTTTAATTCTAGTATAATTGGGTTATGATCAGACCACGTTGTGGTTGTTATAAAGATTTTTTTTAACCTGTTTCACTAAATTTCTATCCCCCCAAATTAAATCGATTCGAGAGTATGAGCAAAAAGTTTTAGAGAAGCATGAAAAATCTCTTTTACATGGAATATCCTTCAATAATCTAACAGTTCATTTTGTTTGACTAATTCAGAAAAAATGTTCCCGTTAGTTTTTACCTTCTTATAGTTATTGCTTTTTAATTTAGGACTCCTGTCCAAATTTGCATCTAAAATGCAATGAAAGTCTCCCATAACAATGACTCGACCAGTTTTAACACGGTCAATTCTATTAAATATTTTTCTAATAAATGGAATTTGTGCCTGGTTTGGGGCATAAATATTAACTAATGTATATTTTTGGTTGTTAATTTCACACACTAAAATTATGTATCAACCTTCTGTATCAAGTTCTTGGTGAACAATTGTCATCATACATTTCACTGTTTTAAAACACTAATATTTGTGTTTAGTGAAGTCTCAGAACCCACCATGTACAGGTTTTATGGGATTTTGGAACGTTATAGGGTAAATATAGGGCTTGCAAACTAAATTATCAGGACTTTCTGTCTGGGTTACACACACACACACACACACACACACACACATATATATATATATAATTTTCATTGCATTTTTTTTTTTAAATTCTTTATTTTTGTTGTGCGGGTAGGTACAAAGTTTCCACAAATGCCACAACAGCGTGTATCAGCACATATCAACATATGAAAGAGTTTAACAGTGGCATGCATAGTCGCACATTTTTTTGTTTCTATGCACAAACAGGGTTCAACATTTACTGCCCGTAGGTCATTCAACATTTAGCTGTAATGGTTTAACTGAACAAGGCATAAGACATGGTAGTTGCATGAAAAGTTACATCCTGTCTTAGACACATTTATGCGTAAATGGCCTCATTAGCTGTGTGTATCATTTTTGATCAGCATGAAATTGAACTGACTAAATTATTGGTCGTATGTCTTGGAAGAGTTAATGTATATCGCGGATGGGCTGAGGATTGGTGTGTGTGGTCTGCCCATTTGATAGTAATAGTTTGTTAGGCCTAAGGTAAGGGTTTAAACAGTATAAACAGTAAGATGTGTTCTAGTGTATGCCCCCAGGAGGCAACCCCCATTAGGTGTGCGTGTGGTAGTTAAGCCTGGTAGATAATACTGGGGTTTCTGACAGTGTATACATATGATAAGCCCCAGCACCGCCATGTTGTGATAGCGAGCGGCCAAAGGCCTTACTCACAGCTCAGTCCCGGAGCCCCGGTCAGCCTATGCCAGCCAGGGGTACAGCACAGTCCCACTTTGAGTAGTCACACTGCATGGCAAGGCCCCTGATTGCGTGCAGGTAGGTCGATTCTTTAGTCGCTTTTGGGGTCCCTTTCCACTTCTCTGGCTGCGACTGTGACCTTATTTGTATTCCCCTGTGTGGCTTCCGTGGTGCCGCTTTGCATCTGGGTGAAGTACGGTACTTGATGCGCTGCCATGTAGAGACTTTATCCGCTGGTGGAGCTGAGGGCTTGGGAGGGGAATTTCGTGGTATGCGGTGAGTATTCGCTGGTGGAGGGGCAGGACATCTCATCCGCCGTTCCAGTTGCCGCCAAAAATTCGTGAAGTGCCAGTCTAGCCTGGTGAGAATGTCGTCTTGGTCAGCACTGGTTCGTGGAGGCCACACCGCATCCGCCATGTTTGGTGATATGCCGCTTTCCCCTGTCGCCCAGCGCGCTTCTGTGTGAGCAGGGTAACCTTCCTGGGGTGGACCGTGATCAGCCCCCCGGTCCAAAAGGGGGGAGCAATGGGGCCCCGACTTGTGGCATCCTTCTGGCTTCTCCGGTCCAGGGGTTCGGCCGCAACCCCCGCCCAGCGTGCACCAGGCCGCAACAGCCAAGGTGGAGCTACATGTTTCCCAACAGGTCTTTGTCCGCTTCTTCGCTTAGTCGGAGAGTTGGAGGCAAGGGGCTTCGCTTGGTTTGCCCAGTCTTGAGCTATTTTATGTTTAATCATGCTTTTAGTTGCTGGGCCATAGAAGAGCTCCTCCAAAGCACGTCTGCTCTCCATTGCGGTCAGGCCCCGCCCTCTTCATTGCATATTTAATTATGTTATATCATTATTTTTTAGGAGATTTGCCTGACAATCCAGGCAGTCCCCCTGCAGGCAGGGATGTATTCTGCCAATTCCGAGTCATGTGATTGCAATGTCATCACGTTCACATGACTCAGATGGACAGGGTTTGAAGCAGGGAGGCAGCCTTGGTTGTTAGGCAGCCAGACAGTGGCGTACATACCAGGGTCGCAGGGGTCGCGGCTGCGACCGGGCCCGGCCCACCAGGGGGCCCGGCCGCCCCTGTGACCCAGTATGTAGCCACAGGGCCAGCCTCTTCCCCTGGGGGGCCCAGTAGCCGACCACCCCAGGACCCCCGAGGCTGGCCCTGCTGTCACCGGGCAAGCGGGCGGGTGGCCGGTCGGGAAGGCAGGCGCGCGAGGGAGCACTCAGTGCTTCCTCTTCAGCTCCCACGCGCACCGCACTGATACCGGAGCCGGAAGATGACGTCATCTTCCGGCTCCGGCATCCCTACGCGGCGCGAGGGAGCTGAAGAGGAAGCACTGAGTGCTCCCTCGCGCGCCCGCCTGCCCGACCGGCCACCCGCCCGCCCACCCAGGAGCCCAGCAGCACCACTGGACCCCAGGGAAACCCCCCAGCACGCCAAAAGGTAAGGAGGCTGGGGGGATTACATAAAAAAAAAAAAACTAGTGTTAGTGTGAGAGTGAGTGTTAGTGTGTGTGTGAGTGTTAGTGTGAGTGTTAGTGTGTGTGTCTGCTAGTTAGTGTGAGTGTGAGTGTTAGTGTGTCTGCTAGTGTGAGTGTTAGTGTGTGTGTCTGCTAGTGAGTGTTAGTGTGAGTGTTAGTGTGTGTGTTTGCTAGTGAGTGTTAGTGTGTGTGTTTGCTAGTTAGTGTTAGAGTGAGTGTTAGTGTGTGTGTGTCTGCTAGTGAGTGTTAGTGTGAGTGTTAGTGTGTGTGTCTGCTAGTTAGTGTTAGTGTGAGTGTTAATGTGTGTCTGCTAGTGAGTGTTAGTGAGTGTTACTGTGTGTGTCTTACTGAGTGTGTGTTAGTGAGTCTGTTTGATGTCTGTTAGTGAGTGTGTGTTTGTCAATGAGAGTGTATGTTTTGTAAGTGAGTGTGTATGTATGTCTGTCGCTGAGTGTGTCTCTGTCAGTAAATGTGTGTGTCTGTTAGCTAGTGTGTATGCGTCTGTAAGTGAGAGTGTGTGTGTCTTCAGCACTTACCTTTCTCCAGCGCCGGACTCCCTTGGCGCTGAGGATCCCTCAGCCTCTCAGCTCCGAATGCGACCGCGCACGCATTCAAACCGCCCATAGGAAAGCATTACTCAATGCTTTCCTATGGACGTTCAGTGTGCTCCTCTAGCGGCTGTCAGTGAGACAGCCACTAGAGGCTGGATTAACCCTCAGTGAAACATAGCAGTTTCTCTGAAACTGCTATGTTTTCAGCTGCAGGGTTAAAACTAGAGGGACCTGACACCCAGACAACTTCAATTGAGCTGATGTGATCTGGGTGTCTGTAGTGGTCCTTTAAAGGACCACTATAGTGCCAGGAAAACATACTCGTTTTCCTGGCACTATAGTGCCCTGAGGGTGCCCCCACCCTCAGGGACCCCCTCCCGCCCGGCTCTGGAAAGGGGAAAAGGGGTAAAACTTACCTTTTTCCAGCGCTGGGCGGAGAGCTCTCCTCCTCCGATCCTCCTCCCCGTCGGCTGTATGCGTGCGCGCGCATTCAGCCGGTTACATAGGAAAGCATTCATAATGCTTTCCTATGGACGCTGGCGTGCTCTCACTGTGAAAATCACGGGGGGGGGGGGGGGTGGAGGGGGGCCCACGGATCAATTTTCGCACCGGGGCCCCATGGATTATGTGTACGCCACTGCAGCCAGAGGTATCGATGCCTGACTCGAAGCTCCAGCTTGGGCCATTGGAAGAGGTCCTCAGAGACCCCATCTCAAAAGATGCTGTTACCAGCATGACGCTAGCATCAACATGTAACTGGGGACAGTCAGACAAAATGGGCAAGGCATGGTTGTCGTTTATGTCGTTACACCTGACAATTTCACGAATTTGAGATAAGTTTGTAACCCATGGTACAGTGTGTGAGGTACACAATGGAAGATCTGGTAGACCTCGTACCAGTGGCGGATCTAGAACCTAATCTCGGTTGGGGCACTGGCAGATCATTTAAAGAAACAATCGAGGCACAATAACCACTACAGCTCTCTGTAGGAGTGCTGTGGTGCCTCCCAGAGTAAGTAGTCAAACCATTTAAAAAACAGTTTGATAACTTACCTGGAATCTACTGGGATAGGGACAGTAGTGTGTATGTGTGTGAGGGGTGCAGTGTGTTGTGAAATAATTTACTTTGATTCCAAGGTTCAAACTTATAGGTGTCATATTTTGATATCCTATATTACAATTGGCTAACTTGGATTCATGTTAAATGTATGGTTTTAATGTAACTTGTGTCACATATTGCATTTTAATAGTAATTCTTGTTTTAGTATCCCCACGTGCATAATGGCGATTTGCCTTTGTCCTGGGAGATAATTTAATTACTTCTCAATTATCTCCAGGGCAGAGGGGAGGAAGCCAGGATGCATTGTGGGAATACAATGTGACTGTGTGTCCTATTTGTCTACTTGTCTGTCCTTTGTTACAGTCTCCCATTTGGTCCCCTAGGGGAGTGTCCACCAGGTGGGAGACCTGCATAAATACTGGGCAGGTAGCCCTCATTAAACAGACCACTGCTTGACCCTCAACACGGAGCCTTGTCTCGTCTTTTGGGGGATTTACTGAATGCTGATAGAGACTGATTGCTAGGAGTGTAAGCCGCTTGGATGCTTTTCCTATTCGTCTGCTAGCAGCTATTCGTATGGTTCCAGTTCGTGAGTTTGAAGTGCTATGTTGTATGCAGTTCGGGAGATTGGAGCATTCCCTTATTGGCGGTTCGTGAGTTTGGTGTGTTACAATAGCTGTGCCTGCATCTCTGAAAGGGGACGTTCGCCTAAACGGTTTTACCCCTTGTGTGCAAAACGGTCCGTTACAGAAGTCTACCACACAATGTGCATGTGAGACAGGAGTTAGCAGTACAAGCATACGGCACATTCGTAAAGTTTAAGATTATTACATGCCATGAATGAGGACTGTAACGGCTACCCAGCTGGAGAGGGGTATCTGCCGTTGGAGACATCCTTTTCTAGGCAAGCTGCTGTGAAGTAATGGAGTTCTTATTCCCATCCACGATATCCAAGTGTATAATCCGGCAGTGCTGTAAAATGAGGCAGAGTAACGGTACCATAAATCCCCTCCAAGAACGAGACAAGGCTACGTTTTGAAGGGTCAAGTAGAACTGATATTTATTGACAGGGGTCTCCTTTTATGCAATGGTGCCCTCTGAAAGGCTAAACCCACATAATTAACACAACAGCCAATTAGATACATGGTTCAACCCCCACGTCTCCTCCCCTCAGATAACATATAACATAATTAAAACAGACACAATTTTAACCACATTCTGGATGTACCCCAAAAACAGGGGGTACACCTTTAAGTCCAGCACTGCTTGATAGCTCTCACTCAGGGGAACAATATGTCCAAATTTCAGCCCATTCGGTTGAGGGGTTCGGGAGTTATGGATCTTTGAAGTTTTGACTGACCGCACAGGTTTTCTAGCCGAAAAGAGTTCCATAAGTTTTGGCCTTGCGGTCGGTCGTGCATTAAAACCCCACGAACCCCTTGCCATCCACAGTCATCCTGGTGTTCGCTGGAATCCCTATGAGAGCTTAAACAAAACTACCGAACGGCCGGTTGTTCGGTAGTTCCAGCACGAACTTACGAGCTCCTGGAGGTCTCAGCGGTGTTCGCCTGTTTGCGTATCCGTTTTTAGTTCCATGCGTTCACAGGCAAACACCGCTGTTCGTGCGTAAGATGGCCGCGAACAAGTGTAAAGTCCCGAAATGGCGGCCATCTAACCTGAGCACAAAGGAATTTGTATGAACCATGCGAACGGCTCCACAAGTGCTGGGAGGTAAAATACCAATTAACTGTTCCCCTGGGTGGTCCGATGTTCGGTATTTTGAGCTGTATTCTCCAGTAGGAATATTTCCACGAAAATAGCCATTCGGTTTTTGTGTAATACATCCAGCAGCATTGTTATCTAAGTCCAGGCAAAAAGCATGGGCAAAAGCATAGTTCTGTTACAAGGACGATCCTGATCGAAGAATCTAGTATTGTCAGTGGGTTCAACACATGGTGGTACGTGAGCATGAGGAGTTTGTGAGTAAGATTGTTGGTCTGTTAAAGCAAAATTTAACTGGGACATTGAATTGATAAAATTGTGTTTACTGGGCACCAGAAATCCATACGGTCATGTGGTCAATTTACTGGGGCTCAATCTCTGTCATTGTCATTGACGGGTTTAATAGGACCATTTTTCTTTGTAGATACTGTTACTGGTCAAGTATATCTAGACATGCTATGCACATCCATTTTACCTACCATTAATGCACTTTATGGAAATGATGATTTTTTTCTTACAACAAGATGGCACAACACCACACTACCACCGAGATGTGCGAGCTTACCTGGATGAAAATTTGCAGGGATACTGGAAAGATGAAGAGGTGCAGTCGAGTTCCTCACACTCTCTCCTGATTTAATACGTCTCGACTTTTACTTATGGGGAACCCTAAAGGATGTTATGTATTGCAGAAAACCAGCTACACTGACTGAAAAAATGTAAGCATGTGCAGCAATTCCACTGGAAACGTTAGGAAACTTTGCCTGAGCAACACAGCAGTTCTTCTAAGTGTCTGGACATTAATGGCAACCACTCTGAGCACCTCTAGTAATGGTAGAGGTATAACGTAACTTGTATTCATCTCTTGATGTCTGAATAGATTTAGTATTAAAATATTTATCCAGGTGTTTCTTTTGCTGACATGCTCAATGTAAATTCCTGAATTTCTTTCTTAAAGCACACTAGGCATGTGCAAAACCTACTAAAACAGGGCAGGTTTAACGAATAAACATAGGAACACCAGCCCCATTTTTAAAAAACTAAAACTACCTAGATGTTCTCACGTAAGCTTCTCCAAACAGCTACCAATTGGGGGTGGAGGTGAGGGGGGGGAGAGGCCTTGCAAAACTGAAACATATATTACAGAATTAAATAGACACACATTGTTCCCATATTTCTTTTGGCTTCCAGAAAAAGAATCTTAGTATTTCTAAACTACTGCAAATATTCTTTTCCCCACACAAAACCTGGTGAGGCGCTACCACAAGTTCCCCTTCAGATGAGCCTCCACTACTCAACACATGTGTACTCCTATAGTAATAATTGTGGTTGAGGGGCAAAAATATGTGGGGAGGACAGGAAGTAAAAAAAAAAAAAAATGGTTAATGGAACACTTTGATAATATATAAGATGTATAAACCACTGTAATCGCTGCCTGGAAAATAAGTTATGTAATTTCTCTTGCATAGGAATTGAAATGGTCAGTTTGGATGAAAGAGGTGGGGAGAGGGATTCTGGATCCACAAACCACTTCAAACTGTGCCACAATTGCTTTGTCTTTAGGGTTGTAATAGGTTAAATGTCATCCTTAAAGGAACTCTCCGACATTAAAAATAAACATACTAATTTTTAACATTAGACTGTTTCCTTCTTAGTTTATTTTACGGACTCCCTTGTTTAAATAAAATTAAAAAAAAATAAAAGTAATAAAAAAAAAAAAACAACAACATACCTGTAATCCAGCCTTGGGACAGTCTCCTTGTTGCAGCCGCTCTGCCTATGATTGAGTTTTCAGTTCTAATGTCTTTGGTCCTAATCGATGCTTCTCACAGACAAGGACTGAATCCAGTGCTTCTTCAGAAGCACTGGACATGATCGGCATCATCATGATGTGTGTGATGATGTCAAAGTGGAGAACTTCAAAAATCAAAGGTCTTCATTCAGGAAATGCTACTAGTGGCCTCAGTCAGTAGTCACGAGAGATGTGCTTTGTTACCATGGCCCAAGAAAATGGGCAAGCTCTTTTGACCAAAACCACTTCATTAAGATGAATTGATTAAGTGCACAGAGGACCATAGTAGATTACTTTTTTAACTTGTTAAAACATTTTTAAAACATTATATATACAAATGTGTGTGTATATATATATATATATATATAAACGTACAACTTACAAATGAACAAATGGAAAAAAAAAACAACCAACAACATACAAATGTATACATATAATACAAAAAAATCTAAATAATACAAAGTTAAAATATTTTTATAATACTAAATCATTTAAACAGTTTATCCAAAAATAAATATAAATCATTTTAAAAAAACGTATCCAACAAATTAAATCACGACTTTGACTTCAAGTTAGTATGTTTTATAAGCTTTTCAAATGATCACAATCAAAATGATTTATCTACAAAACATCCCGCATACTTTAATGGTGACTTCTGTTGATAAATCATTTGAAATTGTTTTCTAACAGATATTGATCATTTGAAAAGCTATCCAACAATCTTAAATCGAGGCTAAGGTAAGAGCTGCAAAAATAACATTTGTCAATGAATAAAACAAGCTGTGCCTTGGGAATGTTAAGTGTTTTTTTGGTCCACAAAAAAACGCAACGCTGGGAAAATGTCACAGTATAAACCCCGACTCAAAGTGTCACCCACACTCAAATAGAACATAGTACTGGACGTTGGCATGAATAGGCTTAACATAGCCAAGATAAAATAGTCGGGAAATAGCCAGCAATCCAGGGAACCAGAGGACAGGAGATCAAGAGACAATAGCCAGGTCAAGGATATCAGAGTAGTCAGAACACAAGCCAAATCAAAACTAATATAAACACTGAGAATACAAGATGCACTATAGGGACAATAAGGACCCACAACAGGGCACTGACTAAAGCATAAACACTTTTAATAGTGTGTGAGCACCTTATTAATCGAGTGAGCGCTTAGCGTTACAACCATAAGGGGGTGGTGGAAAAGATGCACATCTGCTTCATTCGCATAATGACATTGGTCCACCTAAAAAAACATAGCCCGCATCCGCCCCTTTCTTATGTAAGATACTACTAAGGAGCCTGTCCATGCTCTAGTAATCGCTCGCATGGATTATTGTAACTCTCTCCTAATTGGTCTTCCCACAAGTCGTATTGCACAGCTACAGTCTGTAATGAATGCCGCCGCCAGACTGATTTTCCTCTCCTGTCGCTCCTCTCACACCTCTCCCCTCTGTCAGTCCTTACATTGGCTTCCAGTATCCTATAGGAGTCAATACAAGGTACTAATCCACACCTATAAAGCACTAACCATTTCTAGCTTCTCCTATATCTCTTCACTGATCCGCAGGTATGCCCCTTCTCGGTCTCTCCACTGGCTCCCTTCTTATGGAATAGCCTGCCTACGACCATCAAGCTCTCCGCTAGTCTTCAATCATTTAAAAAGTGCCTCAAAACCCATCTCTTTAGGAAAGCTTATGGCCAGAGTAACATCTACCTCACATACCTGTCCTTTTCTCTCTCCTAAAGGGCAGCACTCTATTCTCTCCTCCAGCTCTGCTTCACTCCACCTTGTTTGATCGCTATCTCCTGCCCTGTTGTGTTTTACGCCCCACCTCCTATAGACTGTAAGCTCGTTTGAGCAGGGCTCTCTTCAACCTATTGTTCCTGTAAGTTTTTGTAATTGTCTCATTTATTGATAAATCTCCCCCTTTGATAATATTGTAAAGAGCTACGGAATAAGATGGCGCTGTATAAATACCAGTAATAATAATAATATGCATTGTATCATAAGAAGAGGCAGCGCCAAAGTAGTCTGTTTCAGAATTGCTGAACGCCTGGAGAGCAGAGCATTCGGCAGTCAGCCACCCACTGGCCAAGTAATTGTGATAGAAATATAGATTGCATTCTCCCTCTGAAACACCTGTCACCTATATGTATCATCAACCTGTGTTGTAATCAGCAACCAGTGCCACGTTCTTTCTGCAGTCTATTGAGCTTGACATAGGCAGAATTTTTTTTTAAATCAATAAAATTTTTATAAAGAAGAATAGATATGGAAATGTGGGTTGGTATTGCTATGATGACTGATACAGACAAAAAGTCTATTGATTGATTGCTGATGCCGGACCATAATGTAGATTTGAATGAAATAAATAAAAGAAACTTCACTTACAAACTGCCCGGATGGTCCTTTTGGGCCATGAATGCCCACGGCACCCACGTCACCATTAGGTCCCTAAAAATTCACATAGTAAATTATTAGAAAAAGAACAAAAATAAAGGAAATATAAAGTAAGAAGAAAAAGAATAATAGTTAGAGTGACACAGAATAGGAGTGAGAGAGATACAGATAAGAGTGAGGGACAGGAATAAGAGTGAGAGGCACAGAATTAGAGAACGAGAGACATGGAATATGAGTGTGAGAAAAATAGGAGTGAGAGGCACGGAACAAGAGTACGAGACACGGAACAAGAGTAAGAGAGAGACAGAATAGGAGTGAGAGAGAAAGACACAGAATAGGAGTGTGAGAGAAACACAGAATAGGTGTGAGAGAGAGACACGGAATAAGAGTGAGAGACACAGCATAAGAGTAAGAGACACAGAACAAGTGTGAGAGAGACACAGGATAGGAGTGAGAGAGAGACATGGAATAGGTGTGTGAAAAAGACGTGGAATAAGTGTGAGACAGACACGGAATAAGAGTGTGAGAGAGACACGGAATAAGAGTGTGAGAGAGACACGGAATAGGAGTGTGACAGAGACACGGAATAGGAATGTGAGAGAGACAAGGAGTAGGAGTGTGAGAGAGACAGAATACGAGTGAGAGAGAGAGAATAAGAGTGTGAGACAGACACAGAATAAGAGTGTGAGAGAGACACAGAATAGGAGTGAGAGAGAAGTACGGAATAGGAGTGAGAGAGACACAAAATAGGAGTGAGAGAGACATGAAATATGATTGAAAGAGAGACATGGAATAGGAGTGTGAGAGAGACATGGAACAGGAATGTGAGAAAGACACTGAATAGGAGTGTGAGAGAAACAGGGAATAGGAGTGAGAGAGAGAGAGACAGAATAGGAGTGTGAGAGAGACACAGAATAGGAGTGCGAGATAAACACGGAATAGGGGTGTGAGAGAAACACGGAATAGGGGTGTGAGAGAAACACGGAATAGGGGTGTGAGAAAGACACACAATATAAGTGTGAGAGAGACACGGAATAGGAGTGTGAGAGACACAGAATAGGAGTGCGAGAGAGACACGTAATATGAGTGAGAGGCATGGGATAAGAGTCAGAGACATGGCATAAGAGTAAGAGACACAGAACAAGAGTAAGAGACACAGAACAAGAGTGAGAGCGACACAGAATAGGAGTGAGAGAGACACAAAATAGGAGTGTGAGAGAGATACGGAATAGGAGTGTGAGAGAGACACGGATTAGGAGTGAGAGAGAGACAGAATAGGAGTGTGAGAGAGACAGAATAGGAGTGTGAGAGAGACACAGAATAGGAGTGTGAGAGAGACACGAAATAGGAGTATGAGAAAGACATGGAATAGGAGTATGAGAAAGACATGGAATAGGAGTGTGAGAGACATGGAATAGAAATGGCAAGAGAGACATGTAATATGAGAGGCACGGATTAAGAGTGAGAGACACGGCATAAGAGTAAGAGACACAGAACAAGGGTGAGAGCGACACAGAATAGGAGTGAGAGAGACACAAAATAGAAGTGAGAGAGAGACACGGAATAAGAGTGTGGGAGAGACACGGAATAGGAGTGCAAGAGAGACACGGAATATGAGTGAGAGGCACGGAATATGAGTGAGAGGCACGGAATAAGATTGAGAGACACGGCATAAGAGTAGGAGACAAGGAACGAGAGTGAGAAACAGAAGAAGAGTGAGAAACACGCAATAGTAATGTGAAAGAGACACGGAATAGGCATGAGAGAGAGACACAGAATAGGCATGAGAGAGAGACAAGGAATAGGTGTGTGAGAGAGAAACGGAATAGGAGTGAGAGAGACACAGAATAGTAGTGAGAGAAAAGGAATAGGAATGCGAGAGAGACACGGAGTAGGAATGTGAGAGAGACAGAATATGAGTGAGAGAGACAGAATATGAGTGAGAGAGACAGAGTACGAGTGAGAGACACAGAATAGGAGTGAGAGAGACGCAGAATAGGAGTGAGAGAGACGCAGAATAGGAGTGAGAGAGAAAGAATAGGAGTGAGAGACATGGAATAAGAGTGAGAGAGAAACACGGAATAGGAGTGAGAGAGACACAAAATAGGAGTGAGAGAGAGACCTGAAATATGAGTGAAAGAGAGACATGGAATAGGAGTGTGAGAAAGACACGGAATAGGAGTGCAATAGACATGGAATAGGAGATGAAAGACAGACAAGGGGCACAGGCTGAGAGGGTGACAGAAACAGATAAGGATGATTTGTTTAGTTAGAGTAGTGTGAGAGACAGACACATAATGCGAGAATGAAAGAGGAAGACACATAATGCGAGAGACAGGTACAAAAAAGAGGGAGACAGGCACGGAATGAGAGAGTGAGAGAGATAGGCATGCAATAAGAGATGGAGAGACACAGTCATGCAATGAGAGGGTGAGAGAGACTAAAATAAATGACTATTGGATCATTTCTGTTAGTTAAACCAACTACTATCGATGGTTCTTAGAAACTTACCTTTGGCCCCGGGAAACCTGAGAAACCCATTAGACCTTGATCGCCATCTTCTCCCTGTAATACGATCTGTGTGAGTGTCACTTATCTCTAATCACACAGGGACATCAGATTGTGACCAATACTGGTGTAATCAGATACTTACTGGAAGTCCTTTCAGTCCGATTTCCCCAATATGTCCTTGATCACCTTGAGAACCAGGGAATCCCCTCTGACCAGGTTTTCCAGGATGACCCTGCAGCCCATGTTCTCCCTTAGATAAAAAGAGAAGTAGAAATAGAAATAGAAATAAACCCTAAATAGAAATAAACCCTAAAACGGAAGAATTTAGTGCATTAGAAATAACAACATCCCCTAGTAGGCCGAGCAATAAAAACAACAGACTCTGGGCACTACGCAGTACTGGAGACCATATCTGCAGAAGGATATTGGTACTTTAGAGAGAGTTCAGAGAAAGGCTACTAAACTGGTTCATGGATTGCAGGATAAAACTTACCAGGAAAGGTTAAAGGATCTTAACATGTATAGCTTGGAGGAAAGACGAGAAAGGGGGGATATGATAGAAACATTTAAATACATAAAGGGAATCACCACAGTAAAGGAGGAGACTATATTAAAAGAAGAAAAACTACCACAACCAGAGGACATAGTCTTAAATTAGAGGGACAAAGGTTTAAAAATAATATCAGGAAGTATTACTTTACTGAGAGGGTAGTGGATGCATGGAATAGCCTTCCAGCTGAAGTGGTAGAGGTTAACACAGTAAAGGAGTTTAAGCATGTGTGGGATAGGCATAAGGCTATCCTAACTATAAGATAAGGCTAGGGACTAATGAAAGTGTGGCGAAACCAACCTCGCCACTGGGCATTGGAGAAGCCTGTTTGCCCGCCTCCTGCCTGCTGACTATGGCCCCTAGGAGATTTGGCCCTTTTAATACAGTATTTGGGCATATTGTATTTTATCATGCTGCTGCTGGCCCTTTAAGAACCATCTGGGGACATACTGTGACTTTTGGGAACAATGCCCCTTTAAGACTATGGCCCTTGGAAGATATTGCCTGTTAAAGACTATTTTAGCAGATTGGATTTTAAAAGACTTGCTGCCCCTTTAAATTGTATTGGAGCAGTTCTGCAGCTTTAAATTGGCACTTCGGATGCAGAGATCTCGGTGTAAGCGCTCTCTATTGCTGAGTGTGTCATAAAAATGTTTCAGTTGTAAATATCGGAGTATCATCTGTATAGTGCGAGGTCTGCCGCTCAGTAGCGAATCCAATGGCTGTAACCCCCCATTCTGAAGAGCTGTATGTATAGGGATATGTCCGTGGTCCTCCAAGAATGGCGATGTTCGTGTGGGGATTCCCCCCCCTATTTTGCGGTTATAAGTAATTGGAAGTAGAGGGCTTGGAGTCAGTGATATGTGTTTTTGCTCTCTAAGTGGTCTCCAACTGTGTAACATCTGGGCCACCGGTCCTGTTTCATCTCGTCGCGCGCTAAGGTGTGCCTCATTGTATCCCATACAGTAGAGTGTAAGGCTGCCTTATTCCCTTCGGCATTCAGGGCTATCCATTGTTTTTGCTTAGGGTTTGTATGCCAGTCTAGTATACGTTGCAGTACTGTGGCTTGGTTATATTTTTTGAAGTCGGGTAGAGCTAACCCTCCGTAGTGTCTGGGTAAGCATAATGTGTCGTGTTTGAGTCTTGAGCGCTCCCCTCTCCAGACATATTGCAGGACTGCTGACTTCAGTTTGGTAAAAAATGAAGGTGGTATGGCGATCGGAAGCGTCTGTAAGGGGTAGAGGAGTCGTGGTAGGATGTTCATTTTGAGGACAGCTATGCATCCCTGCCAGGAGATTTGTGGGTATGACCACTTTACCAGGTCTGTTGTTAGTGTTTTGAGGAGTGGGATATAGTTGTGGAGGTATAAGTCCTTCAGGTCTGGCGTTATCTAAATTTCAAGATATTTCTATCTATGTCCATCTGGCAGGTCTAAAAAGTGGAGATTCCAGTGTGATGTGAACCGCTCCGTGATCCGACCATGTGGCCGGCTCTATATTGGCTGAGCGCAATCGTGGGAGACCAATTTGTCTTGTGAATATATAATCGATACGGGAGTAACGATTGTGTAGTGCAGAGTAGCATGTGTAGTCTTTTGTGTTCAGATTGAGGGTCCTCCAGCATTCTACCAGATCCAGGTCACCCGACATTCTTCGAATTGACCGTATGTTATGCTGCTATGGCCTGTCGACGAATCCAGAATAGGATCTAGGGGCACGTTGAAGTCGCCTCCTAAGATGAGGGTCCCTGCTGCGAAGTTTTGTAGTTTCATCAGGGTGCTCGTGAGAAATTGTGCCGGTCTTCTATTGGGTACGTATATGGAGGCGATTGTATATGTTTTGCTCAGTATATATCCCTTCAGAAACAGATATCGACCCTGAGGGTCACGCATTACGTCAATCTCTTGGAATTCTAGTTTTGAAGCTAAGAGGATGGCCACACCGGTTTTGCGATGTGTCGGGTGGTTGCAGAAATAGTTCTTCGGGTAGGATTTATTCTGTAGTTTCAGCTTTGCTCCTGTTCGGAAGTGTGTTTCCTGGAGCAGTGCTATTGTGATGTGTTTCCTCCCCAGATCGCGTAGTAGGTGGGCTCTGCGTTCCGGGATATTTAGGCCTCTACAGTTGAGGGTGAGAACGGATATAGGATCAGGTTGGTATGCCATGGTTGTATCAGGTCCGCAGCTAATCTCCGCGGTTGTTTCGCTGGTATCCCCCCAGGTCTCTCATACCCCGCTATCCTAGGGGAGTCCAGCGAGGGCCCGGGCCCAGCGGCACAATGGCGGGAGCTCAGTACGACAAGTTGACCCAGAGGAGATCTGGGGACGGGTGCGTGTGTGTGGGGGGGGAAAGGGATGGGGATGGGAATGTCAAAGGGAACTGGGAGAGGTAGGGAAGCAAAGTAGCAAGAAGACAAAGAAAGAGCTAAGGTTAGTGCCCTGTAGTAAGGGCGTCACAACTGGTGTGGGGATAAACCTCTCAGTCGTGTCCTATCCTCTAAAAGAGGAAACCCGTGCTATGGTGTGGCACTCTGTGGGTCTGCTCCAGTATCCAGACTGGGATGCAGCCCCCCCCACCCCCCCCGAGTCCCACCGTTCGAGATAGCGCACGAGTGTGGGTAGAGGTACATGGCCTAAGTACCGTCCAAGTGTATTTCGTCTAGGTGTGTCAGTAGGGTGTGGTCAGTCTCCATTTCGCCCTGCGGTGCTTGTAACGTGCATACAGAGAAGCATTCCATACGAAACATAGAAACAATTAGAGAGCTCGACAAAACAGGCCCCAACATAATGACAACAAATCAATTCCCCCCTTGTCCCCCCCTCATACCACCCCCCATCCCGTTCAGCTGCCGGTCCCGAGTCCAATGCCCCCCTTCTTAATTTGTGTGGTATGTTTCCCTTCCACGTGGGTTGCATAGAGTATGCCCCCCACTGCTATGCTCGGTGCACCTCCCTTATCCAGTACGTTTGTGATCCAGCTAGGAGTTATGTGTGCCCGTGGGTGGGCTCAGGGTGGTGAAGTGTGCATGTACTCCCTCTTGAGTGGCAAGGCTATTCGGTGTGTCTGGTATGGGGAGGTCCCATCCAGCTGTGTGTTAGTTGGGGCGCGTGTGGTGTGAGTTGTGTCTGATATTGGGGTATTGTCGTTGTGATGTCCCTACCTGCCCTTTCCCCAACTAAGGGTCCTGTCCGTCTTGGAAGGCTGGGTGATCCTCCTTCTGCATTTGGAGTTCCCCACAGTTCTAGTTATTTGTAGAGTCGTGGTGGCTGTGGTGGTGGCGTTAAGGTGTGTGTGTGTTAAGGGTGGTGATGATGGTGGTAGTGTGTGTGTGTGATTCTCCTCCTCTCCCCCCTACCCCGATTGCGTGGTAATCCCGTGACCCGCTATCTCCCAGCTACGTGTTTGAAGGAGTTATATATTCCAGTCGTGTCTGTCAGTCTCCTTCCCATAAGGAGCATCATCCTGATAAAACATTATGGCTTAAATTATTTTTGTACTGAAGTCCAAAAAGGTCCCACAGTTACTGTATGACGTAGTTGTCACTGCAATTGGCAGAAGGGAGCTAGCCCCACAGTCCCCTGGGTGTGTGGGGCCAGGTGATGCAATCTGTGCCAGTAGGGCCACCGGGTAGCTGTAATCTGCCAGGGCATGTAGTTGCTCCCTGTTGTCAGGGTCCCCTTTGTGTTTAGTTCCCTTCTTCCTTATATCTGTGCCAAAGTGCCCCCGAGTCTAAGGGGTTAGTGGTGTGGCTTACCTCATTCCGGGAGTCCCATTCTCACCATCCTCCCAGATACGTGACAGAGGCTTGAAGTGGGGTACTCATGGCGCTGAGTTATCTCCCATATCCCCCTTCCCAAAGTGTCCCGTAGTATCCCTCCCATCCGGTTGCAGTGTGGGTGATGGAGGCCCACTGGGCCAGGAGGGAGTAGGGCTGTCCCCCCAAGAGGGGCGCTCAGGACCCGGGGCCGGCATGGCAACAGTCAGGATGGCTGGGGTCAGTGGGGCGGTGGGTGTACTCACTCCGCATGGTCTCCCTGGTCTGGGCGCCGTCTCAGTGGGGGCCCCGGTGGGATTCCTCCTCTGCGCTGCCGGGGCACCCTCTGGGGTCAGGGTCTCGGGCCCAGCGGGTCGAGTATCCAGTTAGGGACTGGTGTGGGCGGCAGGCCCAGCCCCTCTAGAAGGTGCGGGACTTCATCGGGGTGGCGAGCGGAGATCCATCCATCCCCAGAGCGTGCAAGGAGGGCAAACGGGAATCCCCATCTATACGTGATGTCGCGTTCCCGCAAGATGGAGGTCACCGGTCGGAGCGCCCTCCGTGCATCCAGCGTCATAGGGGATAAGTCGTTATATAGAGCAACCTGGGTGCCCATGTAGGGCCACGTGGGTTTTTCCCTTGCTTTATGCATTATGGCCTCCTTAAGTTGATAGGAGTGGAGGCAGCAGATTAAGTCTCTTGGGCCTTCTTCTGGTGTGCGAGGTTGCAGAGCTCTATGCGCTCTATCAAATTTGAAGCGCGGCGGTGCCTCCTGCTGCAATATGTTCCTGAATAGGCCTGAGAGGTGCTCCTCTACGTTTTCACCTCCATCTGTCTCAGGGACCCCACGTACTCTAATATTACAGCGACGGCCCCTGTTGTCCAGATCTTCGATGGTTCGTCTCATGGTGAGTAATAGTTCTCCTTGTCTGGAGATCGCTGTATCCGCCGTGGATATCCTAGCTGCCTGTGTTTCAAGAGCTGTTTCCAGGGATTGGATGCAGCCTGCCTGGGCGCCAACTTCTGTCCGGTTTCCAGCTATTTCCACCCGGAGGGCATCTTGTATGGCAGTTGTGTGCGATAGCAAGTCGCTTTTAGTGGCCATGGAGGTCGCTATTATGCGCAGTTCTTCTCCAATGCGGTCCAAGGCCGATGGTTCAGTGTCGGCCGTCGAGGCCAGAGATGGCGGCGCGGATCCGGTCGTTTCGGCCTCTCTATCCGGGCCCCTCTGGGAGTGCACAAACCCGTCCATCGGTCCTTGTTGGGGTTTCGGCTGGACACCCCTCGGGGTTTGGGGATAGTCGGAGCGTCGGTTGCGTCCCATTTGTCGGCTGTGGCTTATTGTGGAGTGCTTAACGAGGGCTTGGTGGAGCGGAGCACTGTGATTAAGCGTCCATCTTGTTCAGCGTCCAGGTCACGCCACCCTGAAGTTTTACCTTCTCCAGACTTCAATGCATTCGACAGTTCGAATGCCATTCGACAGTTCATTCGACAGTTCATGCGACAGTTCGACAATTCGAATGGTTGTCGTTCGTCTGTTTGAACTGACTTTAACATGGGAAATACTTGACTTATATCGATCTCTCGAATGGATTCGAATGATTGTTGAGTATGTTTATATTTAAAATGTGCTGATTAATATGCAATTTTTATGAAGATTGGATGTATATTTTTAAAGTTATAGTACATATATAAAAACTGTATTTTTCCTGCTTGTGATAATTATGTTAACCCATTGTGTACCATAATTATATCCAGGCAGAGGGGAGGATTTTGTGTATAATTGCTGGGAGTGTTTTCTGTAATGTACGTGTGTTATTGGTTGTTCTGTAAAACCCTGTGGGCAGTACTAAGTTTGTGGATTGGGAATAAAAGAGGCTGTATGTGCCAGTACAGTCAGTTCTGCTTGACCTCAAAACGAAGTGTCGTCTCGTTATTGGGGGAATTGGATTGTATGCTGATTGCCAGGGGTGTAAGCTGATTGTATGCTTTTCCTGTTCAGCTGCTTACAGCATTCATATGCTTGAGAGCATTCGTATGCTTCTCTGGTTCGGTGGTTGTGGTGTCTGCTGCAGTGCTTGGAGTCCTCAGGAAGCGCTAGGAGCATCCTTCAACGGAGGTACCCAGTCGGGGTGCCAGGTGATCCGTTACAGAAAGTATTTAGAAAATTGGGCAGACTAGATGGTCCAAATGGTTCTTATCTGCCATCACATTCTATGTTTCTATGGGCGGTCTCATTCAAGTTTTGTCATTTCCCCCATCCTTCATTACCGATGGCCATGGGAAGAGGTATCTTCTTGTGCACTGAAGGGGCTCTGGAGGATGTAGCAAACTTGACAGAAGTCCACAGCTCTTAATCCTGTAACTGGGCGCCTCCATCTTAGCTCCCTATCACTCACTGGAATAAGCTCTGCCCCTCTACGCCTAGCAGTCAGCCTTGAGAGAGAATACTCAGAAGAGGAGAAATGAAACAATGTTTCTGTGTCCCCTTTTTGTTTGCAGTGTGTGCCCTAACTGTGCCTTGCCTGAACTGGATTATGCATCTCATGAAAAAGGTTAAGGCAACTTGTGACAAACACTCCTTCCTACGTACGTTTGCCACGGACTCCTAGAGGAGTGTGGAAGCTGGCCTCCTGCCCACCAACTAAGGTGCAGGTTTGGGACACCATTTTGGAGTTACCCTGCCCAGCCGCCACTAGTAGCTTTCCCTGGGTGCCCACGGTTCAGCACTTTCCCTTCATGCATAGAAACATAGAATGTGACGGCAGATAAGAACCATTCGGCCCATCTAGTTTGCCCAATTTTCCAAATACTTTTATTAGTCTTATACTTAGGATAGCCTTATGCCTATCCCACGCATGCCTAAACTTCTTTACTGTGTTAACTTCTACCACTTCAGCTGGAAGGATATTCCATGCATCCAATACCCCTCTGTCTCGTCTTTCCTCCAAGCTATACATGTTAAGTTCCTTTAACCTTTCCTGGTAAGTTTTATCCTGCAATCCATGAACCAGTTTAGTAGCCCTTCTCTGAACTCTCTCTAAAGTATGAATATCCTTTTGGAGGTAAGGTCTCCAGTACTGCGTACAATACTCCAAGTGAGGTCTCACCAGTGTTCTGTATAATGGCATGAGCACTTCCCTCTTTCTACTGCTAATACCTCTCCCTATACAACCAAGCATTTTGCTAGCATTTCCTGCTGCTCTATTACATTGTATGTTTACCTTTAAGTCATCAGAAATAATCACCTCTAAATCCCTTTCCTCAGATGTTGAGGTTAGGACTCTATCAAATATTCTGTACTCTGCCCTTGGGTTTTTACGTCCAAGATGCATTATCTTGCACTTATCCACATTAAATGTCAGTTGCCACAATTCTGACCATTTTTCTAGTTTACCTAAATCATTTGCCATTTGGCTTATCCCTCCTGGAACATCAACCCTGTTACATATCTTAGTATCATCAGCAAAAAGACATACCTTACCATCAAGACCTTCTGCAATATCACTAATAAAAAAATAAAAAAGAATGGGTCCAAGTACAGATCCCTGAAGTACCCCACTGGTGACAAGCACATGCTTCAAATATACTCCATTGACTACAACCCTCTGTTGCCTGTCACTCAGCCACTGCCTTACCCATTCAACAATATTTGAATCCAAACTTAAAGATTGCAATTTATTGATAAGCCTTCTATGTGTAACAGTGTCAAAAGCCTTACTGAAATATAGGTGAGCAATGTCTACTGCACCACCCTGATGTATAATTTTAGTTACCCAATTAAAATAAAAAAATCAATAAGATTAGTTTGGCATGATCTCCCTGAAGTAAACCCATGTTGTCTCTGATCTTGAAATCCATGTGTTTTTAGATGTTCAACAATCCTATCCTTTAACATGGTTTCCATCACTTTCCCCACTACTGAAGTAAGGCTTACTGGCCTATAGTTGCCCGACTCCTCCCTATTACCTATCTTGTAAATGGGCACAACATTCGCTAACTTCCAATCTTCTGGGACTACTCCTGTTAACAATGATTGGTTAAATAAATCTGTTAATGGTTTTGCTAGTACACCACTAAGCTCTTTTAATAGCTTTGGGTATATTCCATCAGGTCCCATTGACTTATTTGTCTTTACTTTTGACAGTTGAAATAGAACCTCTTCCTCTGTAAACTCACATGTAACAAAGACTCATTTGTCCTTTTTCCTAACTGAGGCCCCTTTCCTTCATTTTTATCTGTAAATACTGGGAAAAAAAATATTAATTGAGGCAGTCAGCTAGACCTTTATCCTCTTCTACATACCTTCCTTCTTTTGTTTTTAATCTAAGTAATCCTTGTTTTACTTTCCTTTTCTCATTTATGTATCTAAAAAATGTTTTGTCCCCTTTTTTTACTGACTGAGCAATTTTCTCTTCTGTGTGTGATTTGTTAGCTGCTGTAACGGCACCCCCAGGCATAAAAGTGGTTAAAAGCCGTTTAGGAGATATTCCCTTCCAGATACACAGGCAGCTACTGAAGACACCAATCTCCCGAATAGAAAACCATACGAAAGCTGAACAGGAAAAACCATAGAAAATGTTTACACTCCTAGCAGTCGAACTGTAACAGCATATGATATATCCGCCCCCCCTCAAGAACGAGACAAGGCTCCGTGTTGGGGGTCTAGCAGTGATCCGTTACATTAGTGGCAAGCGGTGGGATGGCTTCCTAGCCTTGAGAAGACCAGCACTACTTCAGAGATTTAAGGCTGTGCAGTATCTATCTTTGACGCTAGGCTCCAGCAGCGACTTCAGGATGTGATGTGCAGTATGGAGTATCCTATCCCAGAGGAAAGAGACAGAGTGGAGGGTAGCGCTTCGAACCAATCTCTGGAAGGAAGACATCGATGAAATTCGACCCTTCTGGTGCGAGGAAATCCTGACCACTAACCAGCACCAAGCAGAACAACTAGAGCTGCAGATGCCGTTATTGGGAAATCAGTCCTCAGAGGAGTGGGTAAGCGAACTGGAGACACTAGTTGAGACTGAGGTGTGGCTGGATGATTCCTATCGGGCCCTGCGGTGGCATGCTTACCACCTCTACCCATGGCTGATAGAGTACAAGTGTATTGAGGGGGAAGACTACGATGGCCCTGGTTTGTTGTGGGATACTATTGAAACTAGTCTCTGGTTCGGAGACATCGACATTGCTTGCTTCTGGTCCATCTGAGCTGAGCGGGCAGACAACTGGGACCTTACTGAGATCGATGCCATTCAGCCAGATCTATCTTTTCTTGCCAACCGGGAGTGGGAACTAAAACAGGATTATGTTTGCCTATTCCAACGTGTAACGCCGCCTGTCTCTAACATGATGGGGCTTAAGGACTGTACACCACTGGGAGCGTTGAGTTTTGTCCCTCCTCCCCAACAACTAAGTGTGTTTCTTGGAGTGGAGACAAGTGGTCTCTGTAACAGAACTATGATTATGCCTGTATTTTTGCCTGAACTTAATCAACAATGCTGCTGGAGGGGTTAAACAGAACCGAATGGCTGGTGTTCGTGTGACTATTGCTACTATAACATACAACCCAAAATACCGAACATCGGACCACCCAGGGGAACAGTTAATTGCTATTTTACCTCCCAGTGATTGTGGAGCCGTTCGCATGGTTCAGACAAATCCCTTTGTACTCAGGTTAGGTGGCCGCCATTTCGAGACTTTACACGTGTTCGCGGCCATCTTACGCACGAACGGCGGTGTTTGCCTGTGAACGCATGGAACTAAAAACGGATACGCAAACAGGCGAACACCGCTGAGACCTCCAGGAGCTCGTAAGTTCGTGCTGAAACTACCGAACGACCGGCCATTCGGTAGTTTTGTTTAAGCATGAATGGGGATTCAGGCGAACATCAGGATTACTGTGGATGGCAAGGGGTTCGTGGGGTTTTTATGCACGAACGGAGACCCATAACTCCCGAACCCCTCAACCGAATGACTTGAAATTTGGATATGTTGTTCCCCAGAGTGAGAGCTATTAAGCGGTGACTTAAAGGTGTACCCCCTGTTTTTGGGGTACATCCAGAATGTAGTTAAAATTGTGTCTGTTTTAATTGTGTTACATGTTATCTGAGGGGAGGAGACGTGTGGGTTGAACCATGTATGTAATTGGCTGTGGTAATAATTATGTGGGTGTAGCCTTTCAGAGGGCACCATTGCATAAAAGGAGACCCTCTGTCATTAAACATTAGTTCTACTTGACCCTTCAAAACGTAGCCTCGTCTTGTTCTTGGAGGGGATTTATGGTACTGTTACTCTGCCTCATTTTACAGCACTCCTGGATTATGCAATTGGATACCGTGGATGGGAATAAGAATTCCATTACTTCACAGCAGCTTTCCTAGAAAAGGACGTCTCCAACGGCAAGTACCCCTCACCAGCTGGGTAGCCGTTACAGTCTCCCTCCCCAGTGGCAGTGTGTATCCCAGGGAGCTGAAGGTGTCGTCCTTCCTCCCCAGCGGCAGTATGCATCACAGGGAGCTGTAGGTGTCGTCCTTCCTCCACAGCGGCAGTGTGTACCCTTGGGAGAAGAGACAGTCGGTCTCTCTCCCCAGCAGTCGTGTGTGTTACAGGGAGAGAAGTGTGTCATCCTTCCTCCCCAGCGGCAGTGCGAACCCCAGGGAGCTGAAGGTGTCGTCCTTCCTCCCCAGGGGAGAATGCATCACAGGGAGCTGAAGGTGTCGTCCTTCCTCCGCAGAGGCAGTGCGAACCACAGGGAGCTGAAGGTGTCGTCCTTCCTCCCCAGCGGCAGTGCGATCCCCAGGGAGCTGAAGGTGTTGTCCTTCCTCCCCAGTGGCAGTGCGAACCCCAGGGAGCTGAAGGTGTTGTCCTTCCTCCCCAGCAGCAGTGTGTATCCTTGGGAGAAGAGACAGTTGGTCTCTCTCCCCAGCCGTCAAGTGTGTTACAGGGAGGGAAGGGTGTTGTCCTTCCTCTCCAGCGGCAGTGTGAAACCCAGGGAGCTGAAGGTGTCCTCCTTGCTCCCCAGCGGCAGTGTGTCCTACAAGGAGCAGAGACAGTCGGTCTCACTCCCCAGCAGCAGTACAATTTATTGGTAGTGGAGACGGTCGGTCTCCCTCCCCAGCAGCAACTTCAGGGAGAGGAACACATCGCCCTCTCTCCCCAGCGGCACTCTACCATACAAAGGGGAGACACTAATCTCCCAGAAGGTGCAGATGGGACCCTGGTCTCTGTGCCCGACCTGCAGGGATGCTGGACAACCTGTCCAGATCCCCAACTACCCTTGCAGGGACACCAGGAGTAGGGGGTAAGTACTATTTCCCCTCCCCAGTCAAGGCCTAACCCAGCTGCCCCAGCAGAAGCGCTGGCAATGGGCAGAGCGCAGCGGGCCTCTGTTCCCCAAGTACCCCTTTGTTGTGGGGGGGCTGTTCTTGTACTTTGTTATTGTGGGTGGGTTGTCCGACTAACTCAGGCACCGACAGAAGGTCAGGTACCTGGTTAGTCTAACCCCCAAAGGGGAGATATGTGGTGAAAGCGGCTTCGCCACTGGTTTTTGGAGGGGACTGATTGCCAGCCTCGTGCTTTGGGACTATGGCCCCTGGGAGATTGGGCACTTTAAAAACAGCATTTGGGGCTTATGGACTTCTATTGGACTTTGTATGGCCCTTGTTAAACTTAAAACCCATGGCGATTTTATTCTGTTCGTGGGATCTGAGCACTGTTCGGATATATTGAGCACTCAGATCCAAGCTATCTGGGGATAGGTTGAATGTGGGGGTTCTGTTGGAGTATGCTGATTCTGAAAATGTATTTATGTGAATGTGATGTATACTTAAAATTGTGTATTTTCCTGCCTGTGATAATTATGTTAGCCCATTGTTTTCAGTATTATATCACAGGCAGAGGGGAGGATTTTGTGTGTAATTGCTGGGAGTGTCTAAGTGTATTGTACGTATAGATTGGTTGTTCTGCAAAACCCTGTGGGAAGTACTATGTGTGTAAAATGTGCATAAAAGCAGAATGTTGGATTAAAGCTTCAGTTATACTTCACCCTCAATTTGGAGTGCTGTCTCTTATTGGGGGAATCTGCTACAAGGGATTGCTATGCTAGTCATACTTTCTTGCTATATCACTACTAAGCTCTTGTAAGAGCTTGTTCCCGTCTTGCTCTCTGTAGGAGTCTACGGTAGTTGTGGTGTCTGCTAGAGTGCTTGGAGCCCTCAGGAAGCGCTAGGAGCATCTTTTAACGGAGGTACCCAGTCGGGGTGCCAGGTGATCCGTTAAAGCTGCTTTCTGCCTAATATTATAGATCTGGCTATCTTCCTCACTCTGGTTTTTTTTTTTTATAATTACTAAATGCTAACTTTTTTCATTTTTACTATTTTGTACCACAGTGGTTTCTTGAATTTTTTGCTTTTACTGCCAAGCCTAATGCAATTTTCTGTTGCCTTCAGCAGTGCAACTTTTAAATAATCCAATTTCTCTTGGACTCCATTTAAATTGCTCCAGTCTGATAATAATTATTTTACATATATTCTAATTTTAGAAAAGTCTGTTTTTCTAAAGTCTATGCGAATGGAACCAAATGTTAGCTCTCAAGAATCAAACCCACGAATAGTCCTCGGTTTTTTGGAGAGAAGGTGCCTGAGACTAAGGGGAACAAATGCTACCTAAGAGTCAGGCGGCCGCGGAGCACCCGTATTGTGGCCGCAGGAGCTCCCGAACATTGACCAACAAAAGCACCAAACGCTCTAGGACTTTTTTGGGCATAGGACCATGTGTGCAGCAGGTCAGAACTTTTAAACTGTGGTGTTTCCCCTGCACTGCATGGATCTGGGTGCTATTTGGATCAGGGCTATTTGGGGTGTATTATTTGTGGGGTTATTTTATATTTTTTATTATGTTTTGGGGTACTTTTATGTATTGTGTTTGGCTCTCTGTTTCTGGGAGATAATTAGCATACCTGTCTTTAAAGGGATCCTATAGTGCCAGGAAAACAAACCCATTTTCCTGGCACTATAGGCCCCTGGTGTGCTCCCCTCCCTCTGGGCCCCCCTCCCGCAGCGCTGAAGGGGTTATAACACCTTCAGCCACTTACCTGAATCCAGGGCAGATGTCCCTTGGCACTGGGTCAGGCTCCGGCCATGCTCTTCCCCCACGACATCAGTCGGCGAGGAGACCTAATGCGCATGCGCAGGAATGGCTTAACGCACGCATTAGACCTTCCCATAGGAAACCATTTGTAGCGGATGGCATTGGGCTGTCCTCAAAGTTTGCTTTAAAAATGTATTTTGTGTGATTATTCCCCTGTATAGATGTAGCATTCGTCTGATTGTTTGGTAGTTTTCAGTCCGTGTTCCATATGAATGAAAACTACCGAACCATCAGACCACCCCAGAGAGAAGGGTGCACCTCGTTAGGCTTTCACACTCTGTAACCGCAAGCTAATTGGCCATGCAATCGGTACTTTGTATACATATCTGGGTGGTCGCCGTTTGGCATACGAACCGCGTGGCGGCGGCTATCTTACGCAAGAAAATCTCAGCGGTGTTTGGTCGTTGAGTGTCTGGAACTCAAATTGGACACTCAATCACCCGAACACCGCTGAGACCTCCAGAGCTCCATAACTCCCGAACGGAGGGGGCAACCAGCCCCTCGTTCGATGAACTAAATGTACCGAATAAGGGAATTCATACGAATACTGAATTAACGTTGGATGGCAAGTAATTCTAAATGTTTTATCTCCCGAACAGAGACCGACCGCAAGGCCAAAACACATGGAGCCTTTTTGGATACTACCTTGTGTGCGGTCGGTCAAATTGCCTCTTCCACCTAACTCCCGAACCCCTGGTCCAATCTGGGTGAATTTTGAATATGTTGGTCACCCAGCTCAGGGCTACCCCTTATATAATTATATCTGACTGTTTTGGGGTTCATCCAGAAATCGGGTAAAACTGCAGTATGTATAAGTGGATTATGTGTCACACTGAGGGGAGGAGATGTGTGGGAGGTAACCATTACACTATTGGCTACTTTAATAATTACTGTGAATCCATCCCTTGCATGGGAGAAACCTTTAAAAGGAGGTTGTGTGATTAAAAGTTCAGTTCTACTCCTGATGCTGTGTGTCATCCAGTCATTGGGATCTATATTGGGATATTCGTGGATTACCTTGCTTGCTGTGACTGTTGTTATATGGGATTGTATTACTTGTTCCTCACTGGGATCTTTAGTGGAGATAACATGTGAAATACCAGCTCTCCGCTACACCATTATTCAATGCTTTCCTACGGGGAAAATTTGATGCTGGAAGTCCGTGAGGACGTCCAGTGTCAGATAACGGACCAAAAGTGCATTTGGATTCCGGAAGCCCTCTAGTAATGGTCTGTTAGACAGCCACTGTTTTACATTGCAGCACTAGGTGCAAAATGGACACAGTACCCAGACCACTTTAATGAGCTGAAGTGGTCAAAGTGCCTACAGTGTCCCTTTAATACAATTATCGCCCAGGCCCAGAGATTCCTGGCAGGGGCTTGTGTTCAATACACTGGAGACCCCCTGCTGGGATCTGTGCATTAAAGGCAGAGTTTGGCTCTTTAAAATCAGTTGTACTCCCAGAACTATGTGTCTTGTAGTTGCTGGGGGGGGAAGGGCTATAATCACTGTTCAGCCCCTTGTTCCAGCTTGTAACGGATTCAGCGAGCAAAGCCCTTGTAAGGACTAGAGCTCCCAGGACTGTGTGTCGTCCAGTCCTGGGAGGAAATATAGCTAGTTCCCTATCTTGCTCCAGAAGGACCCTAGTCAAGCAACGGCGACTGGGGCAGAAGTGCAGAGGTTTTTCTCTGTTCCAGCTAGGAAGCGGTCCTGGGTGGAGGTAATCAGATGGGGTACAGGGAGCTCTGCTACACAAGTTATAGATGATTTTCAATGTATTATACAACAGTGTAAAATTAGAGTAGAGACCCCTTTAAAAAATTACTTCACACAGCATATTAACCCCTTCCCGACTGCTGACGGTTCAAGACCGTCATCGGAAAAATCCCCTTGAGGACCGGTGATGGTCCTGAACCGTCATAACGGTAATATGTACCTACCCGAACGCTGTTGTTCCCCCGGCGCGATCGGCGTTGCTCCCAGTGTGGGGAGACTGCCTGACAGCCCAAATTAGGACCCCACGGCCACGTGATCACTCAACAGAGCAGTCACATGGTCACAATAGGTATCCAAGTGTCTGCCTGCAGGCGGACTGCTTGTGCTGACAGGTAGTCTTCCTGAATGTGTAAATTCAAAAAAAAAAAAAATGTTAATGTTAATAAAAAAAATATATATCCAAGTAAACAAATTGCACTCCAGGGTCTTTCAAGTTTTGATAAAATATAACTTTTAATTCATATCAAAATAATAAAATAAACGTTTCGGCTCACATCTGGAGCCTTCTTCAGGACGACAAATATGACATTTACAAACATGAAAGTGCAATATATGTACAAAATAATTAAATGCTCACCATCATCATATGAGTCAGGAGCAGTACCCACCAAAATGCACAAGAAGAAAGCCAAAAAGCCAGACCTGACGAAAATCTGACCGGTTCCCATGCACCAATTGCTAGGAAATGGCTGGAATACACAGCGCTATTGCCGATCGGCTGATCGTGTACTAAGATTGCCAGTGCAATCAGCCTCAGCCTAAGTGCTGCTGCTGGGAAAGGCGCACTGCCACCAATGACTCATACATGTATATAGTGAAAGATAAAATAGACCAGAACAGGTCTAAAAGTGTAGAGAAATATGCATACTAATAGAAGAGTATGATAATAAGAAGCATCAGTGAAATCGCTCTGCATTGGAACAATATGTGGAGAGCTTAGTTCTTACTTCTGAATGTATAACAATGTATAGCAATATGTAACACTAGCAAAGTAAAAACAATATGTATCAATATGTAACACTTACAAAATAGCAACAAATACAGACATTATAAATAGATTCACAACTGAACGATGGATAAACGCCAATAAATGGTAGAATGTCCCTCTAGAGTTAAATATCGAGATTGGATATGACTACCATAACCACTGTATCACTTGTAAAAAAAATAACCACCACCAGGGGTTAAAGGTATAAAATAAAATGTTAAATACTTATTGAAATAAATGAATAATAGATACAGGAATCAGTGGAGATGGAAATACACATTGCAAGTCAAAGAAATGAAAAATGTGTTCAATTCCTCTTTAAATGTGGATGTTTCAGCTAGTCAGATCATTACCTCCTATAGTATAAGGTAGGTAGAATCCACAGGCTCCTGAAATATTATTCTAGTAAAGGTTTCTGGACTGACAGAGTACAGAACCAATATACAAAATATTATTGTTTAAATCCCACAAAGGGTTAAAATCTTAATGGTAAAGTCGATTATACCGTGCAGCAGACAGAGTACTATTTAAAAATGTATTAGTACATGTAAACTGTCGACAAAACACATAGATATATAAAAGACTAATAAGTTAAACAGTCACAAATATGAGTAGCAATAGTACCAGGTATTGCAGACTTGGGGTCCAAAGATGTTAAAATCACTCTCTTGCCGGCCGGATAGAAGTGAAATAGTTCTTCCTCGTGCTTGAATGACACTGGATTCTGGCCGTGTGCGTTCCACTGCGGCTCTGGATGCGTTTCAAATGTGCTTGCTCTCAGGAACCGATGTATACCGATGTGAAGATGCCGCCTTACGCGTTTCATGATCACAGATCACTTCATCAGAGGATGGCATCTTAGAATCTTCAATCTGTTTTATACTCGTTTGGTCTGTTCTTGTTAATTTTAAATTAACCCTTACTATACTTATACATAACAATCCGATATAAAAGTCATATTTAACAGAATTAATACAATGCAACTCGTAATTGATTCTTAATTAAAAATGTATTCAGACATAGAATTCATAATATATAAAAATGTACAACATAAAACCCATTACCTTATGGATATTAATAAACAAATGAATAATCAAACCATGTGTACATCGTTCTATTACATATAAAATGAATACAACATAAAAATCCCGTGCTTTATAATTCTAATTTGAAGAGATACTTGCAGCAATTCATTTATCAGAAAGTTACTTAGACAGGATAGAAGGAATTACACAGAGAAATAGACATACTGAAGTTTATCTATGTTATAAAATAATAGATACTTTTTAACCAAAGGAAAAATAACAGAACTGTTCTGCTAAAACTAAATTTGAAGACCATATATTAGGGTTTCTCATGGATTAAGTATATACCCGGTTTTATGATGATAAAAATAATAATAAAATATGAAATCTACAGTTATAAAAATACATATACCAAAACTAATGACTTGATAGAATGTATAAAAACAAAAATGTTTAAAATTGAGTGTAATTTTAAAATTGATATCAACTCTTTGTTTAAAAAACCCATACCTGGGGCAATGGAGAGAAAAGATACACTGTTAGAAGTTTGTACATATTATTTTGCAATAATGAACATTTACACTGAAAATGGCTAAATATAAAGGTTTCTAAATCAATATATAAATGGCGTATGAAGGAGTCATTATAATCTCCCTAAATTCTTTGAGACCCATATATTCGGATTATCAACGAGTTAAATGTATACCCAGTATATTTACAAATAATGATATAAGACTAAACAGAATCTAAAAGCTGACATTCAATATACAAAATGAGGCTGATAACTTAAATTGCCTATTTAACTCATCTCCTGCAAGATCATAGTCTTCTTAGACTTAAATTCAAACATCTCTAAAAAGACATAAACATAGTTGGTGTTATGTTAATAGCAATCATTGCGGTAGTGCACGTAGTGATCACTATTTAGCTACTGTGACGAAGTGCCCTTCACCACTTGTGCCTGGAGAGGACTGCTTGCCCGCCTCTTGCCCTGTGACTATGGACCCTGGGAGATTTGGCCTGTTCAATTCAGTATGATAGGAGTTATGTATTTTTGTATCCTTTTGTGTTTTACTGGGAACATGTGCTCAATGGAGTCTGCTTCTATCCCTGGATAATTGGATTACTTTCCCCATTGTCTCCAGGCTAGAGGGCTCTGTAAAACCAGTTTGGGCCAGATAGCCATGCTGCCAGCCAGGCCCCAAAAGATACTTTACTAACTTCTGAACCCCTGGTCTGATTCATGCCATTTTTTGCTATGTTGTTTCCCTGAATGGATTGATTGTGAATATATATTTTTTTTTTATGTGAATGTGATGTATATTTTAGAAGTTATGAATGCTGTAAAAACTGTATTATTTCTGGCCATCAGATAATTGAGCTTTGTGTATTGTAGAAACTCAATTATCTAGCCTGGCCCAGAGGAGGAGTTTTGTGTTGCATAAATTGTGAGTTCTGTGTGCCAGTAAATCAGTCTTGTTCCAGCATTAAGCCTTGGCTCATGTTTGGGGGATTGGAGAAATACACTCTGGGGATTGCTATAATCACTATACTCCCCAGGGTATGATCACTAAGTTCTGCTAAGAGCTTGTTCCTGTTCCTGCTCTCTGGGGAAAGAGAGGTTCACCCACTGGAAGCTGGATCCTGGCCTTGGGTCCAGGGTGGGTGGAGACAGCAGAGACCCCGGCGCAGTTGCATCGCTGGAAGTGGGGTCTGCAGTGCTGATGGTGTCGGTTGGAGTGCTTGGAGTCCTCAGCGAGCACTAGGAGCATCGATTGGCGGAGGTACTCAGTCGGAGTGCCAGCGGTCCATCACAGCTACATTTATCCCATAGGTTAAGCAGGTATCGTTAAACCTCATTATTATTAGTTAAAAGTAAGTAAAAAATGATAATAAATATAATATTGATAATATTTGATAATATAATATGATGAGAAGGGCTTCCCACACTTATTTTTGGCAGGAACAAAAAATATATTTGGAGAAATCAATTAAAAAGTATATATGGTGAAATCAATTAAAAAGTTCATAAATAACATGTACAGAATTAAGATTTACATAATATTGAAAAATATATATATAAAAAAGGGCTATACATATAAAAAGGATAATACAAAAAATATCAAAGAAAGGCATTAAGCTCAAAATGGATGTTAAGACCAAAAGGCTCCAGGCTGTTAAGTTGAAAAATCCATTTAGCTTCATTTTTGTAAAGGGCTTTTTCAAAATCTCCTCCCCTCCGATGTGGGTTAACCTTTTCGATGGCATTCAATTCTAGACCCACTGGATTATTGGAATGATGACTTGAAAAATGTCTGGAGAGGTTGTGTGTAATTAGTCCCTTTTTAAAAATTCTTTATTTTTTGTGTGCATATGACGACAACAAGCGTGTAGAGCCACAACAGCATCTTCGAGCATTCTTATGGCATTTCACAGTGTGGCAGTTCAGTCGAAACATTTTTATGTAATATGAAGTTAACAGATTAGTGGACAACGCTGATATAACATCACCCTCAACTCAGAGCCTCGACTCGTGTTGTAGGGATCCGGGAATCCTAGCTTTACTATAGCTAGTGGGATATTTTACACTTACAGGTTTCTACTGATTGAAGCACCATTCGACTCTCTGACTTCGGGAACCAGGACATCCAAGCGATCCAACCTCCTGCTAGACCGGAGGCAATCGTAACAGAAGGCATCGCCAATGGAACCAGGTTTGCACCAAGCTACGCTAATTTGTTCATGGGAAAGTGGGAAGAGGAATTTATTTGGAACAATACCCCACATAGTGCAAACCTGGTCCTATGGCGGCGATACATTGATGATTGCATTTTTATTTGGAAAGAGGATCTAAACAAATTCAAAAACTACCTCAACTTCAATCCCTATAATTTAAGATTCACCTTTACCCATTCACAAATCTCAGTAGAATTTTTAGATCTGGAAATATATATTAAAAAAGAGAGAATCCATACAAAAATGTTCAGGAAACTGTTGCCTAACATCCCCTTTGGGCAATTCAGGCATATGGATAAAGCTCTAAAAGTATCAAGAGAAGAAACTTTGGAAAGTAGGAGAAAGACATTGAAACCAGATACAGAGACCCCAGCGTTCATCACACAATTTAGTAATCAAGCAGGAAAAATCAGACACATCCTTAACAAACATTGGAAAGTTCTGAAAGAAGACAATACATTAGGTATGATTTTGGATGACAAACCAAAGATTTTCTATTCACGAGCTCCAAATCTCAAAACTATATTAGCTCCAACTATAAAACAAATTAGATTACCAAGTAACTATCAGGAGACTGTCGGCTTTCGAAAATGCAATAGAAACATAGAAACATAGAATGTGACGGCAGATAAGAACCATTCGGCCCATCTAGTCTGCCCAATTTTCTAAATACTTTCATTAGTCCCTAGCCTTATCTTATAGTTAGGATAGCCTTATGCCTATCCCACGCATGCTTAAACTCCTTTACTGTGTTAACCTCTACCACTTCAGCTGGAAGGCTATTCCATGCATCCACTACCCTCTCAGTAAAGTAATACTTCCTGATATTATTTTTAAACCTTTGTCCCTCTAATTTAAGACTATGTCCTCTTGTTGTGGTAGTTTTTCTTCTTTTAAATATAGTTTCCTCCTTTACTGTGTTGATTCCCTTTATGTATTTAAATGTTTCTATCATATCCCCCCTGTCTCGTCTTTCCTCCAAGCTATACATGTTAAGATCCTTTAACCTTTCCTGGTAAGTTTTATCCCGCAATCCATGAACCAGTTTAGTAGCCCTTCTCTGAACCCTCTCTAAGGTATCAATATCCTTCTGAAGATACGGTCTCCAGTACTGTGTACAATACTCCAAGTGAGGTCTCACCAGTGTTCTGTACAATGGCATGAGCACTTCCCTCTTTCTACTGCTAATACCTCTCCCTATACAACCAAGCATTCTGCTAGCATTTCCTGCTGCTCTATTACATTGTCTGCCTACCTTTAAGTCATCAGAAATAATCACCCCTAAATCACTTTCCTCAGATGTTGAGGTTAGGATTCTATCAAATATTCTGTACTCTGCCCTTGGGTTTTTACGTCCAAGATGCATTATCTTGCACTTATCCACATTAAATGTCAGTTGACACAATTCTGACCATTTTTCTAGTTTACCTAAATCATTTGCCATTTGGCTTATCCCTCCTGGAACATCAACCCTGTTACATATCTTAGTATCATCAGCAAAAACACATACCTTACCATCAAGACCTTCTGCAATATCACTAATAAAAATATTAAAGAGAATGGGTCCAAGTACAGATCCCTGAGGTACCCCACTGGTGACAAGTCCAAGCTTCGAATATATTCCATTAACTACAACCCTCTGTTGCCTGTCACTCAGCCACTGCCTTACCCATTCAACAATATTTGAATCCAAACTTAAAGATTGCAGTTTATTGATAAGCCTTCTATGTGCAACAGTGTCAAAAGCCTTACTGAAATCTAGGTAAGCAATGTCTACTGCACCACCCTGATATATAATTTTAGTTACCCAATCAAAAAAATCAATAAGATTAGTTTGGCATGATCTCCCTGAAGTAAACCCATGTTGTCTCTGATCTTGAAATCCATGTGTTTTTAGATGTTCATCAATCCTATCCTTTAACATGGTTTCCATCACTTTCCCCACTACTGAAGTAAGGCTTACTGGCCTATAGTTGCCCGACTCCTCCCTATTACCTTTCTTGTAAATGGGCACAACATTCGCTAACTTCCAATCTTCTGGGACTACTCCTGTTAACAATGATTGGTTAAATAAATCTGTTAATGGTTTTGCTAGTACACCACTAAGCTCTTTTAATAGCTTTGGGTGTATTCCATCAGGTCCCATTGACTTATTTGTCTTTACTTGTGACAGTTGAAATAGAACCTCTTCCTCTGTAAACTCACGTGTAATAAATGACTCATTTATCCTTTTTCTCAACTGAGGTCCCTTTCCTTATTTTTCATCTGTAAATACAGAACAAAAATATTCATTGAGGCAGTCAGAGACCTTTATCCTCTTCTACATACCTTCCTTCTTTTGTTTTTAATCTAACTAATCCTTGTTTTACTTTTCTTTTCTCATTTATGTATCTAAAAAATGTTTTATCCCCCTTTTTTACTGACTGTGCTATTTTCTCTTCTGTGTGTGATTTGGAAGCTCTTATAACTTGCTTAGCCTCTTTCTGCCTAATCTTATAGATCATTTTGTCTTCCTCACTCTGGGTTTTTTTTATAATTCCTAAATGCTAACTTTTTGTTTTTAACTATTTTGGCCACATCTGCGGAGTACCACAGTGGTTGACAAGCCTAATGCAATTTTCTGTTGCCTTCAATGGTGCAACTTTTAAATAATCCCATTTCTCTTGGACTCCATTTAAATTGCTCCAGTCTGATAATGACTCCTCTACCCATATTCTAATTTTAGAAAAGTCTGTTTTTCTAAAGTCTAAAACTTTTGTTTTTGTGTGGTGTGACTCAGTCACTGTTCTTATATTAAACCACACTGACTGATGATCACTGGATCCTAAACTTTCACCTACAGTAACATCTGATACCAAATCTCCATTTGTTAACACTAAATCTAGTATGGCCTCTTTTCGAGTTGGCTCCTCAACAACTTGTTTTAGAGACAATCCCAGTAGGGAGTTTAGAATATGTGTGCTCCTCGCACAAGTAGCTAATTTTGTTTTCCAATTTACATCAGAAAGATTAAAGTCACCCATGATGATAGCTAAAATGACAATGAAGGGGGAAGTTATTTCCTCAACTAGTAGATTATCTAACTCTTCAATTTGTCCTGGGGGCCTATAAATCACACCTACACGAGTTACTGTGTGATTACCAAATTCTAACGTAGCCCAAACGGACTCTATGTTTGCCTCACTAACTTTTATTAGGCTAGATTTTATGCTATCCTTCACATACAAGGCCACCCCTCCCCCTTTCTTGCCTTCCCTATCTTTCCTATATAAAGAGTACCCTGGTATTGCTATGTCCCAGTCATTTTTCTCATTGTACCATGTCTCAGTAACAGTGACTAAATCTACACTATCAGTTGCCATTATTGCCACAAGTTCATGGATCTTATTCCCTAAACTGCGAGCATTTGTAGACATGACTCTAAGCTTATCATTTTTTAACACACTTGCTACAGGCACCTTCTGTCCTTGTTTTGGGGGACAATTGGATTGATGTTTTATCACCCTTTTGCCCCCCCCCTCCTAGTTTAAATACATCCTAGCAAAACCTCTGAACTGCCCACTGAGAACATTTGTTCCCTTTTGAGAAAGATGCAAACCATCTTTTTTGTACAGCTTATATCCATTTCAAACAGAGCTACCATGAAAAATAAAGCCAAATCCTTGCTCCGACACCATTCACCAAGCCACAAATTAAAGTCCCTAATACGCATCCGCCTGTCGTTCTGAGTGTTATGCACAGGCAGAACTTCAGAGAATGACAGTATGGAAGCAACCTGCCGTATATCATTGGCAAAAACACTAAAAACTTTCTTAACCTCTGAAACCTCATTGCAAGCCAAGTCATTTGTCCCTAGATGGACAAGTACATCCAATTCCCCTTCCTGCTTTGTTTGCTTAACAATATTACAGATACGTCTCCTGTCTCTGTGAGCAGTAGCTCCGGGAAGACATCTCATCAGACCACCATTGTCCATCTCCACACCTCTTATGATGGAATCCCCCAACAACAACTGCTTTCTATTAGGCCTCACCATAGTCTCCAAGCCGGTCTCCACAACACCACTAGTCTCAGTGCCTCTCTCCACAACACCACTAGCCTCAGTGCCTCTCTCCACAACACCACTAGCCTCAGTGCCTCTCTCCACAATACCACTAGCCTCAGTGCCTCTCTCCACAATACCACTAGTCTTAGTGCCTCTCTCCACAACACCACTAGCCTCAGTGCCTCTCTCCACAACACCACTAGCCTCAGTGCCTCTCTCCACAACACCATTACACTCTGAAAGTGCAGAAAATGAATTATGAAGAGCAGCAGACTGTGCAAAATGCCTTTTATCCACAACTCTAAGTCTACCAGATCCTACAGTAATCCATCTGCCTTTCCTAGCATGTCTCTGCGGCAGTGGCTTTGCAGCAGTTCCAGTCTGAGTTTCTTCACCAGATAATTTACAAATCTCAGACTTCAAAAATACAATCTCCTGCCGCAAGATAGAGAACTGTCTACAGATTAGACAACAACCAAACCTCCAAAAAGTGGAACGTGAAACAAATGCATAGCAATTGGTACACTGAACTAAGTCTGCCATTCCAATTAGGAGAATAAATTAAATCTAACAAATCTTAACTTTGTATTTATCCTCCTGAATACCTCAGATTACCTCCAGAATATCTCCAACTACACACTTAGAAACAGCACTTAGAAGTAGCACCAAGCTATATTAGACAAGCTAATGGAACCAGGCCTTATATAACTCCTTAAATCCCACCCACTAGGAATGTTTAACACCTGGGTAGGCCTCTGCTTATTTGCAAACAATAGCTAATTAACCAGCAATCAACAGCAAGTAACTAGCTTAATCAAATCAAATGCCTTATAATTACCAACAGGAATTCAAACCTTGTGCAATCAGTAACCTTTTCCTACAGATGAATCTTACCTGTAACAGTAGAAAAGAAAGCTCTTAGCACAACTCTTAGACAGTTGAAGCTTCTGTAAAACTCTCCAGAATATCTCCAACTACACACTTCGAAACAGCACTTGGAAGTAGCACCAAGCTATAAATGTCCCGGTTGTAAAAATAATCTAGCTCAATCAGCTTTAACAAAGAAATGGAAAAATATGAAAGGGGATGACAAATTCAAAATAAAGTCAGACCTAAGCTGTAATTCTATTGGAGTTATTTATGTTCTAATATGTCCTTGTAAGAAACACTATATAGGCCGAATAAAAAGAAAATTCAGGATTAGGTTAGGAGAACATATTCGCAATATTAAGAAGGGACTAATTACACACAACCTCTCCAGACATTTTTCAAGTCATCATTCCAATAATCCAGTGGGTCTAGAATTGAATGCCATCGAAAAGGTTAACCCACATCGGAGGGGAGGAGATTTTGAAAAAGCCCTTTACAAAAATGAAGCTAAATGGATTTTTCAACTTAACAGCCTGGAGCCTTTTGGTCTTAACATCCATTTTGAGCTTAATGCCTTTCTTTGATTTTTTTGTATTATCCTTTTTATATGTATATCCCTTATATATATATATATATATATATATATATATATATATATATATATATATAAATAGCTGAATCAAAGGTTGCACTCACGGATTCTTAAAACATAGCTTTTATTGTGTACTCCTAAAAAAATCGACGTTTCAGTCCTATTCAAGGACTTTCATCAGGATCATAGAAACATAACATAACAATTCAACCATATATAGGATGCAGTAAATTACAATAACTCACCACAGGTGCCATAAGACAACCAGCGTCCCGGTCGGGAATGTGCGCATGTGCCGAGTAGCCCCTCCCCCCGGCGTAACGTGTGACGACGCCGTTGCTATAGTGACGCAGCCAGCGTATACTATATTGAAGCCGGCATCTGAACCGGGACTGTGCAGTGATGCGGAGAAGTTCCGCCCCCAATGTGACATCATGTGTGCGCCGCCGTCGTTACCATAGTAACGCGGCTGTGAATGAGAAAACACATCGATATGGAAACAAGCTTATCAAAAAATGATAACCTAGTTGTGAACAACTAGGCTACTATGGAACATTGACATACCAAATATGGTTAAGCCAAATGTGAATGTGATCTATGTATATTAATAAAGTGCAAAGGGGTCATTTAAAGTGCATCGAAATTATCTCTTAAAGTGCCATATAGGTGCATAATATTTAAAGTGCCACAGTGCAAATGTGAACATGTTGTGACCCACTATAATTAATATGAATGTTTATATTAAATAACCCCAATGATTAGAGATTAATGTTAATAGATTAATTAATCAAAAAAAGTATATACATATGGTTATATAAGGCTTTTTTACACGACTTTTTTTTAACTTATTTTCTCTTTCTTGTTTCTGCTCCTCTGACACTCAACAAAAATGTATGTTCAAACAATTGTTGCGACAGCACTATTGTGTTCTGCATCAAAGACTGTTGAACACATTTCAAAGCAATAACTATTAATGCTTGCAAAACATAAATGATTAATTATATAATAAGCGGGCGGTCGCAGGATAGTCATGAAAAATGCACATAGAAAAACCTAAAATACACACAAATATAAAATCACACATAAAAAATCACACATAAAAAAGAACATTGAGGGGCATTCAGGCCAAAAAAGAATGTAGCGACAATGCTTCATTTAATCCTTTCGGAGACACAGTCACACGTTACGCCGGGGGGAGGGGCCACTCTGCACATGCGCACATTCCCGACCGGGACGCCGGTTGTCTTATGGCACCTGTGGTGAGTTATTGTAATTTACTGCATCCTATATATGGTTGAATTGTTATGTTATGTTTCTATGATCCTGATGAAAGTCCTTGAATAGGACTGAAACGTCGATTTTTTTAGGAGTACACAATAAAAGCTATGTTTTAAGAATCCGTGAGTGCAACCTTTGATTCAGCTATTTATATATATATATATATATATATATATATATATATATATATATATATATAAGGGATATACATATAAAAAGGATAATACAAAAAAATCAAAGAAAGGCATTAAGCTCAAAATGGATGTTAAGACCAAAAGGCTCCAGGCTGTTAAGTTGAAAAATCCATTTAGCTTCATTTTTGTAAAGGGCTTTTTCAAAATCTCCTCCCCTCCGATGTGGGTTAACCTTTTCGATGGCATTCAATTCTAGACCCACTGGATTATTGGAATGATGACTTGAAAAATGTCTGGAGAGGTTGTGTGTAATTAGTCCCTTCTTAATATTGCGAATATGTTCTCCTAACCTAATCCTGAATTTTCTTTTTATTCGGCCTATATAGTGTTTCTTACAAGGACATATTAGAACATAAATAACTCCAATAGAATTACAGCTTAGGTCTGACTTTATTTTGAATTTGTCATCCCCTTTCATATTTTTCCATTTCTTTGTTAAAGCTGATTGAGCTAGATTATTTTTACAACCGGGACATTTATAGCTTGGTGCTACTTCCAAGTGCTGTTTCGAAGTGTGTAGTTGGAGATATTCTGGAGAGTTTTACAGAAGCTTCAACTGTCTAAGAGTTGTGCTAAGAGCTTTCTTTTCTACTGTTACAGGTAAGATTCATCTGTAGGAAAAGGTTACTGATTGCACAAGGTTTGAATTCCTGTTGGTAATTATAAGGCATTTGATTGATTAAGCTAGTTACTTGCTTGTTGATTGCTGGTTAATTAGCTATTGTTTGCAAATAAGCAGAGGCCTACCCAGGTGTTAAACATTCCTAGTGGGCGGTGATTTAAGGAGTTATATAAGGCTTGGTCTCATTAGCTTGTCTAATATAGCTTGCTACTTCCAAGTGCTGTTTCTAAGTGTCTAGTTGGAGATATTCTGAGAGTGAAGTGTGTAGTTGGAGATATTCTGGAGAGTTTTACAGAAGCTTCAACTGTCTAAGAGTTGTGCTAAGAGCTTTCTTTTCTACTGTTACAGGTAAGATTCATCTGTAGGAAAAGGTTACTGATTGCACAAGGTTTGAATTCCTGTTGGTAATTATAAGGCATTTGATTTGATTAAGCTAGTTACTTGCTGTTGATTGCTGGTTAATTAGCTATTGTTTGCAAATAAGCAGAGGCCTACCCAGGTGTTAAACATTCCTAGTGGGCGGTGATTTAAGGAGTTATATAAGGCCTGGTTCCATTAGCTTGTCTAATATAGCTTGGTGCTACTTCTAAGTGCTGTTTCTAAGTGTGTAGTTGGAGATATTCTGGAGGTAATCTGAGGTATTCAGGAGGATAAATACAAAGTTAAGATTTGTTAGATTTAATTTATTCTCCTAATTGGAATGGCAGACTTAGTTCAGTGTACCAATTGCTATGCATTTGTTTCACGTTCCACTTTTTGGAGGTTTGGTTGTTGTCTAATCTGTAGACAGTTCTCTATCTTGCGGCAGGAGATTGTATTTTTGAAGTCTGAGATTTGTAAATTATCTGGTGAAGAAACTCAGACTGGAACTGCTGCAAAGCCACTGCCGCAGAGACATACTAGGAAAGGCAGATGGATTACTGTAGGATCTGGTAGACTTAGAGTTGTGGATAAAAGGCATTTTGCACAGTCTGTTGCTCTTCATAATTCATTTTCTGCACTTTCAGAGTGTAATGGTGTTGTGGAGAGAGGCATTGAGGCTAGTGGTGTTGTGGAGAGAGGCACTGAGACTAGTGGTATTGTGGAGAGAGGCACTGAGACTAGTGGTATTGTGGAGAGAGGCACTGAGGCTAGTGGTATTGTGGAGAGAGGCACTGAGGCTAGTGGTGTTGTGGAGAGAGGCACTGAGGCTAGTGGTGTTGTGGAGACCGGCTTGGAGACTATGGTGAGGCCTAATAGAAAGCAGTTGTTGTTGGGGGATTCCATCATAAGAGGTGTGGAGATGGACAATGGTGGTCTGATGAGATGTCTTCCCGGAGCTACTGCTCACAGAGACAGGAGACGTATCTGTAATATTGTTAAGCAAACAAAGCAGGAAGGGGAATTGGATGTACTTGTCCATCTAGGGACAAATGACTTTCCTTGCAATGAGGTTTCAGAGGTTAAGGAAGTTTTTAGTGTTTTTGCCAATGATATACGGCAGGTTGCGTCCACACTGTCATTCTCTGAAGTTCTGCCTGTGCATAACACTCAGGACGACAGACGGATGCGTATTAGGGACTTTAATTTGTGGCTTGGTGAATGGTGTCGGGAGCAAGGATTTGGCTTTATTTCTCATGGTAGCTCTGTTTGGAATGGAGATAAGCTGTACAAAAAAGATGGTTTGTATCTTTCTCAAAAGGGAACAAATGTTCTCAGTGAGCAGTTCAGAGGTTTTGCTAGGATGTATTTAAACTAGGAGGGGGGGGGGGCAAAAGGGTGATAAAACATCAATCCAATTGTCCCCCAAAACAAGGACAGAAGGTGACTGTAGCAAGTGTGTTAAAATGATAAGCTTAGAGTCATGTCTACAAATGCTCGCAGTTTAGGGAATAAGATCCATGAACTTGTGGCAATAATGGCAACTGATAGTGTAGATTTAGTCGTTGTTACTGAGACATGGTACAATGAGAAAAATGACTGGGACATAGCAATACGAGGGTACTCTTTATATAGGAAAGATAAGGAAGGCAAGAAAGGGGGAGGGGAGGCCTTGTATGTGAAGGATAGCATAAAATCTAGCCTAATAATAGTTAGTGAGGCAAACATAGAGTCCGTTTGGGCTACGTTAGAATTTGGTAATCACACAGTAACTCGTGTAGGTGTGATTTATAGGCCCCCAGGACAAATTGAAGAGTTAGATAATCTACTAGTTGAGGAAATAACTTCCCCCTTCATTGTCATTTTAGCTATCATCATGGGTGACTTTAATCTTTCTGATGTAAATTGGAAAACAAAATTAGCTACTTGTGCGAGGAGCACACATATTCTAAACTCCCTACTGGGATTGTCTCTAAAACAAGTTGTTGAGGAGCCAACTCGAAAAGAGGCCATACTAGATTTAGTGTTAACAAATGGAGATTTGGTATCAGATATTACCGTAGGTGAAAGTTTAGGATCCAGTGATCATCAGTCAGTGTGGTTTAATATAAGAACAGTGACTGAGTCACACCACACAAAAACAAAAGTTTTAGACTTTAGAAAACAGACTTTTCTAAAATTAGAATATGGGTAGAGGAGTCATTATCAGACTGGAGCAATTTAAATGGAGTCCAAGAGAAATGGGATTATTTAAAAGTTGCACCATTGAAGGCAACAGAAAATTGCATTAGGCTTGTCAACCACTGTGGTACTCCGCAGATGTGGCCAAAATAGTTAAAAACAAAAAGTTAGCATTTAGGAATTATAAAAAAAACCCAGAGTGAGGAAGACAAAATGATCTATAAGATTAGGCAGAAAGAGGCTAAGCAAGTTATAAGAGCTTCCAAATCACACACAGAAGAGAAAATAGCACAGTCAGTAAAAAAAGGGGATAAAACATTTTTTAGATACATAAATGAGAAAAGAAAAGTAAAACAAGGATTAGTTAGATTAAAACAAAAGAAGGAAGGTATGTAGAAGAGGATAAAGGTCAGGCTGACTGCCTCAATGAATATTTTTGTTCTGTATTTACAGAAGAAAATGAAGGAAAGGGACCTCAGTTGAGAAAAAAGGATAAATGAGTCATTTATTACACGTGAGTTTACAGAGGAAGAGGTTCTATTTCAACTGTCAAAAGTAAAGACAAATAAGTCAATGGGACCTGATGGAATACACCCAAAAGCTATTAAAAGAGCTTAGTGGTGTACTAGCAAAACCATTAACAGATTTATTTAACCAATCATTGTTAACAGGAGTAGTCCCAGAAGATTGGAAGTTAGCGAATGTTGTGCCCATTTACAAGAAAGGTAATAGGGAGGAGTCGGGCAACTATAGCCAGTAAGCCTTACTTCAGTAGTGGGGAAAGTGATGGAAACCATGTTAAAGGATAGGATTGTTGAACATCTAAAAACACATGGATTTCAAGATCAGAGACAACATGGCTTTACTTCAGGGAGATCATGCCAAACTAATCTTATTGATTTTTTTGATTGGGTAACTAAAATTATATATCAGGGTGGTGCAGTAGACATTGCTTACCTAGATTTCAGTAAGGCTTTTGACACTGTTGCACATAGAAGGCTTATCAATAAACTGCAATCTTAAGTTTGGATTCCAATATTGTTGAATGGGTAAGGCAGTGGCTGAGTGACAGGCAACAGAGGGTTGTAGTCAATGGAATATATTCGAAGCTTGGACTTGTCACCAGTGGGGTACCTCAGGGATCTGTACTTGGACCCATTCTCTTTAATATTTTTATTAGTGATATTGCAGAAGATCTTGATGGTAAGGTATGTCTTTTTGCTGATGATACTAAGATATGTAACAGGGCTGATGTTCCAGGAGGGATAAGCCAAATGGCAAATGATTTAGGTAAACTAGGAAAATGGTCAGAATTGTGGCAACTGACATTTAATGCGGATAAGTGCAAGATAATGCATCTTGGACGTAAAAACCCAAGGGCAGAGTACAGAATATTTGATAGAGTCCTAACCTCAACATATGAGGAAAGGGATTTAGGGGTGATTATTTCTGATGACTTAAAGGTAGGCAGACAATGTAATAGAGGAAAATGCTAGCAGAATGCTTGGTTGTATAGGGAGAGGTATTAGCAGCAGAAAGAGGGAAGTGCTCATGCCATTGTACAGAACACTGGTGAGACCTCACTTGGAGTATTGTACACAGTACTGGAGACCGTATCTTCAGAAGGATATTGATACCTTAGAGAGGGTTCAGAGAAGGGCTACTAAACTGGTTCATGGATTGCGGGATAAACTTACCAGGAAAGGTTAAAGGATCTTAACACGTATAGCTTGGAGGAAAGACGAGACAGGGGGGATATGATAGAAACATTTAAATATATAAAGGGAATCAACACAGTAAAGGAGGAAACTATATTTAAAAGAAGAAAAACTACCACAACAAGAGGACATAGTCTTAAATTAGAGGGGCAAAGGTTTAAAATAATATCAGGAAGTATTACTTTACTGAGAGGGTTGTGGATGCATGGAATAGTCTTCCAGCTGAAGTGGTAGAGGTTAACACAGTGAAGGAGTTTAAGCATGCGTGGGATAGGCATAAGGCTATCCTAACTATAAGATAAGACTAGGGACTAATGAAAGTATTTAGAAAATTGGGCAGACTAGATGGGCCGAATGGTTCTTATCTGCCGTCACATTCTATGTTTCTATGTTTCTATTGCATTTTCGAAAGCCGACAGTCTCCTGATAGTTACTTGGTAATCTAATTTGTTTTATAGTTGGAGCTAATATAGTTTTGAGATTTGGAGCTCGTGAATAGAAAATCTTTGGTTTGTCATCCAAAATCATACCTAATGTATTGTCTTCTTTCAGAACTTTCCAATGTTTGTTAAGGATGTGTCTGATTTTTCCTGCTTGATTACTAAATTGTGTGATGAACGCTGGGGTCTCTGTATCTGGTTTCAATGTCTTTCTCCTACTTTCCAAAGTTTCTTCTCTTGATACTTTTAGAGCTTTATCCATATGCCTGAATTGCCCAAAGGGGATGTTAGGCAACAGTTTCCTGAACATTTTTGTATGGATTCTCTCTTTTTTAATATATATTTCCAGATCTAAAAATTCTACTGAGATTTGTGAATGGGTAAAGGTGAATCTTAAATTATAGGGATTGAAGTTGAGGTAGTTTTTGAATTTGTTTAGATCCTCTTTCCAAATAAAAATGCAATCATCAATGTATCGCCGCCATAGGACCAGGTTTGCACTATGTGGGGTATTGTTCCAAATAAATTCCTCTTCCCACTTTCCCATGAACAAATTAGCGTAGCTTGGTGCAAACCTGGTTCCATTGGCGATGCCTTCTGTTACGATTGCCTCCGGTCTAGCAGGAGGTTGGATCGCTTGGATGTCCTGGTTCCCGAAGTCAGAGAGTCGAATGGTGCTTCAATCAGTAGAAACCTGTAAGTGTAAAATATCCCACTAGCTATAGTAAAGCTAGGATTCCCGGATCCCTACAACACGAGTCGAGGCTCTGAGTTGAGGGTGATGTTATATCAGCGTTGTCCACTAATCTGTTAACTTCATATTACATAAAAATGTTTCGACTGAACTGCCACACTGTGAAATGCCATAAGAATGCTCGAAGATGCTGTTGTGGCTCTACACGCTTGTTGTCGTCATATGCACACAAAAAATAAAGAATTTTTAAAAAGGGACTAATTACACACAACCTCTCCAGACATTTTTCAAGTCATCATTCCAATAATCCAGTGGGTCTAGAATTGAATGCCATCGAAAAGGTTAACCCACATCGGAGGGGAGGAGATTTTGAAAAAGCCCTTTACAAAAATGAAGCTAAATGGATTTTTCAACTTAACAGCCTGGAGCCTTTTGGTCTTAACATCCATTTTGAGCTTAATGCCTTTCTTTGATATTTTTTGTATTATCCTTTTTATATGTATAGCCCTTTTTTATATATATATTTTTCAATATTATGTAAATCTTAATTCTGTACATGTTATTTATGAACTTTTTAATTGATTTCACCATATATACTTTTTAATTGATTTCTCCAAATATATTTTTTGTTCCTGCCAAAAATAAGTGTGGGAAGCCCTTCTCATCATATTATATTATCAAATATTATCAATATTATATTTATTATCATTTTTTACTTACTTTTAACTAATAATAATGAGGTTTAACGATACCTGCTTAACCTATGGGATAAATGTAGCTGTGATGGACCGCTGGCACTCCGACTGAGTACCTCCGCCAATCGATGCTCCTAGTGCTCGCTGAGGACTCCAAGCACTCCAACCGACACCATCAGCACTGCAGACCCCACTTCCAGCGATGCAACTGCGCCGGGGTCTCTGCTGTCTCCACCCACCCTGGACCCAAGGCCAGGATCCAGCTTCCAGTGGGTGAACCTCTCTTTCCCCAGAGAGCAGGAACAGGAACAAGCTCTTAGCAGAACTTAGTGATCATACCCTGGGGAGTATAGTGATTATAGCAATCCCCAGAGTGTATTTCTCCAATCCCCCAAACATGAGCCAAGGCTTAATGCTGGAACAAGACTGATTTACTGGCACACAGAACTCACAATTTATGCAACACAAAACTCCTCCTCTGGGCCAGGCTAGATAATTGAGTTTCTACAATACACAAAGCTCAATTATCTGATGGCCAGAAATAATACAGTTTTTACAGCATTCATAACTTCTAAAATATACATCACATTCACATAAAAAAAAATATATATTCACAATCAATCCATTCAGGGAAACAACATATCAAAAAATGGCATGAATCAGACCAGGGGTTCAGAAGTTAGTAAAGTATCTTTTGGGGCCTGGCTGGCAGCATGGCTATCTGGCCCAAACTGGTTTTACAGAGCCCTCTAGCCTGGAGACAATGGGGAAAGTAATCCAATTATCCAGGGATAGAAGCAGACTCCATTGAGCACATGTTCCCAGTAAAACACAAAAGGATACAAAAATACATAACTCCTATCATACTGAATTGAACAGGCCAAATCTCCCAGGGTCCATAGTCACAGGGCAAGAGGCGGGCAAGCAGTCCTCTCCAGGCACAAGTGGTGAAGGGCACTTCGTCACAGTAGCTAAATAGTGATCACTACGTGCACTACCGCAATGATTGCTATTAACATAACACCAACTATGTTTATGTCTTTTTAGAGATGTTTGAATTTAAGTCTAAGAAGACTATGATCTTGCAGGAGATGAGTTAAATAGGCAATTTAAGTTATCAGCCTCATTTTGTATATTGAATGTCAGCTTTTAGATTCTGTTTAGTCTTATATCATTATTTGTAAATATACTGGGTATACATTTAACTCGTTGATAATCCGAATATATGGGTCTCAAAGAATTTAGGGAGATTATAATGACTCCTTCATACGCCATTTATATATTGATTTAGAAACCTTTATATTTAGCCATTTTCAGTGTAAATGTTCATTATTGCAAAATAATATGTACAAACTTCTAACAGTGTATCTTTTCTCTCCATTGCCCCAGGTATGGGTTTTTTAAACAAAGAGTTGATATCAATTTTAAAATTACACTCAATTTTAAACATTTTTGTTTTTATACATTCTATCAAGTCATTAGTTTTGGTATATGTATTTTTATAACTGTAGATTTCATATTTTATTATTATTTTTATCATCATAAAACCGGGTATATACTTAATCCATGAGAAACCCTAATATATGGTCTTCAAATTTAGTTTTAGCAGAACAGTTCTGTTATTTTTCCTTTGGTTAAAAAGTATCCATTAAAAAGTATCTATTATTTTATAACATAGATACACTTCAGTATGTCTATTTCTCTGTGTAATTCCTTCTATCCTGTCTAAGTAACTTTCTGATAAATGAATTGCTGCAAGTATCTCTTCAAATTAGAATTATAAAGCACAGGATTTTTATGTTGTATTCATTTTATATGTAATAGAACGATGTACACATGGTTTGATTATTCATTTGTTTATTAATATCCATAAGGTAATGGGTTTTATGTTGTACATTTTTATATATTATGAATTCTATGTCTGAATACATTTTTAATTAAGAATCAATTACGAGTTGCATTGTATTAATTCTGTTAAATATGACTTTTATATCGGATTGTTATGTATAAGTATAGTAAGGGTTAATTTAAAATTAACAAGAACAGACCAAACGAGTATAAAACAGATTGAAGATTCTAAGATGCCATCCTCTGATGAAGTGATCTGTGATCATGAAACGCGTAAGGCGGCATCTTCACATCGGTATACATCGGTTCCTGAGAGCAAGCACATTTGAAACGCATCCAGAGCCGCAGTGGAACGCACACGGCCAGAATCCAGTGTCATTCAAGCACGAGGAAGAACTATTTCACTTCTATCCGGCCGGCAAGAGAGTGATTTTAACATCTTTGGACCCCAAGTCTGCAATACCTGGTACTATTGCTACTCCTATTTGCTACTCTTATTTGGGACTGTTTAACTTATTAGTCTTTTATATATCTATGTGTTTTGTCGACAGTTTACATATACTAATACATTTTTAAATAGTACTCTGTCTGCTGCACGGTATAATCGACTTTACCATTAAGATTTTAACCCTTTGTGGGATTTAAACAATAATATTTTGTATATTGGTTCTGTACTCTGTCAGTCCAGAAACCTTAACTAGAATAATATTTCAGGAGCCTGTGGATTCTACCTACCTTATACTATAGGAGGTAATGATCTGACTAGCTGAAACATCCACATTTAAAGAGGAATTGAACACATTTTTCATTTCTTTGACTTGCAATGTGTATTTCCATCTCCACTGATTCCTGTATCTATTATTCATTTATTTCAATAAGTATTTAACATTTTATTTTATACCTTTAACCCCTGGTGGTGGTTATTTTTTTACAAGTGATACAGTGGTTATGGTAGTCATATCCAATCTCGATATTTAACTCTAGAGGGACATTCTACCATTTATTGGCGTTTATCCATCGTTCAGTTGTGAATCTATTTATAATGTCTGTATTTGTTGCTATTTTGTAAGTGTTACATATTGATACATATTGTTTTTACTTTGCTAGTGTTACATATTGCTATACATTGTTATACATTCAGAAGTAAGAACTAAGCTCTCCACATATTGTTCCAATGCAGAGCGATTTCACTGATGCTTCTTATTATCATACTCTTCTATTATTATGCATATTTCTCTACATTTTTAGGCCATTTTAAAGTCCAGAGCCGCCAGCGGTGTTCAGCGCCCAAACTATGGAACTGGAAACAGACACTTATTTGCGCAAACACCGCTGAACCGTCAGCCTCCTTGCTTCTTCATTCGGTCATTTAACCGGACGCCTGTTCATTCGGTAGTTTAAACCGTATGAACAGCATTACCCCAGATAGCCATCCCGTGGAGTCTATTCGTATGGAGAACAGACTTTGTGAACACTTTAACTCCACGGCGATTGGACTGTGTGCATAGGATCTGAGCGCTATTCGGTACTTTTGTGTGCTCAGATCCCAGCTATCTGGGGATGGGTTACATGTATATATTTTATGTGGCAAATGTAACATCATGTATTTTATTGTATTTTAGTGTTTTATTGTAACCATGTGGTTAATGGAGTTTTGCCTCTGTCCTTGGAGATAATTGGATTACTTCCCAATTATCTCCAGGATAGAGGGGAGGGATTGTAATGTACTGCAGGAGTGTTTTAACCATGTCCGCCTGTGATTGGTCATTTTACCATTTGTGTCCCAGTCTTCCTTCTAGTCCCCTAGGGGAGTGTCCACCAGTTGGAAGACCTGCATAAATACCGGGCAGGTAGCCCACATTAAACCAGACCACTGCTTGACCCTCAACACGGAGCCTTCTTTGGGGGGATTTACTGTATGCTGTTAGAGACTGATTGCTAGGAGTGTAAGCCGCTTGGGGGCTTTTCCTGTTCGTCTGCTAGCAGCTATTCGTGAGGTTCCAGTTCGGGAGTTTGGAGCATACCCTTGTATGCAGTTCGGGAGTTTGGAGCATACCCTTACATGCGGTTTGGGAGTTTGGTGTTCTGCAGTAGCTGTGCCTGTATCTCTGGAAGGGAAAGATCGACTAAATGGCATTTTAACCCTTTTATGCCTGGTGTGCCATTACAGATAAATATATAAAATTCATGTTGGTAGCCAGGGGCTTTTTTCTGAGTTTAAGTAAACATAGATGTAGGGTTGGTCTGTATAAGATATGGATCAGCTGCAAGGTTTAAGGGGTGTGTGTTTACTACGCTATTCACCTCAGTACTGTATTAAGGCCAGTATGTCAGAGATTCCCTTACTTATTATTCTGGTCAGTTTTCATATTACGCTATTCGACTCAGTACTGTATTAAGGCCAGTATGTCAGAGATTCCCTTACTTATTATTCTGGTCAGTTTTCATATTACGCTATTCGACTCAGTACTGTATTAAGGCCAGTATGTCAGAGATTCCCTTACTTATTATTCTGGTCAGTTTTCATATTACGCTATTCGACTCAGTACTGTATTAAGGCCAGTATGTCAGAGATTCCCTTACTTATTATTCTGGTCAGTTTTCATATTACGCTATTCGACTCAGTACTGTATTAAGGCCAGTATGTCAGAGATTCCCTTACTTATTATTCTGGTCAGTTTTCATATTACGCTATTCGACTCAGTACTGTATTAAGGCCAGTATGTCAGAGATTCCCTTACTTATTACTCTGGACAGTTTATATTACGCTATTCGACTCAGTACTGTATTAAGGCCACTATGTCAGAGATTCCCTTACTTATTATTCAGGTCAGTTTATATTACGCTATTCGCCTCAGTACTGTATTAAGGCCACTATGTCAGAGATTCCCTTACTTATTATTCTGGTCAGTTTTCATATTACGCTATTTACGTACCTCAGTACTGTATTAAGGCCAGTATGTCAGAGATTCCCTTACTTATTATTCTGGTCAGTTTATATTACGCTATTTACGCTATTTACCTCAGTACTGTATTAAGGCCAGTATGTCAGAGATTCCCTTACTTATTATTCTGGTCAGTTTTCATATTACGCTATTCGCCTCAGTACTGTATTAAGGCCAGTATGTCAGAGATTCCCTTACTTATTATTCTGGTCAGTTTTCATATTACGCTATTCGCCTATTCAGTACTGTATTAAGGCCAGTATGTCAGAGATTTTACTTATTATTCTGGTTATATTACGCTTATTCGCCTCAGTACTCTGGTCAGTTTTCTTATATTACGCTATTCGCCTCAGTACTGTATTAAGGCCACTATGTCAGAGATTCCCTTACTTATTATTCTGGTCAGTTTTCATATTACGCTATTTACCTCAGTACTGTATTAAGGCCGGTATGTCAGAGATTCCCTTACTTATTGTTGTGGTCAGTTTATATTACGCTATTCACCTCAGTACTGTATTAAGGTCAGTATGTCAGAGATTCCCTTACTTATTACTCTGGTCAGTTTTCATATTATGCTATTCGCCTCAGTACTGTATTAAGGCCAGTATGTCAGAGATTCCCTTACTTATTATTCTGGTCAGTTTTCATATTACGCTATTTACCTCAGTACTGTATTAAGGCCAGTATGTCAGAGATTCCCTTACTTATTATTCTGGTCAGTTTTCATATTACGCTATTCGCCTCAGTACTGTATTAAGGCCAGTATGTCAGAGATTCCCTTACTTATTATTCTGGTCAGTTTATATTACACTATTCGACTC